>JAOTAY010000003.1:6221541-6234099 GCA_025629805.1 Erythroxylum baracoense | reverse complement strand
CTAATTAGGATTAAGCTACATCACATTAACAAGATAAACCCTATCTTGGAATGATTATCCCTATCCGCGAAGATCTCATCTATCTTCAGATGATCATTCCAGATAATCTTTATCTCTTAAGGCTGATGCTCATGCCACATCATCCACAGTTGTCACGCCACTGCTGATGTGTTCCCTAAGGCCTATCCGCACAAAAGTCCTTTATTGCACATGTATGGAAAAGTCCATCTTCCATGATCCAGCTCATTTTATGGTGCAGTCTCGTCGCTCCATAACTAAGTACAAGTCACAAACCGAGTTAGTATAATACCTCGCGTATTATACATACCTTTAACCTGTCTCGCCGAAGTTAAGTACCTTCGTGCACCCTCGAGTCTTGTATGACTTCGCCTTGTTCTCTCGTCAACATGCCTTCTTCTTGCCGACCGCGCGCCAAGCATTGGCCGAGGCTCGCCAACACTCGCACAAATCCACATTCTGAACTTAGGAGTCTAACAGTTCCATGAAGTCAACTATTAAGAAAGTCGCCATTTTTTACGACTCCAGTAGGCGCCGGAAAGGAAACAATACTTGAAAACGTTCGCAGAACAATGGATCTGCTATGCTTCCTTAAACGAAACTAACGTGTGATTTAGCAGATTCTTAAGGGACACAACAGCACTTTAATTCTGCTTTAGGGTTAAACCTGCAGAAAAGAACACAACCCGTGTCATGCAGTTTCTAAAACCTGACAAATTGAACTGATATATAAAATTGAAAAAGAAAATTTAACGTCGGTGACAACTATTTTTTTCTTTAATGAAAATGGTCAAACAACTTGCTAAAACCAGAAAGTGAGTTGTTATATTTCAATTAAAAAAATCCTTAAAGAAAATGGAAGTTGCCGAACCTCCTCTCCTAGGATGGTTGGTGATGTGGATGACCAAGAAGTGGAAAAATGAGAAAGTCGTCATAGATGACGACGGCTAAATAATAATACATTTGCTTGGGGAATGGGAACTCTAGAAACCCTTTTCCTTGTGAAATGCAACGCATCAGTATTCAGCAAACACGAAAGGGTAAGTTTGATATTTGATATGAAACGCGGCTACTATACTCTTTCCTTCTACACGTGATTTCTTTTAAATTTCTGATCATGATGGTCGGCGACGTCCACCCGATGTGGTCAAGTCAAGGAACAGACTCAGTAAATAGGACAAGTAACGGTACCTCTGGTAAGTTTTGAAGTAGGGTTAATTGAAAAAAGCGAAGTATGTTCTTATAATCCTAAACTATCTTGCGGATATTTCACTTTGCCATAAAATGAGACGTTTCTCTTCAACTAGAATGCCATAAATTTTCTATTTCACAAATGAAGGAAATGGTAGAAGCAACATTAACTACGAGACTTATTAGTTGTTAATTGATATATTGCATTCGGATGTTTCTCAAGTGAACTCCCGACCGCGAAATGCTAAACCGCAGACTCGTCATTTGTTTGTGTCCGATATTGGCATCCCAACATTTAGGAATGGGTCTTATGAGTAAGACACGTCGGTTAACATAATAATAAAATGGATATGGGCAACCGAGTACTAAAAGATAGGTTGCCTACTTAGTAATATGTTGGTTGGCTTCTTTTCCAACTATCTATCTTCATTTATGGATCCAAGATGCTTGGAGAACTTGAGTGTTTATTAAGTGAAGTGATTTTATGATACTTTTGTTGTCCTATCTATATCAAATTTCTCCAGAGTGCCTCACTCTCTTTTGTGGTAATGTTACTAAATAAGCTTAGGCAACAATGCCCTAACATGCATGAGGTACAAGAAAAGTAAACAAAACTGAGAATCAACGGATTTTAAAGCTTGAAGGAGAAAAACCGATCTTGCAGGTACGGTCTTAAACTGATCTCTCTCTCTCTCTCTCTCTCTCTCTCTCTCTCTCTCATGTTCTTGTCTAACCTCTATGCCTTTCACTAGTACATGTACCATCAGTTGAGATTGACGTTGGATTTGTTGATTCATGACAGTCGTTGGATTAAGGAAACGGATGGTGGTGATGGAGCTTCGGTTCCAATGATGTGTTTGTCAGCCTGAAGGCAGAATCACAATTATTGCCGAGTCGTGGTTGAATTTAGGGATTACTGTGTTAAGATAAAAGGGAATGAGTGGGTAACCTTTTGGTGCAATTATATGATTTGAGCGAAGAAGGTAAGTGGCCTGTACAAGATCTTTTTTACCTTAATACACAAGTTCGTACCAACCATTCCACGTTCGGAATGTACATTTTTTGCTTATGTTAAGTGGGATTCTAACTATAATCTTCTTTTTTTCCTTATTAATTTGTTAAATGTAGAGGGTAAGATTTACTCGACAATATGAATATTTTATATTGGATTATGTCCTCGTAGGATTAGCTAGTAAAACATATCACTGGTCACGTTTTCTTTAGAAAATTTGTAAACATTAGTTTTGAATATATATCATCAACAGTACGCATGTAAACATATAATTTAGAGAGGTTCAGTAATATGTAGCTTCACATTTTCACCTATCTAATAAAAAGGTTGTTTCCGATAAATCAACATACTTAAATATATACACATTGAGATAAATGTTAGGTAAGTTTACATAAACAAATAAATATTTAAAATTAAATGACGCATTCAATCCAATTAATGAAATGCTAATAAGTTATAATAAAATATTATTTTTATGGCAATTAATATAAATTCTTTGTAAATTATTGGTATTAGAGACTATCACTAATTAAACCACTCTTTACCATTGGTTATGCTGCATACGGAATCACCCACTCCCCAATAATTTTGATTCCGCCTTGAAGCTGACCAAGATATTAATAGGCCCCAATCTTCGTCACCAACATCCAATTGCCTTAATCCAGCGGCTGTGACCTAGCGATAAATCACACATCAAACATCAATATGGAGACTTCGAGTGTTCATAAATATAAGATAAGATACGGTGCAACTGAAGTGTCTAATGTAGGAATAAGACAAGAATATGAGAGAGAGGTAAAAGAAAGTGGAGAGGATATTTCTTTGTTTAGTTAGTTCAATACTTTTGGCCCGTAAAGTGCAATCTAACCACTCTACTGGTCCAAATCTATCCCCTATCTCCATGCTTCCCATGTGCTTCTTGTTCTCTTTTGGGTTTTTGCCTCTCCTTCCTATCCAATATTACCTCTGAAAAGGATAAAAGTGTCTACTTTGTTTTACTCCCACTATAAAGATTTATCTTTGTTACTTCTGTAGCCTACCCTCGTCCTACTCTTGCTTGGATAACGTTTTGCCCGTAGGGTTTTGGATCCATCTGGGTCTCCTTCTTTAAGCTTGTTAAACATGGTGAGCCCTGAAACTGAGAGAAATGAAAACGTGCCCTGTGATTTCTGCAGCAAGCAGACTGCGGTTTTGTATTGCCGAGCAGACTCTGCAAAGCTGTGTCTTTTCTGCGACCAACACGTTCACTCGGCCAACCTCTTGTCCCGTAAACATCTACGTTCACAGATCTGTGACAACTGCTGTTCAGAGCCGGTTTCGGTTCGCTGTTCGACGGATAATTTGGTCCTTTGTCAAGAGTGTGATTGGGACGCTCATGGAAGCTGCTCTGTTTCTGCTTCTCACGATCGCGTACCAGTTGATGGATTTTCCGGCTGTCCCTCAGCACATGAACTCGCTTCGCTCTGGGGATTTGATATGGCGGACAAGAATTCCAATCAGTACGGGCACGTGATTAACAACTGGGATGTTGGTATACAAGACTTAGCGATGCAAATGGATCCTTGGGGATATAAATCTACTGTTGGTGGTGGTGGAGTTGGTTTCCAAGATTTGATGGTGCCAAATGACAACGTGAACGTCTGCGGAAATGTGAACAACGGAGAGATGTTACCAGGGTCTAGGAGACAGCTGAGTCTAAACTGTGGAAAGAATAAACAAGTGATACACAAACAGTTGGTGGAGTTGCTAAAGAGAGATATCGTGGCCGGAGACGGCGGTGGAGAGAATCTTATTCCGGAAACAACGAGTAGGAACGGTAATTGGCATGGAAATGTGGAGACGGTTGATTTTGGAAATAGAAACGGCGGTGATGTACTGGCCGAGAATGGTGATAAAGGAGTAGCTACGACGAACCAGCCGTCTATGCAGCAACAGGGTTCTATGCTTATGTTACCGATGCAGGCGGATCCAAAGCCGAGTGGTCGAGTCGACGGTGGGGGTATGTTATGGAGTAGTAATGCCAATACTAAAGGAACTCAGGTAAACGTTAGATATCAAAGTTCAGTTTTTGGAATTGAAGTTGATTTATGTTCACGAATGTATAACAATGGAATGGATAGGAGAGGAGAGGTACTATTTTCCTGAATGTATGGATTCATGTGGGTGTTACTGCTTGATTTTAGCCTTCTTTAGGTTTGTTTAGTTATATGAAAGGATTTGATGGACAGAAATATGTCCTCTCTTTTCCAGTTTCTAACACTCTTCCCTTTTTTCTTTATTTCTTTGTTGGCTTTGACGTCTGACCTATATTTCAATGAGCTTTCTCCCTGCCAATACCAGTATAAGGGATACTAATAACACATGAACTTATTCCTTCTCTTGCAGATTTGGGATTTTCATTTAGGACAGTCAAGGAAGCACGATGAATCTACAGAATTAGAAATTGCATTTGGTCCAAACAATGGAGGTTTCGTTATCAAGAACATCGATGAGCTTGTCAGGGAAACATCATTAACTAAATCAAAAATGTTGGGAGACATTTACCAGATGAATTGTTCTATTACACCTGATGATATGTCATCATACAATGTAAGTCATTATGCCCTCACATTCATGCGTATCCACTTCACCCGTCGTGGGACATGTTTTGACCTCCCCACTGTATAGTTGGTGAAGCAGTAACTGATGTGTTAATGGGAATTGCTGTGCACTTGTCAGTCTCCGTTTTAGATGGCAAAATCTTTGAAGTAATAGAAGTAATAGAAGATTCTCTTTTTAACCTAACAGATGATTCCTTTTCAAGTGCATTGTTCCATGGTTTTTTTTAAGTTTTCCTCTTCTGTATTACCACTGATCCAAGCAACATCGAATGACTAAGCCTGTCTCAAAATCTCAATCATTAGAAGAACACAAGCTAGATGGAATATTCTCTCCTCCTAATTCTTCATTACATAGGGAAAAGCACTATAATGTTGATTATTGATGAGAATAGCTTTAAACCTAGGTCATGAAGTAAATCTAGAATTGTTTTTTCTATTAATCTCGGTGAGGGTGACTGCATCAAATGTCTGCAAACTAGATGCAGCTGGTCATTGGCTGAATAGCTTGACCTCAACAAGGTTAAAATTATTCTCCTTCGTGCAGATTCTTTGTTCTTCCCTTGATTTTTTCTTTTCTGAGCTGGCAGAATAACTTTGGTAGCCAAGGGCCAGCAACCTCTGAGAGCAACAACCTACCTATAACAAGGCCAACGAATGGTAAACTGAAAGGCTCCAATGGCTTTGAAGATATCCAGCTCACGGAACAGTCTCTTTTTTTGAGAAGTGAAACCATGATAAATCCAGTGGCAAAGAAGGCAGACATGGAGCTGCTTGTGCAGAACCGAGGCAACGCCATGCAGAGATACAAAGAGAAGAAGAAAACTCGAAGGTTCGTTATAATTTTGATAATAATCTTTAAGCTGACTTGACAAGTTAACATAATTTTAGACATATCAACTTATCTTGTAAACAGATACGACAAGCATATTCGATATGAATCAAGGAAAGCAAGAGCTGATACCAGGAAGCGAGTAAAGGGTCGATTCGTGAAGGCCACAGAAAATCTTGATGGTTGAATTGGGAGCTCAGACAGAGAAAAAGCTCTTTCCTTTGGCTGTATATATTATTCTCCATACACGTTTCTTCCACAATGATGTATAATTCAATAGTTCTTTTGTTTCCTTGCACTTAATCTGCCCTTCCCACATTCTCTCTACCGATCATGTACTCTCCTTAAGTCGATCTAGCTCCATATGGACAGAACCCTGTCGTCACATCTAAACCAGGTTGTTGAAAGCTGTTCACATGGTATCTTAAAATGTGTTTGGACGTCTAGAAGTCCGTCTGAAGCAGCCAAGTTTACTGCTGCTGCTGCTGCTGCTTTGACGTAACCTGTTGGGAAAATTGAAACTGCATTTAAACTAAATTATCTTATTCAGATCTTGGCCCTCTTGTTTCTGGTAAATTGACTCAGGATCTTGGCGTAATTTTGGGACTTGATTCGTACTTTAGACCCAACCCAACTCATGATTTTGACCTTACAACTTCAAGCTTCCAATATTCTGTTAGTAGGATTTTTCAAATCTAACTAAATTAGAGTCTAAAGTTTTCTTTAGGTTTAAGCTTAAACTTGTGTTTAAAGTTCTTTTAAACTTGTTTTGAATTGAGTCAAGTTAAACATTAAAAAATTTAAAATAAAATAATTAATTTTAAGTTGAATGAAATCCTCTGATTTCATAAGCTTGTTTTAACCTTATTTTTGTTCCAAAGTGACGTTTTCTATACATTTATACATAAAATGATGTCGTTTTGGGATAAATATAAGGTTAAAAGAACAGAGTATCCCGTATCCGAACCCTTTTCCAACCATCTTTTTAGTTTCAATTTCACTTTCCATTTCTCCCTGGGAGAGTCAAATTGTTTTTGCATCAAACACAGTCGCTAGACCTCTTTGCCACTAAAATGGGCTTTAATTTACCAAAAACGAGGAGTGGGCTTGTTGAAACCCATTTAACATTATGATTATCCAGAAGACTTTATCACTGTGAGGTCTAATCTAAATTAATATATACTTCCTTTTACTTTAAAGTATGATTTAATAGAGCATATATGAGCTAAGGTATGTAGAAATGATTGAAATTTGTAAAATTGGTCGACAACTGACAACTAGCAAGGACACTTTTGGTTGAAACTTTAGAGGCAGATTCAATTGAAAGATGGAGGGAATACTTAGAACCTTTGTTGTGCAACGACTTGCAATTCCCTGCTATGCATTATTCAAACTAAAGGTATAATCTTTTAAGTTTGACCTCTTTAGTCTTTCCTTTTTGCAAACTTGTATCATTGTGCATTCAGCTTTTCAACAGTTTGTTCTCTTGGGATAGCTTAAGCACTTTCACTATACGTTTCCTTACCCACGATGAACCTTTCCAACCATTTCCATGTTCAACATGATTTGTTAGGTTTTACGATTATAATTTTGTATTACAATTATTTTTGTATCATCTTCAATTAATTACATTTATAACTTGCTGTCAGTGATTATGGTGTGTTATTTATGAGCAAAACCTGGAAGGTAAGGTTAATGTTCAAACATTGAGTTGTAGGGCTTGGATTAGCTGTTCGTGTGGAAGTGATTATACACTCAATTGGTCGGTATGGAAAGCTTTTCTCATGGAAGAAGATAGCTTCTTAACAAAAGTTGCAACTTTTTGCATGAACACGAAAAGAAGAGAAAGGGGAAAAGAAGTCTACATTAGTGCTTGGCTTAGTCAAATTTCACTCCTTTTAAGAAGATAGCATATCTACATGGCTTGTTTGGCCTCCTACACTCTATCGACAATCCAATCCAAAGGTTGTCTGTAAGTGATGGAAGTAAAAGGAGTCCCAACTTTTGAACACCAGCTTGAAGAAGTCAAAAAAGAGTAAAAGACTCTTCAAATAGACTAATGCACACCCCACCACCAATTATGTGAAAGCTTTAAAAGACGAGTCTCGTCACATGCCATGCCAACAACAATAACAATCCTTAGTTTTCCTTAAAGAACTAGTGGGCCTCATCCACCCCAGATTAGGTGCATATGAGGGCTTAATCTTAAATCCATTTCCATAGCCAATAAAACATAAATTCATCAGAATATAATCTCTTTAATTAATATTTGTATTAAAGTATAAGTCACAATCTATGTTTAAAACTATATAAAAAGAAGCATAATATTTTAAAATCTTCAAATTTAAATGACAGAACCGTTAATTATGATAAGTGTCATGTCCTTATTAAAGTAGACAATTAAGCTTTATATTAACACTAAGGTAAGTAATTTTTTCATCAAAATTATACAGACTTAGACCGAATCTATTAACTTCAGGCTAAGTCAAACTAAGCTCGGACATATCGTTACATGAAATCAGTGAATTTCATTAGAAAAAAGTTTTTTAAATCTTAACATTTGTATTAAAATATAAGTTTTTGAAGCGTGCGGACAAAATTAATATTTTAAAACTATCAGAGAATTAAATCTCTAATTAAAGAAATTCTTAACTCGGTCAAGATTTTGTCGGTCAAATGCGAAGTTAGTGCTAGCGTGGTTAGTTAACAGCTAACACACCTTTTTTTGCTTATTTCCCTAAATTTAAAACTCCGCATCTTCCTCACAGTCCCTAATTTAAGGTATTTCTCAGAAAAGGTGGTATTGACCCTTTAGAAAGGATGTTCTTGCCAGCATTGGACAAGATAGGGCAAACTTGTCCCTTTTTGCCCACCAAGCACCGTGCAATTCTCCTCCACAACCTTCTTATCGGTGATGGGGTTTAATTGATTGTGTGATTCTGCCAAAAGGCCCTCCTGGATGACTATCATATATCTAGTCTTTTAAGTGTATGTAAATAGAGACAGGCTTTTCATATGAGAGGTTCAATAGTTGAAAATGACTTTTTAAGAGTTTAAGTATTGGCTTAAATGTCAAACAAAAAAAGTGAAAATGTATATATAGATACGTGTGTTTCATTTTTTGCTTTAATTTGAATTATTTAATTTAATAAATAGTTATAGTAATTTCACATATGATAATTACAATAATCACATTAATAATTAAAGATACTTAAGAAAAAATAAGACTCAATTATAGTATAATCTATATCTATTCTTTGAACTCAATTTGAAAATTTACTAGCATCTATTGTAACAAGTGAAGAGAAGCCTTTGAATAAGAAACCTTTATACATCTTCCTTTTTTATATAACTTTTTGTATTACAGATAATAAGGGATCTTAAAAATTCTATTATTTTGTTGATTGGTATTTAATCACTCAATTATGTCTAATAATTCCTTTTTGGATCACACATATGTTAAAAGCTCATTTCATGCTTTTACATATAAATGCAATAATACTACCCTAAAAGCTTTTCAAAACTTTTTTTATTACTAAAGCTTTTTTTTACAACGAGGGATGACAATAGGCTAAGCCAGGTTGGACTTGAGGTAGTAGCCAGTAGCAATCTAGCTAGAATTTGCCTCGATTCGACCCAGCCTAAAATGCTTTTTAAATTAAGAAAAACAAAAATGACATCTTTTTCAACAAAACATGTCGTTTTGTTTATAAGGGTCACAACTCGAGCAACAATTTTTAGATAAATCAGACCCAAGGATCGGCCTGAGTCTAATCAATTCAAGTTTAGCCTGTTGACTTTGGTACGGGCCAAGCCTAGTTGTCATTTCTATTCACAACTCATATATATCTTATTCATATTCAAAACTATCTCAAATAGTGATTATATACATAAATTATATGTTACAATAGTTAGTTTCTAGATAGGATCAACTAGCTAATCACCTATTTTCAACTAGCTAGGTATCTTTCGATTGGGGTAATTGGACCGAAAATCCCCGATTGGTAAGTTTTGAAACTCACCATCAACTAGCCAGTTTTGACTATTTGGCTGGCAAGTGGTTCACATGTTACTTTATCAGGTAGCCAAATCACCCATCAGGTAACCTTTTTGACCCTTGGTTACGTTAGCCAAATCCTACAAAAATCAACTTTCAGAAACACTTTGAAACATTAATCTTTTAGAAGCATCAAAACACTCCATTTTTTTTTATGAAACTTGATTTAAAATCATTTTAAAATTTGCATAATGATCAAGAATTTTCTTAGAGTTCAAAACACATTTATTCTTTATTATGGAAAGATTTAACATTATGTCCTGCGATATTAAATATAAGTTCTCCAAATTTAGGTATGAGCTCAAAGATTTGATTTTTAATAGACTTGTATAACTAAGTGTCAGAATATTCTCTACGATCAAGTTAGAAAAATATTTATTTTATTTAGCTATTTATTGGATTTTGATCTACTATAGAATCTCTTCAGACTCCATACCTTAGCAGGAGTATAATTAGGTGGTAATAATAGTGATGATATAAATGATTATGCAATTATGATAAATTGACTTATTAACTTCACTTGATTTAATAAATTTATAAATGATCATTTAATTCAAATCTTTTATTTAATTTTGAAGAATTGCTTTATTAAATCTCTTGGCATTGATATACAAATTGTGGTTTAGTCTCTCTCTCTCTCTTTATATATATATAAGGTAGGCGCCTCTAAAAATGACCCAAAACCAAATTCCTCTATTTTCATTTTATTCTAACCAAATCACATAACTAATATGTGATACGAATTATAATCCTTAGTATGTGTCCTAGATCGAACGTGAAAAGAAAATAAATGAAAAAATGTAGAAAATATCTTATTTTAATTTCATGACTTCAAACGAACTTTTTAAGACCGAAATGAGTGTAAATTCACATTCACCTTCACATAATTGCCCCCTAGGGGGTGGTCGAGTTGGTGAAGTGGGAGGGCATGTGGCTAAAAGGTCTTGTGTTCGAATCTTCTAACCTACACTCTCTCGATCGAGCCTGTCGTACAGGGCTTACTTAGTGCGGAGTACTCAATTTGTGTGATTTATAAGCTATTACGTCAATTCGAAGGTTTACTCAGTGCACATCCAAAGGATAATGACTGCAAGTTCTTCCGTTCCCTAAAATAAACCTTCACAGAATTTACTCACCAGGAGGCATTAAAATCTTTTTGTAGCTTTCTGTATACATGTACCTCTGAATGGGTCAAAATATCCTTACATTCACGATTTGATACAACAGTTATATGAGACCTTAATCTTCTTTATATAACATTTATATCGGGTCTTTTCATTACAGGCTCAATATGGATCTGGTTTATACTGATCGGGGTCTATCTTTTTCCTAAACTTTGGCTCATTAATCCAGATCATTAATTGAATCGTTTTATTATCTTTATCTGAATCAAAATAATATAACTTAAACGATAAGTTATTGAAAAATCAAAAATTACAATTAATTGTTCACAGGAAAACTTCAAACACAATATACTTTGGTGGTGACTTTCTTAAACGGTGTTAAGAAAAGATAAGTAGAGAGTCGGATGAAGGAAAAGAATGATTTTGGAAAACTAAAGCAAGACCCTGTTCCTGCAACTTGGTTGACATATCCTTCCCCAAATCATTCACTAATGCTTCTTTTTCCATTTGGAATATAAGCATATTGAGATGTTTAGTTCATCTCTTGATGTATGAGAATTTAAAAACAACTGCACGAGCATATCTAAGCAACTGGTAATAAATTACATTATCTAGACTTCAACACATTCCATTCCCAAGTAATTTTGTTCTTAAAGGCTTTGTCTTTGCGTTCATTGAAAGTGTCCGCCTCTAAGTTATTTAATGTCTGAAGATGCGCATAAAACAGTGCACAAACATGAACATACGAAAAAGCTTCGTATTCCTACAAGAGTTGCGATATGCGAGGACGACATTGAAACTCTGAAAGAGACAACTTTCAGTGTTTAATATTCTAGTAGATTTGTTTATTTCCCTTAAACAAACAGATTCCAACATTCACTGTAAACATATACATATACGGTTTGACGTCATGTATTTGGATTTATCGAGTATGATATATACTTGTGTTTGGAGGCATCCCATCTTCTGAAGAGGGAAAGTAAAAAGAGGCGACTTGCTGGTACGTTGTTGTTTAGGAATTGTCTCCTGCGTCTGTTCCTGATCGCTATGAATTGTCATTGTCGAATAGAATGGGTCTCAACTTGTGACGTAAACATTGCTTGCAATTCTGACATGGTCGGGCAGGGAATAGGGTTTTGTAGGATCTTGTTAACGTGTTCAAAGTATTAGAAAATAAGGCTATGATTTTTATTTTTTTTTGAGATTACATTAGGTATTTCGGATTAGGCGGACTAATCCTAAGCCTCTAAAATCCTACCCTAAGAGCTTTAGAGGATGTAAATCTAGAATCCTAAGATCCCTCAGGTTCTTACATAGTCTGTACACTTATGTGCACAAGGAGTTGTCACATACTTGATTGGTCAACTGCTGATTGATCGCTGGCCCTGCTCAGCATCAGGTTCTCAGCAGCCCTCGGATTCCCTAGTAGCTTCAATTCTTACACTGCCGCTGGAAACGAGGGGTCCGTAATTAGTCCGATCAAGGAGCTTTGCCCAGGGGGCTAGAGGGTCATCAATATGATAAATTTTTTATTTCTCCTCCTTTAGCGTGACTCGAACTCAAGACCTCCTGTAAAGAAGAGCCTTAAGTGAGGAGGTTAAGCCATTAGGCCACTCCTCGTTGTCGGCTATAATTATATTGCCTTGATTTAATGGAGTCCAAGTTCAACATTACATAGGCTTGATTTGGATTAGCAGTGGGAGTTGATAATCTGCTGAAATAATGAG
>JAOTAY010000003.1:6201413-6221441 GCA_025629805.1 Erythroxylum baracoense | reverse complement strand
TAGTGCCTTGATTTAATGGTGTCTAAGTTCAACATTACATAGGCTTGATTTGGATTATCGGTGGGAGTTGATAATCTCCTGAAATCAATCTGCTGAAATAATGAGTATTTATTCTCAATAAATACTTATGTGTTTGGGATTGCTATTTTGATAACTGCTGAAACGTGAAAATAAGTGTTTGATAAGTTCGATTGCGATCGCTGAAAAGAGATAAAATGAGTAAAAAATTTATTAATTTAATAAAATATTAATTGTTATATAAATAATTAAAAATATATTATTAGTCATATAAATTTAATATTATAAATAATAAAATATTAAATAAAAATATAAATAAAATAAATTTAGTAAATAAAATATTTCATAAAAATATATTATTAATTATATAAATTTAATATTATAAACAATAAAATATTAAATTAAAATAATAAAAATATAAATAAAATAAATTTAGTAAATAAATATTTCATAAAAATATATTATTAGTCATATAAATTAAAATTATATGACTTGCTTTTTATTAGTTGAGGATATAATAGAAAATAATAATTATCAGAAGGTTATTAATGGAAAGTAGAATTTTTATCACAGAAGTACTTTCCTACTGCAACTCTCTTTCTACTTATCGATTTCTGCAATCGCACTACACTTTTCTACAATCTCCAATTATTCGCCCATAAATTCGAACATATAATTGCGTTTGAAAATTACAGTAGATAAGTACTTATCTCTACCGCACCGCAGATCTAATCGTAGCTTAGCCTAAACTTGTCCTTTGTTATTCGATTCTGGGTGTAATAGTTCAAGATAATTTAAAACTCTTTTCAGAATTATCAATCTTTATCTTATCTATTATTAACAACTAAATAAAAAAATTAAAGAATATAGGTTACGTGCTCATTCTTAATTACACCCGAATAAGAAAGTAAAATTTCTTAAAATCCTGAATATAAGAAAATTTTAAAATCTTTTTTCATACATATTTAATATTTTTGACCTGAAAATAAATAAGAATCCATTTGATTTGATTTTTTATTTTTATTCTTATTTTTAAATTCAATAAAAATGAGATTTTATATTTTTCTATTTTTTTAAAGACCTCTCTCTCATTTCTTAAAAAAAAATGTCCCACTTTTTCGTTTTTCACAGTCAGGCATTCAGACTTCTTGAATTGTATCACTGGTTTGCTCTTTGGAGCTACCAAAGGAGCAATCTTCTCCCTTTGTTTTTTTCTTTTTCTTTTTGTGGGCTCTATAAATTCCACAACCAATGCTTGATTCCATGCTTCATACATGCTTTAAGCAAAATCAAGCAAACCCCTTCCTTTCTTTCTCTCTCTGTAGAGCCATAAGCATCTCGACTCTTCTTCAAGCGCCCTGAAAGAAACATCATTTGTAGCACTGAGATGGCCACATGCACTCTGTCACTTCTTCTTCTTCTCCTTGTTCACCTATTCAAGTTTTCAGGACCTGTAAATGCAAACGAAGAAGGTAAACACTTGAAATGTATTAATGTCATTCTGTCAACTTTTGTGCTAGTTTTTGTCTGTTTTCCTCATGAGTTCTTTGCAACATAAATGGGCAGGAGATGCTCTGTACGCGTTGAGAAGAGCAGTGAAGGACCCGGGACTTGTTCTCCAGAGTTGGGATCCGACTCTGGTGGATCCTTGCACTTGGTTTCACGTCACTTGTGACTCTGACAATCGTGTCACCCGACTGTAAGCGTTGAACTTGAAGCAATTCCTTTATTACTGCAGATGGTGTTTTCATCTGCTACTTATTTTCTAGGCACTTAAATCAGTAACTTTCCTTGAATTTAGTCTAAAAAGAAGTTGTTGACAAGCAAGTTTTGAACACTTCTATACGTTCACTAGCAAGCAAGGCACATACCGCTTGAGAGTTCGACAGGAACTCATTTGTGGTTCAGCTCTCTCTTGACATCTACCAACCTATTCTCGTAAAGAACTCGAGAACAGACAAGAACTAATCTTTTTTTCAACAAGAAACAAAAAGAGAGTAAAACAGAGGAAATGTTAACAGATGAACATAAAATCACAAAGATGAAAGAAAAGAGAAAATAAATGTCTTCACTTCGGATGCTTCTGTCTCTTACTGACAGACATATTGGTACTGGATGTCTGCAGGGACCTTGGAAATGCAAGACTGTCGGGCAGTCTAGTTCCGGAACTAGGGAAGCTTGAGCGTCTTCGGTATTTGTAAGCAACTGAATGCATTACATACTTTCGAAGTTCCCAGCAATTTTGTTGTTGATGTTTGAACTATTAGATTGAGTAGGAATAGTTATATATATTACTTGGCCTTGGCTAGATCACTTTTGCACTCAAGACTTCTAAATTGCTCATTAGGTAATTTAATTTAAGACGGAGAAGAAAATGGAGTTTTCTTATGATCATACGGCTTCTGATGGGTGACTGCCGGTGCTTACATCCATGGGATCTGTAGTTCTTGAAACATTTTAAATTAACTTTTGGTTTCTTGTGTAGGGAACTGTACATGAACGAGCTGATGGGTCCTATACCGAAGGAATTTGGAAGATTGAAGAGCCTTGTAAGCTTGGACTTGTACCATAACAACCTTACTGGCTCAATCCCTGCTTCACTCTCCAAGCTGTCCAACCTTAAATTTCTGTAAGAAAAAAGCTCACGACTTTCTTAAACTGTGTGCTTTTGTCAATCCCATTCCTTTTTAACCCCCTCTTTTCATTTGACGTATCAATGTGGACTGATGGGTCAGTTCATGCTAATGCAGGAGACTAAACGGTAACAGACTTAGTGGAAGGATACCTCGAGAACTGATGAAACTGGGAAACCTCAAGATCCTGTAATTACTGTGGTATATGTTCGAAGTAACCTTCTTGTTATATCATTCTTTACGCTTATTATGGTAATCTCAATGTGCAGGAACGTATCTAATAACGACTTATGTGGAACCATCCCTACTTCAGGATCGTTCTCCAAGTTTACAGAAGAAAGGTGAGTACCTAACGATAAAACGTAGCAAGTGAAACCGGTTTTCGCAAAAATCTGGTTTAATGGTGATTTTGCTTGGTTGTTGGTTGTCCGAAAAGCAGCTTCGTGAATAACCCGAGGTTGGAAGGGCCTGAGCTAATGGGGTTTGTGAGATACGAGACAAGAGGAAGTTGCAAATGAGACGGGCCAGCTGAGGAGAGGCAATTGCCAATTTGACTTCTATACTCAAATGTTGCACATACGCAGAAAGAAAAGCTCTTAATGTGGAAGACACAGAGTCTCTCGAGATGTTTGGCTATGACTTATGAGTTGAGTAGAGTTGACCATGTAAAATTTTAATCAAATCAAAGCTAATCCTTTTCCGAATCTTACAATTCTCTACAACAACGGCCATACAAATTCCGCCGACAATGATTTAAAGAGGAAAATTTTTTTAATAAAAAGTGAATACATATTACAAATGAATAAAATTCAAATAAGTATTAAAGTAAATAAATAAAAACATAAATATATAAAATTATTTGAAATTAAATATATAATTTCTTAAAATATATAAAATATTAATTATGATTCATAAAAAAGTTAAATCATGTAAATAAATACAAAAAATTACAATTATATTTGAATTTAAATAATACAGTATTGTATAAATATAAATTAATTAAAAATAAATATTAAACGATTAAAAATAATTGAATTGAACTGACTTTTAAAATTTTTTTACATGAACCAAACGCCTTTCTTGAAATTTAAAACCTAATTTTTAAATTCAAACTTGATTTATGAGCCCTTATTCTTAAAATTCTAAATCCTTTAATTTTCAAACTAAACTTATCAAATCAAAAGACCAAGTTAATTTGTAAAGGTCTATTATAAACATAGATTCACTTTGGAAAATCTCAAGAAGGAAAACATTGGAGGTATACGATCAGATTCAGTCAAAATGTGAACATCGACTAATGATTCATATATGCAGCTGAAGATTGCATATTGAATCGCCTGATGAAACTAGCAGATAGTATAGGCGAAAGAAAAACTTTTTGGTGGTTTGTGCATTTATGCCTAATGTCACCGTCTTGCCAATACTAGCTTGCTGTTTTCATGCTAATTCATAATTGTAGAGAATTGTAAGAATTGTAAGATTCAATTCCTACTGGTGGATCGTCATGTGAATTGTAGAGAATTGTAAGATTCAATTCCAAATCAATCGTGATGTGAAGTCAAGTAGTCCATGTCCACAACAACGGCCAAATCGATCGTAATGTGAAGGGAACAGGAAGTCAAGTAGTCCATGCCAATGACATTAATGGAGTGCAGAATGAGAAAATTAATGTTTAAGTAGGTGAACCTTTTAACCTTAAGACTTCCTCCAGCAATGGGTCGGGTCTAAGGAATCAAAGCTGATCGTTGATTCCAAGAGGACAGTAATACATTAACAAAAACTTCCTTTTCCATTGCAATAACCAAGAATAAGTAGTGCAAATCATTCCAGATTGAGAGGGAGAGGATGAAAAAGGAGATGGGACATTCTATTAATTTGTGGAGATCATACAAAATTTCTTCACCGATCAGGAATTATTCAATTGATTGATGTCGGGTGATCATCGTAAAAAATCAGAAACGTATTGACAAAAAGAAATAGCTGGAAAAAAAAAACAAAAAAGATCATATATACAGATATGCACCTCTACTACGTGATGAAATAATCTTGCATGCTCATCTTCCGCTTGCCAAACAAAAATGAAATCTCATGATTACAAACGAGCAAAAATAAATCTGCAGCTATGTTCCTCAGTCAACATCTGGAAACAGCAAAAACGATTTCATCAGCAATTTTCAATTCAAAAGGGGGCATGCTTGAATATGAACAATCAAATAAGCATATAATTAGATTTCATCAGCATTTTTCAATTCAAAAGGGGGCATGCTTGAATATGAACAATCAAATAAGCATACAATGACAAGTAAAGGGAACACGCAATTTTCCAGCAGAGTGTGAATTACCTCTGATGTGAACAGTGCGATTGACAGCTTCAGGACCAGACTGCAATTTCTGGGTATCAGATAAAGCTATTGGTGTCAAAGGAGGTGAGGCAACACTCTCAGTAATCTCTGCATTACGGATTGCTTCCAGAGGCTTTGATACATTCAATGCCATTGCTCTAAGACCACTCGAGGGTATGGAGTAACTTCTCGTCACCACTTGGGAAGGGGTTGGCAGTGGAGAGGCAGCTTTTGGCACCAATGACTTACTAGTAGTAGGAAGCACGTTAGCTTTGGGCATCAGTGGAGCTGAGTGACCTACCAAACTCACAGGTTTGGAGGACTTGGAGGTTGAATTGGCTGGAGGCCTGGGAAGCTCATGAAGCTCACTTATTTTAGGTGAAGACATGAATTTGGGGGAAGCAGAAGGAGATGCTTTTGGGGATAATTTGGGAGACACTTGTGGTGGTGATGATGACAAACCCCTTGAATTCTGCAAAAGAGGTCCAGAGAACAACTGGGGCTGTTCTACAGAGATTTGTTTAGAAGGCCATGGTTTCCCACTAATGGGACCAGAGAAAGCATATCTTTTGATTTTCTTATAATCAGAAGCACCAAGAGGGTCAGGGCGTGAAGCAAAGAGCCCATCAGCTAGTGGTGGAGGCAACTGAGTTGATGTCAGATTATTGTTGCTTTCTCTAAGTACTGAATGCACATTTATAACAGTGGGGCCAGAAAGTTTGTCATCAACAAATTTGTTGTATTTCTTAGGATCAAGGGGAGATGAATGCCATAAATTGTCTGGTCGTCCGCTCAAACTAGTCTTTAATGTGCGAGGAACTAGACCACCTGATGCTGTTAAATTTGGATTCTGAGCATCAAGTGGTGTGGGCAATACATACGAGTTGAACTTTCTGGTAGATGATGGCCGCATTTGCTTCAATTTGTCAGCTGGGGTAGATTTGTTATCAGCAAATAGTGGGGCTGATTTGTTATCAGCAAATAGTGGGGCTGATTGGCTGCCTGCCCTAATTTCTCCCCTATACGAAAATGATTTTCTGTAACTTCCCTCAATATTTTCCTGCAAATATGCCAAAGACGCATAAGCTAACCAGATAGCAATAAAAGCTCAAGTGCTTCACATATTGCATTCGAATTGCACCAGAGTAGAGATTCTTTGCCAGCGTAATCTAGCCCAGCTCACTTAAGTTCTCTATTTACAAATCCCTTATGTAAGTCAACATTTAGAAGACTACATTTTAATTCGACAACAAAAGAAAATGATTAGGATCAAAACAGTATGCATGTTGAGATTTTCAAACATGAGATCAAGCCAAACTTACACTCCTAAACCAAATTTTTGGTCATTCGCTCAAGCATAATAGCACACTAACATACAGGAATACTATCTTTAGAAAACTCTCTAACTAGATCATGACAATGGATTCGCTTAAAGGCTTAATCACAGATGACTGATTTAAAATTACCCTTATAAGTTTATAAATTGGTACACGGTAGATTTTGTTACCTTTGATGTTTCCACTGGTGCAATACTGGGGAACGTAATGTCTGTCATATCCACCTGTATAGATTGAAATATAGTTAGATGAAGCTCATAGGATGTTGAGGGCATATTCCAAGGATGAAAAAGAACAGTCTAGTATACAATAAATCAACCCTGTCCAAAACATACGAGCTTATGTCCTGAATTGATGCTTTTGTCAGTAAATACAGTTGTTCATTCGTTTTAACCCAATGCAATGATTCAGTTAATCCCATACCTCTATGCTTTTATCCCTTTTAAATTTATTCAATCACAGAAAAAAAAAAGACATAATAGAAAAATATTGACTTCAACAAACTTCACTTCAAGGAAATGAACTACAATAATAAACTGGAACTTATCATGCACAACAAATCAAGTAGTGCAGCTAACAGTTATTTTTGTCAAACAAGGAACACAATAATCAAATTTTCTCGAGAAAAAGTAGGAAAACATTTAACTCTTGACAAAAACATTTAACTCTTACATCCATGGAGTTCCCTGATGTGGTAACAATGTTCTCCTGGTCATTTTGTCGATAATCAAAACTCAATTCCCCATCATCGGGCGTGTCATCATCATCATCATCATCATTGTAATCATCATTGTAATCATCAGCACCATTATCTCCATCATAATCTTCAATTCCAGTAAAGTTGTAATCAATATGTTGTTGCTCAGTGACTGATTTGACATGTGGCTCAACTGCTTCTAGAGATTTAAGAGCTTTCTTGAAGAAGCATAACTGTGTTGGCGACAAAAGGTCAGAGGCAATCACCCAACAGAGTGAACAAAAAGTATATTAGCGGACAGAAAAATAAGTAACCTGAGCAGCATGGTGTCGAGCTGCCTGTGTAAGAAGACTACGGGATTGTCCCTGCTTCAAAGATTTCAGACGAAAGACAAATAAAGCTGCTTCGTCATCATATTCATCATGAGCAGCTTGTAAGTGCTGCACAGATACACTTTCCCCCTTTCCACTTCGTCCCCTTCCTTTGTCTCTCAGTCTTGTTCGAATGAACTCATATATTTCCCTGTAGATCAAGGAATAAAAGGATAAGAAATCCCACATTTACAACCCAATGATAACACTCTTTTCTGAAAGGGGACCCATTTGGGGGATGGTTACATAAATGCTTCGAGAATGAGTTTGGTAAAGGGTTGACCTTTTCTCATCGCATTGATGCTTCATCTCCTGCATGAATTTGAAAGCAGGAAGTTGAATTACCGTTAATTACTTTAACAAAATCAGGCAAGCAAATAAACAAGAACAATGCCAAAAGGAGAAGAAGCAACAAAGTCATAACAAGTTAGGATGTATTAATTTTAAACCATTGATGCTTTTCCAAAAACATGAGTATAAATTTGAATCAGTGGATTACACTGCAATGAAAAAAGGGAAAACCTAAGATAGTTAATGTCTTTGACGATGCTCGAATGGATGTTATAAAAATATATAGTAGATAAAGCTCCGTAACTGTATCTTAGCTCCTGTAACCTTATGATGTTATAAACTCCTAAGATATAGCAAAAGTACAGCAAACATATGGTGTATATTGTAGTAGAACGATGATTAGAAAGACAAATGCCAGAGAACATAGAATTTTTCAAACAAACTTTCAAAACTCATTAGAATAATATCAAAGAGTCAAATAACAAACCTCAACTGTTCGAAGTTCATTGAGAAGAGATTCTGAAGGAATTGTGATTGTCTGGAATATATGAGAACGCTGAAATATGCAAAAAGGAAAATAGTTACAACGGGAGACATTTGCATATATGCTTATTGTGTGCTTATTGAAAACGCCTTACATAGCTATCAACAAGTTTCTGAAGTTCAAACTGCACTTTTCCCAGCATCAGGAGGACTTTACCTGAGAAACAAACTAACTCTTTTTGTCATAAAAAATATATTGAAATAAACAAAACATTAATTGAAATCCAAATCCTAGATTATCACACCAATAATGGTAATGACTATGAAATGCTTTTTCATTATTCACTAGAATCATACAGCTTAACTAGTTTACTCTGGTAATGACTATGAAATGGCAGAAAATGACAGGTAGAGAGTTTGATGAAGGAGAGGAACAATTTTGGAAAACTAAAACGATACCCTGTTCTTGCAACTTGGTTCTCATATCCTTCCATGAGTCACTAAAATAATGCTTCTTTTCATACGACTTATGGAAGACGAGCTTAAAAATTTTGTGCCAACTTACCGCTTTCCTCATCATCATTTAATGCAGTTTTCTCAAGAAGACAAGCACCCATTTCCCGCAATGATTCAGAGAATTCTGTCAATAAATGAGAATATAAGAAGGTTAACTCTGGAATATTGGCAAGCGGTCATCTATCAGTGTCGTTGTCCCCTGATCATCCAAAAGCCTAATTCCAACTAACTTCAAAAATAAGCACCACAATTTGCGATTTTCAAGAACAGTAAACTAGGTAAACAATTAAGCACGCTAGCATTTTGGTGTCTTTGTTTGATTTCCCATAATACTTCAAATCTTCAATGCAAACATGACAAGAAATGATGTTGCCGTTGTGTTCACTTAAATTAACATGCAGCAGAGGAATTAGATCCAATATCAGTAGGAAGAATAAAGAAACAAATGAAGAAAGTACCGTAGGCACTATTAGCAGTTGCTGCAGCAGCAGAGAGTAAGCTATCATAGCAATCTCTCATGTCTTCCATATCCTGATAAAACAATAGAAGACATAATTATCCACATTAAAAACAAGTAGGTTAAATGCAAGGTGATCAAAACTATAGATTAGGCCATAAATTTCCAAACATGCAATCAAACAGCCAACATTTCCTATTCCAGAACGTGGCTTTCAATTGCTCATCAAAAGTAATCATCGCTAACCACTTATACATGTAGCCAGATACCATTTTATTCTTTTTATTGTTTCCATTTCAAGAAAGGGGGGACAAAAGTAACAGGTCTTTAGAAGCAAAAACTCCCCAACCTCGTTGACAACTAAGTAGCTAATTTAAGCAGATCGCAACCAAAAAAACTCAAAAACTAAAATAAACCATATTTCATAAATTAATTCCATAATAAACTGGAAAATAAACAAGCAAATCCAGTGTATTTCACAGTAACGACAAACGTCATGTCCACTTCCCAAATAGAATAAGAAAAACAGAGCACCGGAAGTCGAAAATAGCAACAACGGGGAGGCGGCAGCAGAGTATGAAAAATTGAAGGGAGAAAATTATCCACCGACTTTCTCAGCAACCAAGCAAGACATTAAGAGATGATGCGAGCAAACCTGAGAAGCTCTAGAAATCTCGTCCGATTGACGCAAAGGACGAAGATCCATGTGCTCCTTGTGGTGGTCTCCTTGTCTATGATGAAGTGCTAATCCTCTCAATTTCTTCAGAGAATTCTTCATTCTTCTCCGACAACCGAAAATCAAACAAAATCCTCAAAACCACGAATCCAATCGATCAACAGTCTTAGAGAAAGGAAGAGACTGATTTCTTTCTTCTTTTTTGATTTTTGCGTTTCTCTCTCTTTCTTCTTTTCTTTGGAATTTTAATGAAAGAAGTGAAACCAAGGAAAGGACAAGACAAATACCTTCACTTGAGAATTATAATTTTTATATTTTCTTTAGTCAAAATTTGAAATTGATTGTTTTTTTATGATTTTATAGTAGTCAAATTTCAAATTTCTTGGTCAACGGTCAAATTATAACTTACCAATTTGTGTATTTTGCTTAGATGGTCTACGTTAATGTGGTCTTGTCTTTTTAAATCTTGTGAACAAAGTAAGTTGAATCCAAGATGTATTCTTTTTCTTCTCAAACTTTACTAACAATTATTTATTATTATTATTATTATTATTATTATTATATATGAAATAATTGTTGATATGCAACCACTTAGGATCTAGAAGAAAGATTGTTAAATATTTGTATGAATTTTACACCAACGAGTGATCTCGGAAGATATTGTAGGATAAGATATTGCAAGCTTTGTTTATATAACAATAAGAAGTTAAATCGGTAAAATAAGAGGTTTAAGAATATTTTAATTAGTATTAAATTGTTATAAAATTGACTAAATATTAAATAAAATTTAAAATATGAACGAAAGAGAATGCTCTTATTCATCAAAGAATTTAAAATTTAATTAAAAAAATTGTTAAATGAAATTAATTAATTAATTTTAATTTATAAGAACTTATTAATTTACGAAAATTAACAAATTAATAAAAAACCGGTCGATTTTAAACAATAAAAATTATTAAAATAAATTAAACCGAAAATAAAATATTTTTTGTGATTTAAATCTGCGCTTGAAACTTTCTATTTGATTGTATCAAAATAAGCACTATCTTAAATGCATTAAGATAGAGAAAGATTGAAATAGACGTTGAGAGTATTTTTTTTCAAACAGAAAAAGATTTTGAAAATTGTGTAATGCTTAATTTAAATTTAAAAACTTAACTAAAAAATTAAACGATTCAAAAAATTTTCGACTGAATCAGTTAAACTAATTGAGTTTTTGTATCTAATATGGACTCGATTGTCCAACATTACTATCTACCGACGATAAATGGTAAATACTTGTAAGTTATAAAAATCTCTATCGGTAAAGGTAATTAAAAAAATTCGTTATTGAAAGAAATTTTAATGATTGATTTGTTGAATAATTTATTATTTAACGAGTTGCTATTATTATTATGCATATAAAAATTGCCAGTAAACTGCAATAATTATGTTTGGTGTTGTATTCTTGTTTCGTATTTAATGTAAAAGCCATGTATTACTTTAGGGTTGTGGTGTGGTATCAGAGCGATCGGTCGTTTTTGTCCGGTGATAACACCAAGCCATCATCGAATCTTTGCCGACAGTAAAACATCGTCTTACATGGCAGTGTTACAATTATTTTCGTATCTTGAAAGACGATAACATTATATTTCAGTAAAGACTTAGTAAGTAAAGAGAGAACCATAAAATATGAAAATACGGTATCACGATTAATTATCCAAAGAATAAACCTACAATCAAACTTCATATACATGCAATTAGCCTTCAAAATGTCGTCACCACCTAACAAAATTGAATATTGAAGGCAGCAATTAAAGCAGGGGTCAATAGTTTTAATGGCACCACATCCCCACGTCTAGGAGTCAAAACGTTGACCATTGAACACGACTCCGTAACTTTTTCCCAACTCTCCTCTCCTTTTTAACCCAGCAGTTTTCACCAAAGCTTCTACGTAATTAGCCTCATGATGCTATTCATTTTCACCGGTTGACATCCGATCATGTGGTTTTTTAGTTATTTGAGGTTAATTATAACTGATTGTTGCGTCTCAGAATTGAAACTAACAAAAGCTACAAGAAGACGACGACTTTCAAAGGTCAATAAAAGCGTCTTTTGCGGTTTTCGACGTTTCTCATTTTCAAATCACCCAACTGGAGTTTTCCCTTTTGGCTCGATATATATCTACAAATACGGCCATTCTTTGCTGGGTGATCTGCGCAGAAGATTAATCTGTTGGTATGGAAGTTGATACGTATAAAACTCAAACGTATATATGCTTTCAAGATCAACTTGTTTTAGGATATCCTAACTTATAATATTCTTATTATTTGTAATTACATTCTCATCAATGCTAATAACTGTAAATCAGAAGAATCCTGTGACAGACTGCCAAGTGAGAACAACGTTGAGCCTGTCCTGACTCATAACTGTTAGCTATTTCTTCTTAATGCCTTGTTAGAGTTTTGAGCATAGTGGCATTTTGAATGCTGCAGACACCATTTTAGGCTTATTAGCCGTACGAAAGCAGCTGAATTATCAGCTAGGCCCCGGGTGTTCATTAATTTGAAGAGAAATGAGAAGCAGCGGATACAATCATTCATTTTGTGTCCTCTGAAGGTAACGTACGAGGAAGTTTGGACCTTATATTCCATAAAAACTTAAAGCTCCTGGAAAAGTCATGAAAGCAATTTCTTTCGGAGTGGAATGTATCAAATTCATCGGAAGCATACATAAAAAAGGCACCCTTTGGTCTCTCATATTCCTACACGCAATATCATGACTTCCCAGAAATGAAGAAACGCGTATTTACAATGCATTTTCTTTTCTCTGTAGTCAGTTCATGTTCTTTGGTAGATGACATGACAGCTTATACAAATTATTGTGTTGTGACATTAACGTGCGTCTTTGCAAGTGTACTAAAAACTCCCCGTGTCACTTTCTCTGAAGGTGACTTGCGTGTGATAAGAAACTGATCAGTATATATTAGTGTGCTGAGTCAGGTTAGAGTAGGAAGGAATTGGTCTACAAAGAAAGACGAGGGCGTGTTTGGTCCGGACTCGCGGCCACCTCATCGTCACTCCGCCGTAACATTTCAATTTATTTGTCAAAATTTGCCGTCATAAATTGTTCTCGTTCACACGAACAGAGTGAAGGGTTCGTTTCGGGGCTCTTGGGTTATGACTTATGAGCCCCCTCAGTTAATCCTATTGTCGATAAGCTCGTCCTCCCCATGTGAGTCACTCAGTGAATTCAACTATCATTCTTCTAATATTAATAAATAGTTTTCAGGGAATTTAAAGAAAAATTAGACTAATTTCAAATGATTTTATATACAATTATATCATCATATCTCAATTTAAAATTTTAAAATAATACTATCGCGAGTCTTATTTCGATATATTTCTTCTTTAATTTATAATTTGTACAAAGTTATTTCAGTCGCATCATTCATTTAACCTGAGAATTTTGTCAACCTAATCTTGATATTAATATCGAATTTTACAGGGACTTGAGCAGAAATTAGACTAAGTATAAATAAGCTTACATATAATTAGACATTATATTTCAATTCAAAACTTTAATAAAATAAATTAGGGTCCTATTTTATTATATAACTCTTTAATTTTTATGTCTTTTTTAGTATGCAATTTCTTCTTTTGTGAGTTTTCAATTAAAAAAAAAACATAATATGTACGAACATTGTAAATTACGCAGGTGGTTCAGGTATTATTTGTTCGTGAGATTCGTGCATGGTCCTGTAATGAAACTTCGGAGTTGCCCTGTTAGTCACCGTCTCACCTCATGCGACCATTCCATTGTTTCCTTTTCTCGGACTAGCAAGCGCGACAAATTTTCAGTTAAACAAAAGAGTCGGCCAGTTTTCTTATCATGATAAAGACAGATTACGTAAATTAAGATTAAAAGTGAGCAGACCCAAAATCATCTTACAGGCCCACGTTTTAAACTAAAATTAAGGGAATTAGGACCGAATCGCAGATTCCAAGAAATCTAATCGAGTCTGTTGACTTCACCGCAAGGGCTCGATCTTTTCTCCCTAGCCTAATCAAGAGATAGGCAATAAATCCGCTGTTGCTCCTGTATCCTGTTTCCCCGAGTATAAAAGCATTTCTTGTTATGATGTGTTACCGCATTTATGTTCTCAATATCCTGACATGTATAATTGCTGAACATCTTCAAGCACAATGCTATGTAAATCTCCAAGAGATAATCCAACCATGCTTTCCTCTTAATATTTAAGTGTACTAAAAGTTTATCTTAATTCAAGTTGCACCAATGTCACAGAAAGCATAACTTTTAAGGAGCGATTAGTTCGTACAGGAGAATATTAATAACAATAGAAATGAATATAACGAAGAATAAGAATATATATTACCACTATAATTATGATAGTTGATTAAACAGAAGGAATATTTACCATTATTATTGATAACAATTGATTTGTAAAAAATATTGAGAAATAAAACTTATTATATTATAACTAATTAATTAATTATATTATAACTAATTAATTAATAATACTTTAATTAATTAATTAAAATTTTAATTAATTATTAATAATATTTTAATTAATTATATTGTAAATAATTAATTAGTATTATTGCTGAACATCTTCAAGCACAATGCTATGTAAATCTCCAAGAGATAATCCACCATTGCTTTCCTCTTTATATTTAACTGTACTAAAAGTTTATCCTAGTTCAAGTTGCACCAATGTCAAAGAAAACACAACTTTTAGGAAGCTGTTAATTCGTACAGGTAAATGATAATAAGAATAAGAATGAAATATAGTAAAAAATGATAATGAATATTATTATTATAATTATGATGGTTAATTAAAAGAAATAAATAATTACCATTACCATTAATAGCGGTTGATTTGTAAAAAATATTAAGAAATAATTTTTTTATATTTTAACTAATTAATTAATTATATTGTAATTAATTAATTAATAATAATTAATTATATTTTAATTAACTATATTTTAATTAATTAATTAATTATATTTTAATTAATTAATAACATTTTAACTCATTAATTAACATTTTAATTAATTATTAATAATATTTTAATTAATTATATTTTAATTAATTAATTAATATTAAAAATATATTTTTAAAAATAACTACTAAGTTATTTATAACAGGGCACTTTACAAAATAATGATACCCATTCCTTTAGATTATGAGAGGAATAAGGTATTACTCAAAAATAGGTAATCAAAATAATAACTCTATAATCATACTCTCTTACCAAACACAATCTTTCATTCTATACTTATTCCCCTTTTTTCATACTCACTAAACAAACACACCCTTACTATGCATTTCTAAAGTATATCCTAGGATATGAATGATATTATTACTAGAAATATATACGAGTCTCTCATCTGTTATACTTACCATAAACCTAGAAAGCGTCAAACTCTCGCCAAAACCATGTAGACAAAGGCATAGTATTTGAAGACCACCTTGAAACGTCAACAAACCTTAAAAAAGAGTGATTAACAAAAAAAATCCGAATGTTAAATCAAATATCCACTCCAAGGAACTGAATCCGGAAAATGAAAAAAGCCAAATTTCCAGTGATCAACATTTTCTGCTGTTATTCGATTCTCTCTCCCTCTTCATTGACAATGCAAAAATGTACATCCTGTTCAATTCCTGAAACCAAAAGAAACATATACTTTCGTAAGAGAAACTGAAGAAATAAATGCTTTAGAACTACCGAGGAAAGAAACGGTCAAAATAACTTGTCAATGAGCTAAAACAAATTCTTACACACAGGCATCCAGATGTAAAACAACCTAAATTGAAATGATCTTGGGACTGATCTGCATGATCAAGCAGTAGCAGCCAATGGTACAGATCTGTAGCAAGCTCTCTTTGCTGCACGGACGATATCATCGATCTGCAGAACCACAAGCCCAAAGAATAACAACATATTTCAAGGAATCGCTAGATATGCATCACAATATCACAGCATCAATATAGTTTCCAAGTTTATGCACTCTAGCTTTGCTATAAGTGGCAGTAACAGAACATGAGGTCCTAAGCACATGAATGATCGGCAGGTGCTACAATCATAGGAATCAAAAGATAAACATGAACCTGTGGTACAGCCATCCTCTCAAGATTGGCCGCATAAGGCATAGGAACATCAGCTCCAGCAATTCTCTCAACCGGTGAATCAAGATATTCAAAGCTCTCTTCAACAACACTTGCACTGATTAAAAAAAAAAGGCGCATTGTCTTAGTATTCAAGGGGCCTCATTAATGCAGCGTAGAATTCGTAGCATTTAGGATGAAGATGACAAACCAGATTTCAGCACCAACACCATGCTGAGGAAACCCTTCTTCAACTGTAACTAGTCTGTTAGTTTTCCTAACTGAAGCATTAATGGCTTGTCTATCAAGTGGCCTAATTGAGCGCAAATTTATCACCTGTAGCACAGATGATTAGATACAATGCCTCAATTATTTTAAAGACTTAACATTCTTTCAATTGCCAATTTACCTCAGCACTAATTCCTTCCTTGGAAAGTATCTCAGCTGCCTGTACCAAGAAAAATCAGATGGCAGGATGAATTATCCCAAAAAAGAAATCACGTGGCAAGACAAAACATAGGACCAACCAATCTCATTGACTACTAAATATTGTATGTTACACAGTATAGCATATGATGGACAAAAACTGGTGGAGGGATAACAAACCTGAAGAGCATAGCCAACCATCTTTGAAAAGGCTGTAATGGTCACATCCTTTCCTTCTCTTTCAATCTGTCAAAAGTCCATGATGAAATTGTAAATTAGATAATACATGTATTATATTTGCATTGGAAAAAACAAAAGAAACAATTAGGGGGAAAAAAAACTAGAAAGGCTACCTTAGCTTTTCCTATTGGAAGGCAAAAGCTGGAATCAAGTGCTTCAGCTGAAACAGGGAATGATTCACCATATCTGAAACACAAAATACCAATCAACAAACAGAGAATCAAAAGCAGTATAACTATATCAAGTATCACAAAGACCATTAAAACACTCACAATAACTCATTTTCTAGGAAAACAACAGGATCAGGGTCCCTTATGGCTGCTTTTAGCAGACCCCGGGCATCTTCAGATGAATACGGGGATAGCACTTTTAATCCAGGACAGGAGGCATACCATGATGCATAACACTGCAAGGGAATTCAACAATGTCATTTAGTAATTGCTCACTACTTCACACCACCCATGCATCAAAATATATTAGATCCGCTTATAACCTTTTCTTCCTCTATTGGGAAAAATATGGAGGATCAATCCCAAAAGTGCAGAAAACTAGATCGTCGAAGATGTCAGAGGAAAATTCAAGAAAGACAATACCCCATAAAGTATGAAGTCAGAATGATGTTACGCAAGTACAACATAGTTTCAGAAATAGAGCTTGAAGAATGGGAACAAGTTCCTAGTTTCTCTATGTTTGAAACCATTTTACATTGTATCTCATTTCTAACATATTCTAATGCAAGAAAAGGAGGGTGCATAAGTATGATATCACAAAGATATAATTTAGTTGTAAAGAGAGAGAGAGAGAGAGATGAAAATTACATGAGAATGTTGGGCACCAACTCCAGCAGCAGCACCATTTGGTCCTCTGAAAACTATGGGAACAGATAACTGGCCAGCAGACATGTAGTTTGATTTTGCAGCAGAGTTGATGATATGGTCTATTGCCTGCATCAAGAGCCAGAAGCAGATCAATCGAAGCATCATAGAGAAATATAACCTTCAGAATCGATTTGTTTCAGTACTATTGCTGCATGAGTATTATAAACTTCAACTCCAAGGTCTAGCTGTCACCTTAACTCACTAAGTGGAAGGTACAGGGAAACTACCAATATTAAAAATACTAACCTGCATTGAGAAGTTAAATGTCATAAACTCCACTACAGGCTTCAGACCATGGTAAGCAGCACCTACTCCAATACCAGTAAATCCTGCCTGTTTAACAATTTAAGAATTCGGTGTATATAAGATTACAACCAATACCATCTACAAAAATAAATAACCAAAGGTAAAGCAAAGAACCTCTGTGATTGGAGTATCAAGAACTCTCTCAGGACCATATTTATCCAAAAGCCCTTTGGTAATCTAGAACAAAACAAAAAATTGAAGAAGAATGTCAACGAATGAACAGATGGCCTTTCTTTTGTCAAACATATAAAGAAATGATTGCCTTTTCTGCTAAGAAAGTATCACCTTGTATGCACCCTGGTATTCTCCCACCTGCATTTAAGAGTAGAACAACAACGTAAGAACAGACAAATTTTGGATTGGCACACAAAGAACCATTTCCAAACAAGTTCACACCTCTTCACCCATCAAAAAGACTTTAGGATCAGCAGACATTTCCTCATCAAGTGCAGAGTTCAATGCTTCTCTAACTTGAATCTGGGAATGAACAGTGTTTCAGAAAACATATCACTTTTGCTTCCCCTCTCAAATAAAATAAGCCACGATCTCAAGCCAATAAGGAAAATGAAGTAATTTTCATAAAGCAAATTTAAGTCGACAAGGTGAAAATATTTGGACATCTAAAGCGCTAAACTGCTCAAATCACTACCTAGTGGGATCAACAAACCTATGAATAAATCCAACAACAAAAAGACAAAAACAGGCAAAGCGACATTGCAAGAGTGAGAGGCACAACGGCATACCTCTTTAACACCAGTGGCATAACCTCTCCAAGCCACAGAACGAATCCTGTGCAGGGACTGCCCTAAAGCCTGCACCAAAAATCCTACATCAGAAATCCAAGTCAACAGAACTAAAACATGAAAAAAGAACCAATAATTATTGAAGACACATAATATAATACCAGAAGAGGAGAGCTTCCAGCACTCGCTTTCTGCCTTATAATTCCCAACATCTTTACTTCTTATCCTTGAAAAGAAAACAAACGGAAAACTGCAAAAATCAACACACAAAAACCATCGGCAACTCTCAAGCCATGAATTTTCGCCCAGCAAAACTTTATCAGTTCAGATCTACCCACAACGGAAAACGGAACCCAAATGCAAAAATTCCATTAAAATCGACTTGTCAGCTCAATGAGAGACTAAGTTCTGAAAGATATCATAAGGACAAAAAATGATAGAAACATAGGGTAAAATACCTAGATTTTAGGAACCCAGAAGATAATATTTGAAGTACAAATAGATTAGAGAGAAATGTTGGAACCTTGACAATCAGATGCCGAAGCTGAAGAGGATCCGATCGGGTAGCACCAGAGAAGGAGGAATAACGATGAGCACCAGTAAGGGGATCGAATAGATTGATATTAGTTGCTTTGTTTTTCAGACATTTTACTTATTTTGTTTTTTCATATAATTTCTGTTTCTTGTTCTTTTTTGACAAAATATTTTTGTAAATGCTTAGTGATATCATGCGGTCGAAAAAAGGTTCTATAAGTGCATCGGACGGACGATAATACTGATAAGGGAAGTAGCATTGAAAACTAATAGCAGAACACGTGGAAATATCAACAAATTATTCATGCCCCAGGTCTTTTGTTTGATATGCAAATTGCATTTAAATTTTAATTACTTTTATTTGGAGGTAGATGGGTGAAGAGGAGTATGCCGGGCCAAATGTGCCCAACTACCACCAAAAAACAAACGTGTCTTCTCTTCTGAATAAGACTAGTCATAGACTTTGAATTAGAATCATAGCCTCCCTCTTGTTTTTACCTTTCAATCTTGAGATTATAAGGATGATGGTTATATATATTAATTTACATATTGGAACTTGAAACTTAAACTTGTTGGGAAGTTCACTAAGAAAGTGTTTGATTCTATTTATTTTTATGATTTTTGTTTTTATCGTGAAAAAATGAAAAATAATAGAGAGAATGTGTTTGGAATATTTTTTGATTTTAGTAAACTTATGACTTTTGTACTTGTCGATATCGTTTGAAAAATTGTACTAAATAGAGTGGTACCGTACAGGAGCTTGGTATTAGCCGGTATACAAAATATCAGTTGACTATTGATTAGATTTGATAATTCTTAGATACAATTATCAATCATTTTCAAATTAATTCAGATAACTCTAAATTTTTATGGAGAGAAAGAATAACATCTTAGAAATCCATTGGTCCAAGTTTCAAGTTATTTGAAGTTCGGATGAAAAAGTTATAGGCAAAATACTGAGGGCTGTTCAAT
>JAOTAY010000003.1:6190254-6201313 GCA_025629805.1 Erythroxylum baracoense | reverse complement strand
GTTCAAAGGTTCATTATCCTCATATAGGACAGATGAATTTATTTCATAAGTATCTTCTTGAAATGCTTCACTTTCAATTCTCTGTTCTCCTTTTCCATATGATTCAAAAACACCTCGAGTTTTAACTTTGCAAACAGCCAACCAATCTGACTTATCTTGTCGTAAGCTAGGAAAAGGGACATAATACAATGGATCGCTTGCATTGCCAACACGAAAGGTTCAAATTGTCGAAATCTTCTTCGCTTATTAATTTCAAATAGATTGTATCGGCTATGTAATTTTGTATCAACATTTAGAGCTGGATCAAACCGCTCACACTTAATATAATTGTCATATTGTAATTGTACATCTCAAAATATATGTCCAAAAGCAAGGTAAGTCATTAATATAATTGTCATATTGTAATTGTACATCTCATAGTAATCATTCCCTAGCATATAATTTGTACATTATCCTTTATATATGCATATATAGTACAAAAATACATGAATTACTGTATGAAAATATTGCATATACATTCACGCAATCAACAAATTCATCCAATCAATAAGCTTCATTGTAACTATTTTGATCTTTCTCATATTAAAATTTTATAAGCTTTCACTTGGTATCGACAAGCTATCTTGTTTCTCAGAGCAATCAAAAGCAAATTAGACTGGCATAACAAAGTAAGCAACCGAAACTTTTTAGTTGTGTGCTTGGATAGTTCAAATGAAGTGTTTTCAGTAGGATTTGGAGCAGTAAGATCCAATTTTGAATTAGAATAACCAATTGTTTTGAACCTCCCAATAAAACTAGAAATGAAGGTTAGACGATAAGCACTTTAAATCAATGACCAAGTTTCCGCACAAATAAGTAGAATGTTGTATCTATAGCCATAAATCAAATTATTTCAATGCATCAAATCCTCGTATGCTATACAAAAACCAATCGTCACTATTGAAATGGAATGATAGCAGATTTGGATACTATAAGCAGATTTCAAACAAATATAATTATACTATTACACTTGCTATTTACTACTATATATATCATATCATCAACACCAATTTACATAATATAAAATTGATAGAAACACGTCCACTAAATTCTAATCCCTAAAGTCTCATGGTTTTGCAGAAATTCTAATCCCTAGCCTACAGAGGAACCGATTTTCAGCAGGCAAAACATACTATATATTGCATACCCTAAAACTGCTCATTACAAAAATATACTATATATATACCTAAATCAACACAGTAGACAGAGAGGAGAACCCAGGTGGCGATGGTGAGGAGGGAGATGCAGATGGCGACGGTGAGCAGGGAGATGCAGACGGCAACGACAGCATGACGCGATAACGAGAGGAGACGCACAATAAGACGACGTGGCAAGGAAAGGAGCCGACAGCGCGGCAAGTAGAGGAGACGCACGACGAGATAAGGAGAGGACGACGACAAAAAAAAAGAAGAAGCAGAGGAGAAAGGAAGGACCCCCGAATTGGAACGACGTCGCTTGGTATTAAACTAAACGACGTCATTTTCTATTTTTATAAACGATTACTTTGATTTAAAGACAGAATGCAAATACTGTCGGTAAAGGACCGACGTTGCTTAAAATTCACTGACAGAAACGTATCCGTTGGTAAAATTTCATCACTGTTTAATTGAGGGAAGCCTTCCCGCCTGACGGTTGCATAGTTTCCGTCACTATATTTTGTCGGTAAATTTGCGCAAATGTTTTCCCTCCAGCTTTACAGACAAAATTTTGGTCCGTCGCAAAATTAAATTTTAACCACAGATTCACCGACGGATTCTAAATTTTCGTCGGTAATTACCGACACATTCGTTTTTGCCGGTATTATGCTGTTGCCATCGTATATTTTTCTTGTAGTGAAAGCCAACGACAAGTGGAGATTTTACGTGGACTATCGAGCTCTCAACGTAAACACTGTCAAGGATAAATTCCCTATCCCGGTTATAGACGAACTCATGGATGAGTTATACAGAGCACGGTATTTTTCCAAGGTCGACCTGACCTTTGGATACCACCAAATTCGTGTCCAAGAGCCCGACATCCACAATACAGCATTCAGGATGTACGAGGGTTACTATGAATTCGTGGTTATGCCCTTCGGGCTTACTAATGCACCTGTAACTTTCCAAAGTCTCATGAATGAAATATTCAGACCTTTCCTTCGCAAGTTTGTATTTGTATTCTTCGATGATATACTAATTTATCGAAATCTTGGGAGGAGCATCAGCAACATTTGCAAGTTGTCTTGACTGTTCTGAATCAGCACCAACTGCGAGCCAATGCAGAAAAATGTATCTTTGGGGTCGCACGAATTGAGTACCTAGGTCATATTATTTCGGAGCATGGAGTGGAGCCGGATCCTGGAAAAATACAAGCAGTGGTCGAGTGGTCGCAGCCAACATCTGTTCGAGCCGTGTCCTGAGCCTTACCGGGTATTACCACAAATTTATCCGAAATTATGGAGCCATAGCCGCACCTCTAACTAGATTAATGTCCAAGGAGGGTTTTCAGTGGAACGATGAGGCCGAAGATGCATTCCAGCTTCTCAAACGCGTAATGGCTCGAGCACCGGTCTTGAGACTTCCTGATTTTTCGCAGCCATTTGAAATTCAATGCGACACCAGTGGGTAAGGAATCAAATTTGTATTGATGCAAAATAGGCAATCCATTGCTTATTTTAATGAAGGAATTAAAGTTACATCCTTGAAGATGTTTACTTATGAGAAGGAAATGCTCGCCTTAGTCAAATCGGTTTGAAAGAGGCGTTCGTATTTACTAGGGAATTCCTTCGTGGTGCGTACTGACCATCAGAGTTTAAGGTATCTTTTAGGGCAACGGATCACCACCCCAGCTCAAGCCCGATGGCTGCCCAAACTCATGGGGTACGATTATCGTATCGAGTACAAGAGAGGACCCGAGAATAATGCGATAGATTCATTGTCGCGAATAATGGAAATAATGTTTATTGCCATTTCAAAACCAGAGGCACGGTGGTGGCAGCAACTTTAAAGAGAGGTAGAGACCAATGAGTTTTATTGCAAGTTTGAGACTCAATCCAACGCACAGAAACGGAATGGAGTTTGGTTTCTTAAAGACAAGGTAGCTTTGAATCCCTTTCTCCTTTGATTACAATTATGCTATCTGAATTACATGACTCTTGGGTAGGAGGCCATTTTGGGTTTCACAAAACTTTGGCCTGTGTTCGTTCGGATTTCTATTGGGATGGCGTGAGGAAATCAGTCTAGGACTACATCCGTAATTGTGGTATATGTCTACGTAACAAGGTCGAGCATCTCCTTCCTGTCGGCTTGTTGCAGCCATTGTTGGTACCCAATTAGATTTGAAGTGAGATTTCAATGGATTTCGTTGAGGGGTTGCCCAACTTGGGAGGATTTAATTCAATTATGGTCGTAGTCGATCGGTTGACTAAGTATGTGCATTTCATTCCTCTTAGGCATCCAATGACTGCATTAACAGTGGCCGAGGCTTTTGTGGAATTTTATGTTAAATTACATGGAATTCCTACAAGCATTTTAAGTGATCAGGACAAGATTTTTATGAGTAATTTTTGGAAAAAATTGTTTGAGCTTCAGGGAACGAAGTTGTGCATGGGATCCAGTTATGTAAACAGAGTTTTGGAACAGTATCTTCGATGCTTTATAAGTGATCAACCTCGATAATGAAAAAAGTGTCTTCCTTAGGCTGAATATAGTTATAATACTTCCATGCATTCTTCTACAAAGATTACACCATTTGAAACTATTTACGGGGTACCTCCAACACCCTTGGTCCAAAACGTACTGGGAATGACTGCTATGGACTTCGTGGATGTTATGCTATGTGACCGCGATGAGATGCTTAAGGAGCTCAAGATAACACTCAAGCAGGCACAAGATCGAATGAAGAGTTTGGCATATTAGAAGCGTCGTGATGTGGAGTTTAATATGGGTGATTATATCTATCTCAAGCTACAGCCCTATCACCAAACCACAGTGGCATTTTAGGCATCTTTAAAGCTCTCACCATGGTATTTCAGTCCTTTTTAGACTATTGAACGTATGGGCAAGGTTGCATATCATTTAGAATTGCCATTGGGGCCCCACATTCATCCTATTTTCCACGTAAGTAAGCTTAAAAAATGTTTGGGAAATATTCCGGTAACCTCTCCTGTTTTGCCTCCTTCTATTGGCGATCAACTAGTAATGCCACAACCTGAGAGAGCTTGGCTCGTCGAATGGTTCAAAAAGATCAGTACCATCCAAAAGAGGAAGTCCTAATTAAATGGCTAGGAGCCCTAGAAGAAGACTCCACGTGGGAGGACCTGCGATGTCTCCTGCGTTCTTACCCGGACTTCACTCCTTGAGGACAAGGATTCTTTAGGGGGTGGAAAATGTTACATATGCATGGGTTCGCTCATTCCAAGCACGTGTAACATTAGATTGGATGGTTAGGAGGCTTAGAGAGCAAGGTACAAAAGGCAAGGAGTATGGGTCGAAGAGGTTGGAAGTTTGCGTGATGGTTAATTTATTAGTGGTTTAGTTACTTAAGAAAAGGTCTTAGGAGTTAGAGTGTTATTAGGAGTTTATTGAATAAGTTGTTTATTATTTTCCTGTTATGTAGAGTGGAGTGGTCCACAAAATTAGGAAGATTGTTATTTTAATTTCCTTGTTCTAATGCTATTTAAATAGCAAGTTATTGAATAAAATTCATCACAGTTGAAATTATCAAATCTCCTATCCCTATCTTCTATAGATTTCTTCTCTCTCTCTAAAAATATAATTAATTTGTTTCCAAATACAAATCAATCGTGAGAAAAGAGTCCTAAGACAACTAGGACATATCAACTTGTGTCTTGCATCATAGCCCAATCCTCCACAACCCATACAATCACAATTGGTAGCCCAATGCCCCAGCCTCGCATACAGCTCCACTTGCGTAGCTCGTTGTCGTGTTGTGACTTGTTAGTTATGACTGTTTTTTTATTGAAATTTGAAATACTTGAATGGGTGTTTGAGTGAATCTGGATTATGTTGTGTTAATTGTTGAAAATTGAAATATGAAGTTTTGTGTTATATGAAGTGAATTATTGTTTCAATGTGTTACCAAGTCAAGTATGAAGTGAATTATTGCTTCCGAGATTTTGATGATTATGGATTATATGATGAAGTATTGTTATTGTGGATCTCATTTAAAAAAATTATTGTGTTGTCTCTTTGTAGTTTGAATCAAATCATTTGTATATACAAGCATTATATTTAATAATGTAATATTAAAATTAAATAAATATTTAAGACATGGTAATATTTAATAAATAATTAAATATACCTCCATCTTCATATATATTTGATCAAAATAACGTACAGTTGGTTGGTTATTTGACTAGTCACCTCCGCATTAATACTTATGGCTATATTAACTGAAAATTAAAACACAATATTAGGTAAGATAATATAAAATGTATAAAATTGATATATTAAAAACAAAAGAATTTACCATCAATATCTTCATTATTTAACTAACTTTGGGCACACATAAGGGCTTTCACAGTAGGAGGATAAAGTCGAGCACGATAAGGAGTAATAACCAGACCACTAGTACTAAAAGTAGACTCAAAGCAACGATGGATGATGGAATGGCTAATAAGTCTCGTGCGATGACTTGTAAGATCAGAAAAGTATTTCCACATTTCTTCCACCATAACAATATATCAAAGTGCTCACCTTCAATTTCAGGTACACAATCTTCAGTGAAATATTTATCTAAATCCATCATATTATAAGAAGTCTTAGTCTTTTTCTTTTTCAAAAAATTTGAAAGAGAATGTGTCAATAATGGGTTAGAAGATAAGGTCGAATCTAAAACTGAACCTAGAGTTGAACTGCCTATACTGTTAAGATCCTGATCATGAGTTTGTTGCATTCTGAGTTGATAATCATTAAACAATTGATAACACAATTGTTTCATTTTATGTATATGCTCTTGAGTTAAACACTGTACAATGAATTATAAATATATTCAACCCTGTCCACCTTGTATCTTGGGTCTAACACATATAACACTACAATAATATCTCTAACCTTAGACCAATAAGAATTTAACTTCTCCATCATCTGCTCTGCCATAGTCAGAATAACTTCATTAGAGTCAAACATCCACAGTGAGAAAACATGTTTTATGTTAGACATAGTGCTAAAGCAACTGTGCGAAGTTAGATATTTTGTTCCTGAGAACAATTTAGTCGCATAATAGAATAATTCCAACTTCATACAAAGTTCTCTAGCCAAGTCCCATTGATCTTCTGTTGGCACAAGGTTATACTGAGAATCCCTTTTCCTTAGTTTGATAAACACCTCAGCATATGAGGTTGCTAACTCTAACATCTTAAAGGTTGAGTTCCATCTAGTTGGACAATCTAAAACCAACTTCTTTGAACTCGGTATGCATAGAATTTGTGCAGCTTCCTTAATTTTTCAATTTTTTTAAGAGTTGAACTCCAATATAGGACACTCTTCCTTTATTGCTCCTTTTATTATCTCCAACTTATGCTGCACAATCAAGTTGAGAATATGCTCAAAACAATGCAAATGAAATAACCTACCTCCAACTAATAGGCTCCCAACCCGCATCTTGTTCTATAACTTCTCAATCATAACATCATTCGTGCTACAATTGTCAATTGTGATGGTGGAAACTTTGTTGTCGATATTAAAATCCATTAAACAATCTCTCAATATGGTTGCCAATTTTTCACTTGTATGTGGTGCTGACACGTAAATGAACCTATTATATACAAATATTACCAACATCAATCATAAATTCATAACATAATGAAAAAGTAAATGATAACAATATTAAAGAATATAAATTATCTCAAAAGTAAATGGCGTAACGTCCAATCAATATCAACATAGTGTGTCGTCACTGCCATATAACCCTTCTTCTAGTTATTGACTGTCCACATGTTCGTTGTTATGGCAATTCGTTCTTTAACACTCGCTAATGCTCTTAATGTCTCTCTTTTCTGATCCTTGTAAATTTTCAAAATGTCCTTCTTCATTGTATTCCTTCTTAGAACCTTGAAAATCAGTTGTAGTGAATTACAAAACATCCTGAATCTTTTTTTTTCAACCATAGACAATGATTGTTCATCTCCAATAATTATAGCAGCCATCAAAAACCTTGATTTGTTGTTGTCAAAAGTTGATACGGTTAATTCATTCTTCCTTTTCATAAAATTAGGAGTAAAAAATGTTTGATCTCCTAATGTTATCTTCCTTTTACTACATGAATCCATATGTCTCATTAAATGAGACTTTCCACTTTTCAAACTACCAAAAATTAACTTCTAACAATACTTACACTCTGTTTTTTCGGTCTCATCTGTTAATATAGTCTTATTAAAGGGATTCCAAACTTTACTTTTATATTGACTTTTAATTGAACTTCTATCCTCATTTGATATCGGAATAAAAGTTTCCACTTCTATCTCTGGTACTAGATTAGAACTCTTTACTAAAGGGATATGCTCATCCATCTAAAATAAAAAACATATAAATGCTTGAGGTTGGAAATAATCAACATATAAATGCTTAAGGTTAGAAACAATCAAAATGAGCAATTGATGTATGCATGCATTTGTACTAGACTCAAATATAAATATGAGGGTTATAAACAATATCAAAGAATAATTAAAGATTCACTTTGATATTTTAGCTACAATGTTCTTCTCAAATAACAATAATGGTTGAAACACCACTTGTAATATCAATGAAAAGTTTAAAACAATTATTGCTTTAATAGGGTCTGCCTCCTCTCAAGTTTCTAAAACCACATTATTGGTTATCTTAAGTAAAAGGATTAATAAATTTACATTCAACCAAAAGGATTAGAGAGAGTAAAACATCTAGTCTATGAAAAAAAAAAGTGGTTGAAAAGCTTCATCTTATGACAAGGATAAACTATTAGCAACTCAGATGGTTGATATCATTCTCCGATTTCCAAATAACAAGGAGTTAGATTGTTGTAGTCCTATTCAATCTAGGCATGAACACTTATATTATTTACGTTGCTGCTAAATGTATTACTACTTTTGTTTTTTCTAATTAGGTACTCAGGAAAAAAATCATAATACAACAGTGCAAAGTGTTTCTACTATATCAAGTTCCATCTAAGTTCCACCTAAGTTCCACCAAATATAAAATTTGATTTTTTCAATGAAAATAAAACTTGAAAAACTAATCTTTAAGGCATTCTAAGGGTTTAAAAGAAGACCTATTTAAACAAGACCAGCTCATGTGTGGATATATCATATATACAGTTGTAGTTTTATAATTCATCAGTAGCTACTAATTATTCTTTTCTTAAATTAGATTCTAAATGATCGAGTAAGAATTTGATAGTTACTCAAGGAGCAAGTCTAGCAATTTAACTACAGAACCATGCATTATTCTGGTAGGGGCAAGTCATCAAACAATATACATACATTATGCCATATTCCCATTAGTAAAAACTACAATCACATATTAGCCAAATCATCACCAAACCATAATACTCTTAACTCTCCAAACAATCAAATATTAATAATAAACTAAATTTAAGATGAGAAGAGAGACTACCTTATTATTTATCACGTTGACATTGGTTAGTTAGTAGCGTCAGTGACTTCACACTAGTGGCGTGGTGGAATTGTGATGGCTGACGAGGGAGCTGGTTGCGAGACAGACGATGACACAATACGAAGAAGAATAACAGTCAATGAGAGTTAAGAGAGACGATACAATTATGAAGAATAAAAGAAACGAAGAATGGGATGAGAAGGAAAGAGGCTTGTGATTTTGGAACTTAATCAAAAGCAAGACGACGACTATATGAAGTTGGTTGTTTTCTTAACACAAACTCTTGTTGTAATACTTTGAGAGTCATAAAACTTTATTATTCTTTTTATGTGATGTATTGATGTAATTATTATTTATTATATGAAGAAATCATAACATTTTAAGTACTTTGTATTATCCTTAATTTTATATATGTATGATGATTAAATCTTTTTTATATTAGTTGTAGTTATTGCTTACATGTAAAATATGTGAAAAGTAATATTAATAAAAATGAATAGATTATTGTTATTTCAAAATTCTATTGTTATGATTTTTAGAGACATAATTGATGTAAACATATAAATTATATAGTACAATATATTGAGGGACTATTTAAAATTTTTTTAAAAATTCAAGGATTATTTATAATTTTAAAAAATTGCATGAAATGGTATCTAGTATTGACTAGTACCAATACAGTATCGTACCAAAACTAAATTTGGTTTCAGTACTAGTACGATATTCATAATATTAATTTTTAGTTTTCAAAATTAAAAAAAACTACAACATAATTTAGAAAATATAAATATTATGGTTTTGTATCTTTTTACAACAAGTTTTCTTGGCCATAGAAACAACAAGAAATCTCGTTTCTACTTTCTAGTGACCTTGTTAAATTCTACTTCTCTTATCGTTCTGCTTTCTCTCTTATAGTTCTACTCCTTTTCCCTCTTGTTATTTTACTTTTCTCACAGAAATCTATTTCTCCTATAGAAATTTATTCTCTATGTAAGTTTTATACCTCTCTTCTCTCCCTTACAACCATTTTGTTTTGCTCCTAACTCTTTATTCTCTCTCTTATGTTTCTTTTTTTATTGTAAAATTTAGATTTTACAAAATGCAAGATGTTTTTTTTAGTTTTGATTCTTCTCCAATTCTTTTTTTTATTTGTTAATTTTTCTTTCCCCTTTTTTGTCTGTGCAAAAAGTTAGCAAAAATTGATCTTGGCCTTTTCACCAAGTGTTCAAAAACTGGTCTTGATCTTTTTCGGATTTAATTTAAAAAATTCATTAAATTGTATTAAAATTTTTCGTTTAGGAGTTTTAGGTCTATAGATCCACTATCAAAACTCATATATCTAAATCTTAAATCTTTTCCATCCATGTATTTGTTCTTCCATAATTTCTTTGACCTTTTTGTTTATTTCTCTTATTCTCTTAGCTAGTCGTTTTTATGGTTTTTTATTTTTCGTCCATGTTTTGTTTGTCATAAGTGACGTGATTATGAATCTGAAGTTGCTGTTCAAATCAAAAGCTTTACAAAGTTATAATCTTTTTAGTGATTTGATGTATAATTGAAAGCAAAACCATATATGTAGGTTAATGTTATTTCTAAATCATCCCAGCATATTTTTTATAGGGAATATCATAGCCTCATATATAAATCTTTAAGGATGATTTTTATGCCTTTTTGTGATAATACTAAATGCCTATACACAACTACCATAAAGAGAACATATAATATACAAAAGAGAAAATAGATAGAAAATAGATGACCTTATAAGAGGCAAGCTAATGATGCAACACCCGATGGTCTTGCTCCTATTATAATAAGCTTATGAACATATAGACACTTAGGTAATATCTTCATCTCTTGCTTTCCTGTTACAAGAACCTATATAGGAAATCATAGAAAAAAAAAGAAACTAGGAAAAGGAACTATGCAGTTGGTACTGAACTACTACTCTGTTTTGGATATTATCTAAGACTCTATCTTTATGAGAAAAGAAAATCCTTTGGAGGGGGTTGATGAAGTTAGAATTTAAAGGGAGAAAGTACAGTGAATGAGAGAGAAGAACAAGGGTGTAAGTTTAATGAGGTTATAAATTCAACACATATATAACAGAAGTTTCCAAAACAAATTATTAAGGTTGAGAGCTAGGAATGGAAATAGTCCAGACCAGAGGAGGTTGATGAAGTTGGAATTTAAAGGGAAAAAGAGGGTACAATGAATAGAAGAGAAAAATAAGGGTGTAGATTTGGTGGGTTTATAAATGCAACAAACACATAAAGCAAAAGTTTTCAAAACAAATTGTTAAGGTCGAGAACTAGTAATAGCAATAAGTGTAACATCCCATTACCTTTGGGAAGATAGAATAGTAAATATGAGTGATAAATGAGAGCTTAGAAATGCATTTTTCATGCTCATGCATAATATGGCATACAAAT
>JAOTAY010000003.1:6161906-6190154 GCA_025629805.1 Erythroxylum baracoense | reverse complement strand
AAATTCCTATTAACTCCTTCACTTAATTTTAATTACTTCTTTTAATCCATACCACCATATAAAATTCAAAATATACCATATGATACTCCAAAATTCCTAATTCATAAATTCTAATCTATTTTCATGCATAATAATTAATAAAATAATTAAAATAAAATAAAAATCCTAAAAGCAGGATCCAACAAGTGTAGTGTGCGAACGTAGCGTGCCCTTATCCTAGGTTATGTGCCGGAATGACCTCCGGGCATCCCGGTGTCTACCCTTCGGTAAGGGGGCGCTACAGTTAGAGTTCTGAGATGCAAGTACGAATGGGAGGATCTTAAAGGCCCATCTCGTAATAACCAAAAAGGATCCCTTCTTTGGCACAATATTAAGAGAATATGACCTGATTTGGAGCTGGGCATGCGATGGGAGATTGGTGATGGCAGTAAAGTTCGATTCTGGGCTGATAATTGACTTCCCAATATGGGGCCTCTTAAACTTCTTGCTAGCCGGGATATCACAGAGGAAGAGCTTGCTCTTCCAGTTTGTAACTTTATTGGTCTTGACGGCAATTGGGAATGAAGCTCTTTAATCGAGATTTTCTAGACGAAATCCTTTCTATTATTACATAAACTAAGCCACCAAGCCATGAGGATGGAGATGCTAGCTGTTTCTGGGATAGGACGAGCAATGGATTCTTTTTTGTCAAATCAGCCTCTGATTTGATAATGGGCAACGTTTGGGATTCGCAAGACAATAAATGGGATTTAATTTGGAAGCACGAGGAGGCTCAATGAGTTCGGGTGTTCCTCTGATCAGTGTTACGGGAAGCTCTCCTCACTAATAAAGAACGTGTTAGACGACACATAACAGATAATGAAGCTTGTAGTCTGTATGGCAACGAGAAAGAGGATGTTGATCATATACTTAGACGATGCAAGTCGGCACGGGATATTTGGAAGATCTTTGTCCCATCACCTCAAATGACTCAGTTCATAAATAATAATTTTGCTAACTGGATGATTCAAAATCTTAGAGGACTTATGACAACCCTTTTACTAGTGGAAAGTGGGCCTCAATATTTAGACTTACCTGCTAGAAACTATGGGAAGCACAAAGCAAACATATCTTTTGCAATGAGCACATTCAAGCGTCTCAACTTGCAGAGGAAGTCAAAATGCTTTCGGAATTCAGTATGAAGGCAAGGTACACTTTGAAATGCATTCAAAGCACTAGTGGCAAGAAAGACGCATGCAATGTTAAGTGGAGGAAACCCCCGAGCTGCTGGGTCTCTTTAAATTGTGATGGTGTTGTTAAAAGGGCATCCACCGGACAAGCAGAAGCAGGATCTCTTCTTCGTAGTTCTGATGGGAGCTGGATCATAGGGGGTTGTTGAAACATTAGGTGCTGTACATCTCTCCATAAAGAGCTTTGGCCTATAGTGGATGGATTAAATATGGCATGGGACTGCGGATTCCGCCGTGTGAAACTGGATGTCGATTGTCCTTTGGCAATCAATCTTTTAAACCAAGATGATTATCAACCCAATGCTAATATCAACTTCTTAGACATATCCATAAGCTCATTAGCCGAGATTGGTAAGTAGATTTGGCTCATGTATATCATAAGAGAAATAAGTGTGCAAATTTTTTGACGACTTATACACTAACGATGGAAAGAGGTTTTCATGAGCTGGAGGTCCCACTTAAGGAGTTGAATAGGATTTTATCTTATGATGCCATGGGTATTGGGCAGATGAGACTGTACAGGGGCTCTCTTTAATGTACTTTTCTTTTCCCTTTTTAACAAAAAAATGTGCTGTCTTTTTGCCATGAAAATTGAAAATCATGTAAAACGAGTAATTATCTATTAAAATGAGATAGCTAAATTGGGCCCTGATAGTATTAAGCGTAAAATTAAGGCCCACATTCATCTATTATCACATGCAAGTGTGGATGCGAATGAATGTAAAGTACACCTACATTTATTAATCCTCCCAGTCCCACAACAATTAATAGAATATAAAATTCAACTTCAATTCGTTGGCTCCTTGTTTGTCAGTTCAATTTCCGAGAGTTTCTTTTCTAGTAACTTGCTTGAGCAGTACGCTATGGAACTTTTTCACAAACTTGGGAGTTCTGAGTACAAGTTATTTGTAAATCGTTTTCGTGCTTTTAATCTATCCTTTGTTGAAGGTTAATGTCACTATTTGCATATCTAATACGTAATTGTATAGAGTGTGAGTGTGCAAAGGATAGGTGGGGTTGTCCCTATGAATTGAACTGCAATAACTGGTAAGATGTTATCGTATTACTTGTAAGGTTTACATCAATCAACTAATTCAATAATTCAACAAATGGTTCAAATGCAGCTATCAATGGTACCGTTTATTTTCATTTTAGTGGTTCATCATATGTTTGTTAGATTTCCTAAATGTTGTTGCTTGCGGGTTTTGGATATTAATGTTATCACGTAATCATTCGTGTTAAACAGAAATCATACATCATTTTCCTTCCTTTAGTAGAATACGAGTAGTGATTGTTTATATTTAAAATGAGTAGATCATATGGGATGTGGGTCAAATTCGCGGGTTATAAATCAATCCACTTAGATATCCACATATCCAAAAACTAGATGTTAAGTCAAAAGTGGTTCCCGCTAGAGAAATCAACGGCGGATTGCAGGTTGGGATGAGTCAGTTTATAGTCCGGCCATTCCATGGCCTGTCCGACCCGTGATTGAGGTTATGACTCAAAGGATTATAGACAGGCCGAGTTGGATTGACCCGTCATCTATGTTTTAAATAAAAAAATTTTAAAATGATGTCGTTTTGAAAATAATGACTGGATCAGGTTGGATGGGGTCGACTTTAACATCCTTAATTCCCGTAGCCATGATAGTAAAAAATTAATAGAACCAACATGTCGACCTAATTTTAAAATGTTAATCAGGCCTACACATAAAAAATCAAAGGCATATTTTTGTGGTGAAAAAGGGAAACTATAATAGATAAGTAAAAGCACAAACTAGGTAAATTAATGACAAGACTGAAAATACAAAAATAAATATAAAGAATATGAGAAAATACTCATATTTTAATTACATATCACATGTATTTTTTATTTGAAATTTTGGAATAAACGTACATAAAATCTTAAAAGTATTATTATTTATTAATAATAAAATATTTTATAAAACTTTTGGAAATCATAATATTTTAAATAATTTACCTTTAAATATAAATTTGAGAAAAACATTTTCTCATTTCTCATTTTGCCTTGTAAAATTAATTTTTGATATTGCTTACTAATTAAGATTATAATGATTTAAAATTGCAACTTAACGTTTTTTAAAAGTTATAAATACGCCTTTATTGTTATTTATAGTATCACGTTGTATTTTAATGAGTGGGTTTACGTCTACTCTTTATATAAAGCAACATATATATTGTATGAATTAAGAAAAAATGATATCTTTTCTTCACAAACTTCTCTCCTTTTGGTGTAAAAAACGTTTTCAATTTGGATGTTTAGTACGTATTCTCTGTTCAAGTGTCTAATATAAGTAGGAATATTACTAATCTTATCCAATTTTTATTATTTAATTTAATTAAAAATTTTATTTTTAAATATGTTATTTGTTTAATAAAACTTTGATTATATTTTTTAATTGACTGATATCTTTACTCAATATATGGATTCAGGTCATCTGTTCACATTTGTACGAGCATCTATCCATCTAATTTATGTGGATCTTATTTATTGAATAGATGAATTTATTTATAAATTAAAATTTTTCATAAGAATTTATTTGGGGTTTTATGAACATAATCTCTGAATTCTAAATTCCGAGTCTTGTTTGTATGTCTGGTAAGAATAGTGGATATTATTTATTAGGCCATTTGGCCTCCTACAAATTGGGGATCGTGTGTTGGTTGGATTCTTTAATGGCTCGTGGCCAACTGTTTCCATAAGCATTAATGGATAAGATGCCTGACTAGTTACAGTCTGCCACACAAACACAACTGTTGAAAATATCATGTAGACCACTAACACTCGGTGTGGAGTGCTAGGGGTCCAAGACAGAGTCAAAAGACAAGTTCTTTAGATACTAACCAATTGAATATCTAATTCTAGGAATATGTATATATCTAACCTCTTACAGGACAGAGGAATTTAAAGTGACCATACCTATGTTCAAAGTGCTGCAGGTGTTGTCTCCATAGAACTTATAAAACAAGTCACTTCCTTCACCAACCAATTTCACGTTGAAGGTATGTGTAAAAATATCCCAAATGCCTATTTCTTTGTAATGTATCTGTGCGTGTGGTTTTCATTCAGCTTTTGCTTTGTATCGCTAGTTTAGTTAGTATTTTTTTTTCAGCAACGATCTTGGAAAAACACCCCAGAAGCCAAAAAGGTTGTCAAGATCCGTTCTTTTTTCCCTTTGGCTTTACTGCTTTTTGATGGATCTTGCTTTGAAGTCTTTGAAGTTATTGATAATGGCGGTTTCCATGTACTGATGAAGTCGTATACTGGGTATGGTTTGGTTTATGCAGGGAGTGGAGAGATGGGAGCAAGTAGTGAAATAAAGCCACCTCCTGAATGTCCTGAAGAGGCACCGGCGATGAGCATTAATGGAAAGTCAGAGTCAACTTCAAGTATGAAGCTCGATGGAATCCACTTGACGGAGACTGATAATTGGCATATAGGAACTACGCCTGTTGATATTCGCGGTAAACCAATTCCCGATCATCGTCTCCCAAAGACTGGTGGCTGGATTGCTGTTCTTTTCATTTTTGGTAATAAAAAATCTGCTTTATCCACCAAGCTTGTTTCTTTTACATTTGTGGTTAGGAGCACAGTTTCAGCTGTTGATTGCTTCTCTAAATCTGAGTTCCAATGTATGACTGAACACTTAATAGAGTTTGTATGAACTGATCCGGACTCCACCTTAAGCTTGAATAAAACCTATTAAAGGTGGAGTATTTTAAGGAGACTTAATTGGCTGAGATTGTCACTTACAGGGAATGAAATGGCAGAGAAGATGTGTTATTATGGTCTTGCAGTTAATATGGTGCTCTTCATGTTCAACGTTATGCATAAGCCCTTTAGTGGTTCAGCAAGTTTAGTGAGCAACTTTCTTGGGATATCGCAAGTATCCTCTATCATCGGTGGTTTTCTTGCTGATGCTTATCTGGGTCGATATTGGACAATAGCAAGTTTTACAACACTCTATTTTGTGGTAAGAAACTTTTACCTGAACAAAGTAGCTAACTTGTTTGTATTATTGCCAAGAGAGCTGTATTCTGTAATTGTCAGTGTAACCATTTACACTTCAGTACATATGCATTCTGTTTAGGTAATTTTCTTGAAGGATAATACTGATGATCATCAATATTGTTCTTTAATGTTGGCCTCCTGGAGGGTTTAATAGGTATCACGATATCTGCCACAGTGAAGGTCTTTATGCCGGATCAGAATTGCACCCAATTTGGCTTGCTTTTGGGTACTTGCGACAAGGCAAAACCATGGCAGATGATCTACCTGAATACAGTTCTTTACGCCAGTGGATTAGGTTCTGCAGGTATAAGGCCATGTGTCTCTTCCTTTGGAGCTGATCAGTTTGATGAAAGGACTAAAAATTATCAGGCTCACCTGGATAGCTTTTTCAACTTCTTCTATCTTTTTGTATCGATTGGGGGCATAGCAGCCTTCACGCTGATCGTCTACATTCAGATGCAGAAGGGGTGGGGATATGCTTTTGGTGCACTAGCAGTAGGTATGGGCATATCCAACATCCTATTCTTTGCCGGCACTCCTCTATACAGGCACAGATTACCAGGAGGAAGTCCCCTAACACGAGTTGCTCAGGTTCTGGTTGCTGCCTTTCGAAGAAGAAATGCCAGTTTCTCAGGCACTGACTTTGTAGGCCTCTATGAGATTTCTGGCAATCGATCTGCTATCAAGGGCAGCGCAAAAATAGCGCATACCAACGATTTCAGGTACTGTTTCCCTTCCTTGATTGTATCAGGACCAACCGATATCTTCTCAATTTACTTTTGTGAGGTACATCAGTCAATCTTACAACGTAAAACCAAGTATATTCTACGGACTTTAGGTTGAATCAGACACCAATGAGGATCTGTTCTAGTGTCACTTGGACAATTGTTTGCCTGCTACTGAATCTGTTTCTGATTCTGCCTCTGCAGGTTTTTGGATAAGGCAGCTCTTCAATTAAAGGAGGATGGTCCTGATCCAAGCCCTTGGAGGCTTTGCACTGTAACTCAAGTAGAGGAAGTCAAGATTCTTATCAAACTTATACCAATACCATTACTGACCATCGTGATGAATCTAATAGTAACGGAGTATCTGACTCTCTCTGTGCAGCAAGCATATACTATGAACACATATTTGGGACATTTCAAGGTCCCTGTAACATGTATGCCTGTCTTTCCTGCACTCAGCATATTCCTGTTCTTATCTCTATATTACTATACATTTGTTCCATTGGCTCGACTCTTCACTGGCCATCCTCATGGTGCTACACAACTACAGAGGATAGGGATAGGTCTGGTGTTTTCAATCATATCTGCTGGGTGGGCTGGGATTTTGGAGAGGTACAGAAGGAATTATGCAATAAAACATGGGTTTGAAGAAGTTTTCCTGTCTGCCATGCCCGGGTTCAGTGCATACTGGTTGGTAATCCAGTACTGCCTGATTGGAATAGCTGAAGTCTTTGCCACTGTTGCACTAATGGAATTGCTGTACGAGGAAGCTCCTGATGCTATGAGAAGCGTAGGATCCGCATATGCTGCGCTTGCGGGTGGCATAGGCAGCTTTCTAACAACCCCTTTTAACAAGATTGTTAAATCACTTACAGGGAATGAAGCTAAAGGAAAAGAATCATGGTTGGCGATGAATGTAAATAAGGGTAGATTCGATTATTTTTACTGGCTGCTTGCAGGACTAAGCGTCATAAACTTCATGGTGTTTCTATATGCGGCGAATAGGTACAAATACAGGGCAAAGCAGAAGAATTGAGACGAGGGAAAAGATTGTATCAACTAAAATAGAAGCACTCCAACCTGGTCGGCAAGTAGGAAGATCGATTGCCAACCCTTATATCCCATTGTCCTGAGGAAATCTGATGGTATTACAAGCTAAGGATATATTCACGTTAGATAATGAAATAGTTTTTGTTTTAATACTTCTTGGCATATTGAGTAAACTTAGATTCTTATGCTGGTATTTATAAATTTCCTCCCTGGTTTTGATTATTCGAACATACTCAGTACTATAGCAAGATCGGAACTTACTAGTGGGATAAGCGTCGGGTCCGTCACAGAAGCCGAAACCTTTGAAGGGGTCTATAACTTATATTCAATAAGCGATTTGACCTTTTAGACTACCTTATGTTCACATTTAAATGCTATTGCTGAATTATCAATACGGCTATATATTATCTATCTAGCAGTTGACTATCAATCTAGCGATAGATCTTTCTATGAACACAATGAAACTGCGCAAAAGATAAACGAGCTTTGTGAGTCTCCTTGGATTGGACGAATAATCCGAAGAGGATCGCTTAACTGTAGCAAGAGGGCGTCCCATATAACAGAAGCATGGTGAACTTAATTTTTGACGCTTCAGGGTTCCAAATATTAGTAGTTTTTGGTCGCAGAACAAACATGATATTTTATTCTAAAAATCAACAAACGTAACCTAAAAGCAAGTACAAAGACTGAAAGACTGAAGTGAAGGGGTTCCTTCATTCTTGAATTACAATGCATTTGGGAGCACATTGGAACCTCTCAGAACTCCATCAACTAGCGGACTAGCATCAGGATTATGATTTTCATCATCAACTTTCTTGTTAAAGCAATAAGCAGGGGCTTGCCACTTCTCATCCTCCAGCACTGCTCCAACTTCAAATGTCATTACATGAGCCTCCCTCCCTGCAAATATCAAGAAACAAGAAGAAACATAAAACTCACCACCCCACCACGTAATCAACGTTAGTAGTTTGTGGTGATAAACGCTCACCGGTGTAGAAGACCCAGTGAACGGGCTTCTTAGTAACAACATCCTCATAGTACCAAATGAAATCAACCTTCTGCCAGACATTGCAGAGGAAGCCATCCACGTGGCGCTGACCCAGATACTCAGCTCCATCAAGCCAATTGGGACGAAGAATTCCAACCTCTAACTGGAGGGAGGAGCATTGGTGATTGTGGGAGTCTAAGTTGTAAATGAAGGAAGTACCATTGTTCCACTCCAGATCATACAGAACGTCGCCAAGCTGATGTTGGATGATGTTGAAGTTTCTGCCGCCAGGCCAATCGTACCAAAGGTCGATCTTTTGAAGGATACCAGAGTAGTTCATGAAGAGGATGGCATGGAATTGGTGGGGCCATGGTGCAGGAGTCGGGTCTTGCTCCTTGGATGATCCTGGCGAAAACCAGAAGACGAGAAGGAATAGTAGAAGGGAAGGTAAAATACCGAGCGACGACGTGGATGCAACGCCCATTTTTTCTATCTAAGCGCCTTCCTAAGAGCACGACGAGTGGATCGTCTTATCCTTCGTTCCTCGAGTCCAGCGTACGTTTATCAGGTTATGTTATGCCACACCACGCACAATTGGGTGGACTTATGAAATGGCGAATTTGTCCTTTGACTTTGTTGATGATGACCACCAACAATCGTTTGGTTTTCAACGAAAAAACATTAACATATGATTTTTGGTCAAAATTGGCTAATTTTACGTCCTCTCAGGTTAACATGGATAAATCTGTTTATGAGAATTTTAAGCTCTGAAGGAAGCCTCTCTTTCAAGCTAACGATTCACACCTTCTAGCATTAGGATTCAGAATAGGATATCTCCAATATTTGAAGATTTTAAAGAAATTCCACGAATTAGTTGAAATATCCTTAAAATTATGTTTAATTGAAAGTAAGATTTATAATTGAGTGGAATGGAATGAAACGGAATAATTTATAATGAAATGAAATATAAATAGATCTGATATTAAAAAATTATTTCTTGAAAGGAATAGAAGGGTTCATAATATAATGTAGTAAAATACTATTTAAAAGAAGGGCTCATAATGTAATATAGTAAAATGTTGTTTATCATTTTATATTCCATCGTAACCTTCCCAAATCGAAAGTAATTTAATTTTTATTATTTAGGATGAAATGAGATATAATGTGAGACCACCTCCTTCCATTCTATTTCATTATAAACCTTCTTCTTAAACGATGAGATAATATTACGTACCATTCTTTTCTATTAATAATCATCAAATCAAACATGTCTAAAGGACATTCTTCCTTCAAGTTCTTTTTTATTTTCTTACACCGAAAATAAGGATGACAACTTTTAACCTATGAGCTTAAATTTAGTTGTTTTCAATAGATCGATTTATAAATTAAACACAGACCCAAACTAGCTCAAACTTGATGATTATAACCAAAACATCATTTTACTTAAAAGAGTTGAATCTCATGTAAGATTAAACCTGGACAATCCAGACTTATATATAATTAAAATAATAATTTTTATATTTTTAATTTTTAAAAAATTAGCTACTGCCCATGGCTAACCAAAAAGTGAACATATATTGATAAGGATGGAAGTCAAGAACACAAAAGTGTCCAACACCTTTTACTACCATCTTTCACAACCACTTAAAAGGCAATGTTTTTTTTAAATTAAATAATAACATTTAATATGAAAAGGGCAATTGTTTTTACTTGATATAAGACGAGAAAATTGTCATTCGCCTAGAACAAACAACTTGCAATATTTATGTCTTCAAAAGCATAAATATTATGAAGTGGAATCATACCATAACACCACAATCCCATGCTCCCTTGAAGCCATCATGAGAGCGGCGACATGAACTCATATTCATATGAAGCCTCCCATGCATTAATCCTAATACGGTCCATTCAAACATTATAAAGTTCTTCACACATACATTACAATTTTGTGTTGAGTTTCATTCTCAGCTTCAGTATGATGAATGCACACACACGTAATGAATAATGCAAAGAGATGGTAAAATATGAGGCCACCCAAGTCCAAGAATTAAGTAGAACCATATTTCCTAAAAATACCCGTAAAACCAAAAGTTTTAAAGCAAAAGCTTGCAATAACAGCTCAAAAAAGCACAAATATATCAGTAGCATACAGCTAGTCAAAATGACAAAGGTAATTAGAAGTTCCAACCTGAAATTCAGCACCTCACTTGAAAATTTTCCAGTATATAATGTACAGTTTGTATTTGCCTAAATATACTTCAGTCCTGAGATGTATTGCTGCCTAGATATTATAGACTGGGTAATAGCATAAATAATACCTAAGATCCCTAATATCCTAATTTTTATCACATCCGATATTATGATCGAAGGCAGATTTAGGGGCAGCGTTATCAGTGGCGTTGAGTCTGTCACCTTTATGTAACTCCACACAAAACGGTTAAAAAGGATATGACTAGGGAATGTAAGAATGAGCAAGGCCAAATTCTTGACTGCGAAGAACCAATCAGGGCCACCAACTTCATGGCCCCACCCAACATTCCCATGCCACACATCTTCCCATATGCTGTAGAGCGCAGTCAAGACCAAATAGGCTGATATAGCTACTGTAACAGGGAAATACCTTTGCTTATCCCCAAAACCGGCAACAAAATCAGAATCCTGGTTGAGGAGTAGCAAAATAGGAGCCAGGAAAAATATAGCCTGATTCGAACCCCCTGTTAGGTTGACATTCAAGATTAGGCATATGGCAAAACACAACACCGTAGCAACATTACCAACCGCAGGCATCCAGGCTCCCTCAGCAGCCATTCTCTTGATTGTGAATGTCTGTACAGTAGAGGCCCGACGCTGTTGCATAAATCTCATTCGAGGAGCAAATGTACCAGAACTACTGTGACTAGATTGGCTATGTCTCATTCCACCCCTTTCAAAAGCTTTTTCCCTCACCAGTGAGGCAAGCTCAAACTTGATTTCAAGTGCTATGAGCATGAAGATTGCTGCATATAAACCAAGAAGAGATGTCCTTGCCCCCTCAACAGCCAAGAGAGTTGTAAGTTTTCTATCTTCTTCTCCCATGTCCCTAGTTTCATCTCCAAAAATGCTTTTGAATCTCACCTGACCTTCCAATAAATATGTCACAGGGAAAAGTGCCACAAGCAAAGCAAATACCCATGGTAGCAGCTTAGTGCTTGAAGCAGATGGATAATGAGTGAAGACAACAAAGACAGAGGTGCAGACCATAGTTACTACAATGAGGGCATGCAGGACAGCAGCTTGAATGAAGTACCCGGCAGATATGTAAACTCCAAGAGCAACCCCCATGGCAATGGAATAGAATGCTCTTAGCTTTACGATGTACTTAATTGGTATTATAGAAGTAGTAACCGCCAGAGTAAGTATAATTGCCACAATAAGCAGCCAAGAAGGCCAGGTAGGCTTTGATGCCATGAAGCCATAAATGGAGATGTCGTCGGAAGATTGACGAGCTGCCTTGATTATGTCAGATTTGTAAGTCCATGTTACAGGGATTGGTGGCTGCATTAGAATGAACAATAACCCTGTTGCCACCACCAGAAGTAGCCATCTCTTAGCAGCCTGAACAAGTAGCAAGAGAGAGATATCAAGTCGGTAAAAGTTCAGGATGATGAGAAGAGGCAAAAAAAGATTGTGGTGACTGAAATCCAAACATTTGAAACAGTCTCCTAAAAAAAGTAAGAATATTCTGACCAAGCTATTGCAGCTTAAAGAAGCCATGGCGTAGTTAGGTGAAATTCTGTGATGATAGCACAGAGAAGCCTAGCTGAGATGAATATCATGGATCACCTATTGCTATACAATATACTTCCATTCCTTACAGGTGATAATCCGGCTTGCTTAACTTTCCAATATTATTCACATAACTCACTTTCTCACAGTTCAGAGAGGTAAGAGAGAGAGCAAGATATGCTATACTTAGTTATCACTATAAAGAACCATGGTTTATATTTTGCTCAACTAATGCCAATTGTTCTGAAGCTAAAATCACAAAGAGAGAATCATATACACAGTTCGTGGAATATTTAGGGTCGATAACAGTTGATCTTATTATCAACTACATATTCACACAGACAAAAAGAGTAAATACAACAGGAGAAAAGGGAACTTACAAGGACATGAGAGAAATGAAGAACAACAATTGGTACACAAGCCAACCCTGTCAAAACAATACAGAAACCTAAAAGCAAACCATCAGTTGGGGGCCTTCCATTCCACCATTGTAGAGCTTCGAAAATTGTTTCGCGACAGAACCATACAGCCAAAGCAACCACACAGGCATGCATATAACCTTGCCATGGTTTCATTTTGGAGGCTTTTCGTGAATTATCACCCCTGAAATGAGATAAAAATGAATTGGCATTGCTTGATGAAGGGAAAACCTTGAGAAGAACTTAAAGACAGTGAATCAGAAGTGTAGAACTACATACTTGTAGAGAAGCAGGGGGGGAGAAATGGCCAGTAGAAGTAGAGCTGAAACCCATACAACAGATTTAGATGAAATAAACAGCATGGCCAACTTTGAAGAGTACAAACAAGTTAAGATCCAAACTGCTTTTGCTCCAATTCGGTGATCTACTGATAGTCTCCTCACCAAAGCCAAACCCACTAAAGTTGTCATAATAACCATATAACTTGGATACATCACTTCATCCTCAAACCCATAGTAGTATATACCCGAGTAGTTAAAAAACCGATTTTCAACATGGCACAAGAGTAGAGTATGGCCTATCAAACCTACTTCAGCCAAAAAATGAAGTTTTGATGGTAGAAGAGCTAAACCAGGAACAGCCATAGCTAGTATGACATTTGCCACGATGAGTTTACAGAAGGACTTCAGCGACATGCCTGCCAACCAAATATTCAGGTCCCAGAAATTATGCAGCACAAACCAAGTAACCATTAAGCTCCCAAGTACAACAAAGGCAAAGTACGATGGAAGGCTTTTCTTTGTGAAAAAGCGAGCTAAGTAGAAGCCAGCAATTGAAGGGAGTGGAATGAACTGCAAAAGAAAGAACAAACAAGTTTAACATTCGATACAAATAATAACAGGACTTCGAGAGATAATATAGAAAAATATTAAATTGCAACTGATGGGAAAAAACATGGTATTTCTAACAGAAAACTGAAACCTCAAATTTCAAATCAATTTATGGAAATGGCTGCCAAGAAATAACAATTATGAAATGTATGCAGATTAGGTCTTGTGTAACATAATAAATATAGATTATGCCCTGCTTAATCAAGTCAATATAGAAACCTTCCCATTTACTCAGCAAGCATGACGATGACATTGATTAGTTTGCACAAGGTTAACTGAACTATATCTATTTGCCTGGCTTCATCCATAAGACGTCTATTCTTTAAGGAACGTTTGAAATCCAACGCATATGCTTCATGTATATTATTGCAGTTAAACCAGATATTTGAAGTCTGAGAGACTGAAGTATATACCAGGATGGGAAAGCCCACAACAATAGCTCCAGTAGCACTAACAGCTACAGCCAACGTAGTGAAAGCCAAAGAGCTGGAAGCATCCGAAATCATACCAAGCGCATAAGACCCAACTCCAGCAGCCCCTCCAAGCATAACCATCGTGACCAAGAAGTAATTCAACGGCGGGGGAACCTGAATGTATCGCCCAAACGAATGGAACACAACTCTAACCTCCAGAGCTATCACCACAACAACCAAAGCCACCGCACCATTCACCACACGAATCATATGCAACTGGTGGGCATTCTTAGTAACCCACCAAAGCGCACCCCTTGTGGACGCATAGAGTAAGAACAAGAAAGGGATGAAAAAGAGCAGAAACAAATCGCAAACAGAAGCAGCAGAGGACAAGACAACCGAGTGGTGAGACGCAACATGGAAAACCAAAGGAAAGAAGAGCAAATTCAGAGCATGAAAGCAACTTTCAAGAGGGCTTAAAATGAAGTTATCATCAGGAGCTTCACCACCATGATACTTAACTTCCTGTTTAGCTTTGAATGAAGAGGCACGAGGAATTCCAAAGAGCCAATAGAAAACGCAATTAAAAGTCATGAAATAGTAAGCGGCGTTGTGCATACCAACGGCTGAGATTGTAGCCCAGGTGAAGAGAGTCGAAGCAATGAACGGAAGACAACCAAACAAAAGCCGCTCGAGCGCGACGACGATTGAAGGATTCTCTAGCTGGATCCACTTGAACTGAAGAGACGCCCAAACGCCAATAAGAAAATTCGACTTAGCGCAAAGCAAAGACGCCAAGACACCGAGAACTGCTGAGTTGAAAGCGAAGACGAGAGACGAAGAGAAGAAGAACGCGATCTGTGCGGCGACTAGGGAGAACCAGACGCCGAAGAACGCGCCGGACTTGAAGTTAAGTGAATCCAGGATGTAGGCGATCATCAGACCTAGGGTTAGGGTTGCGATCACGGGAGCGCCGCCAAGGTCTAGGAGGAAGGCGGCGGCTGGGACCAGAGCTATGGCGATGCGAGCATTGTGTGTGAAGGAGGAAGGAGATAAGCGAGATCTGGAGGAGGAGGAGGAGGAAGGTGAACGGAAGTTGGTATTAGGATTAGAGTTAGGACTTCGATGGGGTGAGTAACTGTTGAAGGAGGAGAAGGAAGGAGCGCTGACGGAGGATTCCATGTAGGGGCGGAACGATCGGGTTTGGAGCTCCGGCGGTATCATTTTAATCGCCGGGATCAGTCACTACTGAAATGGGATGTAAGCAAATAAGAAATGAGAACAGATTGGTTTAGACAAGAACGAAAAGTGTTGGATTACGTTTTGTCGGCTTCTTGGGGGATTTTGTGTTGGATAGATCGCAACTATTACATTAGAAAATTGAAAGTTCTGACAACTTTCAACTTTCAACCACACTGATACTGTGATGCTCGGGGAGGGGACTGAACGTCTCCAATTCACCGCCGATTGCGACGTAATAAAAGGATGTGAACTGAACTTGACTCGACGGCGGCTTCCACTTGCTGTTCTTGCTTGGTTCAATTAAGGTATCCCAAAGCCCATTAACAAAATGCTATCACAAACAGTCAAATGCGGACCCACCTCATGAACACAAAATGAACCGATCATTTCAATTCACACGAGGAAACTTGATACGACATCGTTGCATACTTTCCTAGGTTACATTGAGTTGTATAATTTCCTATAAAAAAAAAAGTTGAACTCCAACATTAAGAGCCCCCACTCTCGGTGCCCTCAGGATTGGTGGATGAAGTAAATCGTGGGATGCACCTCAACTGACCAGGGACTTGAGCTTACCCACTGATCTCACCATATAAGGGACTCAAATCTTAAAGGTTTTCCCAAAATTCGAACCCCCACTTTGCAGGTCGCCAACATGGTAGGCACTACACCACCCAAACCTTTTTCTAGTTGAGCTATGCCCCGGGATAATATACTCAGCTTTCATTCGCTTTAATTTAATTTTTGTGAGAGGGTAATTCTTTAAACCTTTTTCGTGAGAAAAAAGTTAAGTCCTTGGAATTTACAATAAGCATATGATTTGGTGAAGAAATTGGTATCATTCACTACGATTGAATTCCTATAAATAATAATAAAATTGTTATTCCCTTTCATAATGCTTAATGAATTAATAAAATGAAGAGAAATAATGTTGAATTATTGCACAAACCTTATAATGAGTAGTAGTAAAAGAAAGAACTCGTGTTATGGAATCTAAATTAACTCGGGGCCACTGTTAATATAGGAATGGATGAAAGAAGGGCTATAAGACTTATGTTTTGGTGCTATAAGAAGTTTTTGATGAGCAATATGTGTAAAAAAGAAACAATTTCCTGTGTACATTGTGGAAGATGAAGGTGAAGAAGCTGGAGAAGAGGGCGATGATTGTAAAGTGGATTAACCCATTATAACTTTACAGATGATGCATGAGGTGTCTTGTGTTAAACATCAACATATGAGAGTTTTAATTGACGAAGGTAGATGATGTTGTGGTGTTAAAAGGTGAAATGTGAAGGGAATTAATCCATTAGTTACTATAGTAGGTAGTTTCATGCAATTGAATTATCACCATATGTGTAAAGCTTATAATTGTCACCATTTGTAAAGATTTTGTACAAGTTTATGATTAATGCTTTGGTGATTACACCAGATGAACTAGATATGATGTTAGGTATCCAATGGTTGTCTTTATCAAATGATGTTATCTAAATTTCTAAGAGGAGCACAGTGAGTTTTGAGTGATAAAGAGAATGAATTGAACAATAGAGTGTAAAGAGGGAAGGAATGACTTCCCTCTCTAAAGGAAAATTTGTGAAGTTAGTGTAAGGTGTGAAATATACTTATCAATTTTATATTATTATCATCATCATCATCATTATCGCACCAAGTCTGAAATCTCGCAATAAAGCGGAGTCTAGGAAAGTCTGATAGTATATATATGTTGTAAGGTCCGAAATATACTTATCAATTTTATATGTTGTAAGAAAATTAATAGATGAATTAGATGGTGTCACCTCATTGTTCTTAGATCATGATTTTCGTTGTTTTAGAGACCATCAATCAAGAACAAAAGGAGTTAGCAAATTTGCTTGAGGAATTCCATGCTGTGTTTACATAACTTACAAGCTTACTCTTAATCAAATTACAATATTATAACATTTCTTAATGAAGGTATCTATGTTATTAGCTTGAGGCCTTATGGATACCATATTTTATAAAAAGATGATATGGATTAAATAGTTCATGATATGCTTAAACAAGGTACAACTAAACATAATGTCGGTCTTTTTTGTTCCCCTATGATGTTAGTGAAAAAGAAAGATACCTGGACATTGTGTATAGATTTATAATGCCTTAAACCAAAAACAATTAAGGATAACCTTCTCATTCCTTTGATTAAAAAGTTGTTGGATGAATTGAGTAAAGTATAATGATTTTCTAAGTTAGACTTAAGGCTTAATTACTATCAAATTAGAATGATGATGGAAGGTCTTATAAAAATTACATTTAAAACTTATAAAAGGTATTATGAGTTCTTAGTTTCTTTTAGTTTAGGTAATTGTTCAACAACTTCCTAAAGCTTAATGAGTATATTTTCAATAGTATTTAAGGAAGTGTATGCTAGTATTTTATATGACATTTTGGTGTATAACAAGTCTTTTAAATAGCATATTGAACCTCCTACAGAGTATCAAGAGTATTGTGAAAGCATTCATTTTTTGTTAAGTCTATAAAAAGCACATTTGGAACTTATAGAATGGAGTAATTAGGATATGTCATCACTAAAGAGGGTGTGTCTACTGATTTAAGGGTGTGTATACTGATTCAAGAAAGATTGAAACAATAAAAAAGGAGCCACAATTATTAAACTTAAAGCCATTAAAGTAATTTACCGATTTAGTTGGCTTCTATAGAAGATTTATTAAGGGCTTTTGACCTTTGATATCTTTGTTAAGAAAGGATGCATTTTAGTTAGAAACAAAAACTAAATGTCTTTGAAATTTTGAAATAAGTTTTAATGATAACACTAATTATTACTCATCCTAATTTCTCCAACGAATATATTATGGAAACTAATGCTTATGGGATAGGAAAGTGTTAATGTATGAAGGTAACCATACATCCTATACAACTACATCATTATCTTTTATGCACATGTGAGAAAATTTGTTGGCACTTGTCATGACAATCAAACATTATTCTCATTACCTGATTGGAAGACACTTAATTGTTCAAAAATATCATAGGAGCTTGAAGCACCCGCTAGAGCATAAAGCAACACTCCATTTCCAACATAATTAAATGCTTAAATTGTTAGGTTTTAATTTTAAATTCATATGTAAAAAGGGAACGACAATATGGTTACAAATGCTATATCCAGACTAAAGAATGGTGACTTGTATGCTATGGTAGTTAAAATTATAAGTATTAATTTGATGTAAGAAGTCATTAAGAGTTAGAAAGATCCTAAAGTGTAGTATGTATTAAAGAAAACAAAGAATGAAAAGTTGTATGGTACTATTTATAATTGGTTTAATGAACTATTGACATAAAAAAGAAGATTGATGGTGGGGTATGATCTAACTTTGAGGGCTAAGATAATATTTAAGTTTTATGAAAGTCCAATACAACGACATTATAAGTTCTTGCCAACTTATAAAAGGGGAAACTTGTTTTTACTATAAAAACATGTAAAAAAGACGTGAGAAAATTATCGAGGAAGCGTGAAGTTTGTAAAAAAAAAAGTATTTAATAGTAGTTTTTACTAGGTTATTACAAACATTCATCATTCCTCAATAAATTTGAATGAAATTAATATGGATTTATTGTATAGCTTCTAAAATCTAAGAGCAAGTCATCGATAATATGCTCATTTCATGTCACTTGTTTGTCTTTATTCATCCATGATAGTGGTTTAAAAGTTTATAGAACATGTCTATAAATTGTACGATATATCACATACCATTGTTAGTGATGAAAATCTAATTTTCACTATTATTGTTTGGTATGAGTTTTTTAAAATTCAAAAAGTGGCCTTACATTCATCAATTATATATCATTCTCAGTTTGATGGGCAAGCACAAATAGTCAATAGGAGTGTGAAAACTGATCTGAGATGTATGGCTAGTGACTCTTCTAAGCATTAAGTTAGATATTATCATAAATAGGGTGGTGATATAGCTAGCATAAGCATCCACTCATCTATTCAATCATCTCTTTTTAAGGTGTTATATAGGAATGTACTTTCATTAGGTATTTCTTTTTTTTGATAAGAATTATAAATTACTGATAGTAGATCAAGTTGTAATGAAAAAGTAGATTGAGTTACTCTTTGATCCATTTTTATATCAAAAGGGGGTCAAAATAGGATGGAGCAATATATATATATATATATATATTATGTGATACCTATTTGTTATCCATGAGCAGGTTTTGTTATCCGCCAAAGGTGACCGTTTCCAGATCAGGGCTCATCATCATGACAAATAATAGAAGCCCACTGTGTGAAACACAAAGGGATTATTATAATCAATTAACCATAAACACTCTATTGAATCAAATCAAGCAAGGCTCCTTCTATTTTAACTGCACTTAATTCAAGTGAAAATGGAGATACGGAATCAAGACTTGGTTTTGACAATTAGTCATAATGGTCTTTGTATTCAATCCTCATATTTAAATAACGAATGGACATTTACTTCTTCAAGTACGAAACATTAATCTCTGGAAGTGTTTCATAGCAATGGTAGATGGAGTTCATAAAAAATCTATTCATTGACAAAGATGCATGAGACTATTTACAAAAGCTGCAGGTGGAGGGCCTAGAACAACAGTATCCTTCTCTGAGGATACCTTCTCATTTGTCTCTCTCGCTATTACGTCAATGCCTCAGAACCTGACTACTAGCTCTTTTTAGTCACGCTATGCGGGAAACAAAGCCTCTGTCATGCATTATGCATTATCAGATATCCCCACGTCTGATCTTCCGTAATTGGCAAATGCATGCAGACGCAGTCAAAGGGTATTGAGCGAGCGATGGGTTGGCACTCCTCCCAATGTGAAAAAGAAAAGCAGCAATGACCCACCTCTCAAAGTCCTCTCGCTTTCACGTCCATGGACACTAGGAAATGACCCTTATCCCTTGAGTGCATGCGGTGCAAGGATTGCCTCATCATCACTTTGTTTTAGCCTAACCGTGGGGCTGCATTTGCTCGCAACCTCCCGGCACTTTGAGCGCTCAAAAGACAGCTACGTACAGTGCAAGGATTTTACTTCAAAACGTCCCCAACATCAGTCCAACACACGTGTGCCCGCTCTTTATATCCGTTAACTAGATGCCAAATGCCAACCACATTCACTATGCTTGGCCTCAGTCCATTCCTGCTTTAGACATTGATTGAAACACTCCAACTTATCATCATATCAAAGCGTGTGCCTGTGCGCGAGCACGCAGCAGCATTACTTCTGAAAACTGTCAAATCACACACACCATGCAAAAAAGGGGCGACTGTCTTTCTAGCTTGCATGCTTTAGAGGATGAAAAACACTGGAAAACGAAAGGGTTGGCCATTTTCTTAAGTTTCTTCTTCTTCCTTGTTTGATGAAAGGATGAGTTTGCAGGTGTAAGGTGAGGATAAAGAGGAGAGACCTGTAACTGTGAATGTAGTTGAAGCCTCGCGAGGAATGGTTACTTTTAGGACAAATGAATCCCATGTTGTCTTAATAGGCGACACGTTTCCAAAAGCCTTTGTCCTATTTGCATCAGCCAATTGGGAGGTGGGCTAGGCTTAGATTCTAATGGTCACGTTTGGTAGTCAAAAAGCAGAAAGAAAGAGAGAGTATTTTGAGGACAGGGAAGGATATGCATGCCTACTACACAAAATCTCCAAAGTTCCTAACATTTATATAACTAAATCACTCATTAATTAAAATTGCTCGCTTTTCCAACTGTTGCCTACACTTGAATGTTTGCTGGCAGCTGTTGCCATTTGACTGAGTTGGCCTAGTTTATACAACATTTATCACATTTATGAGTTATAGTAGATATGTAATAAGAACATAATAAACAATTAAAAGTAATATAAGCACTTATCATCTGTATTTGAACCGTACTTGTCTGATTAATATTAGTATATGGAAATTCTGCTGTGAGTAACAAAACAAAGAGTTTATTGCATGAGTTAATAAAAAGAAGAGAGAAAAAGAGTGGAGCCAGAGTCGCAGTGGAATGGTGTAACCTAAGAGCTGGCGGTGGTTAAGACCACATGTTGAACATAAATGCAAGAGACAAAGGCGCTAATACACACACTTCTTTCTGACTTTGTTTCAACAGTTCTATGTCTCCTTGGGTTGCTCTCATTGTCCCCCTTAGCTTGTTGTTTATGTTTTTGGGTTAATGGATCTCCTCCTAACTTCCACTATTAGTATCCGTGGCTACATCTTGGCCTCTTGCCTCTCTACCTATTGCTTTTGATAAAAAAATTAAGTAAATAATAAAAACACAGGTATGAAGAATATGGGCGGCTGGCTCGAGCCGTGAATGTAGTCAGGACTTCAACTCTCATCTATCACCTCAAGAGTCGACCCTGTTTTATGACTCATTTATATCCTACGTACATAATGTTACTACGTATTCTCATTCTCCAGAATTTATAAAACACACATCCCACTGCAAATGCATCTACACCCCTATAATTCTTTGCTTGAAGTAGGGTTTACAGCTGGTACTTCTCAATCCTTGCTCTAGTTATCAGTTCTTCTCAACTGATGAAAAACTCATGAAAAGTATTCTTATTTCTCCATATCTTCTTCCATTAAATGTTCATCTCTTTAATTAGACATTATTGAAAGAATTATTATGAGAGCCTATCCAGATACTGTTAATTATGCATAAGGTATTGCAGTAAGAATCAGTTCCATGGTGCCTGTTGGATATACTTGATAATGACAATGCCCTGAATGATACTTTCAGAACTGATCTCAGCCGATCATCTTCTGAACTTGATCACTCGGTAGATCAATATCGTCACAACTAATCAGATTCCTACATGTTGATGGGTTTGACCATTGGCTTACTATTCTGTCATAATTATGAAAAGTATTAATCAACTTTTGTCTTATATAGTTGTGATTGACTAATTCCTTCATATTGGCACTCAGAAAAGTCTCAAAAGGAAGAAGATAGTAGTCTGAAATTATAGACTTGTTTTCATATAAAGATACACATTACACACACGAAAACATTGAAAAAAAAAAAAGCATTGAACTGTAAAACAAAATACTATGGAAAATTCTCCTTGCAAGCTGCACGCCAATAGGTTAAAGATGATAGCTGTAATTTTATTGGCTATCCATAATTTTCAAATGGCCTCCCAAAATGGTGTTTTCTGACTGAAAAATCTTCCCACCACCCTGGAATCCAAGAGCTTTAAGGCTTTCTCAGATTGAATGCACCTCGGTGTCTTGTATTGGTTGACAGAAGATCCATGAGAGACACACAAGTCCATGAGAGCATCAAACGTTCCATGTTCGACGACCCTCATCTCCAGTGGTCCAATAGATTTGTCCTTTTTCCTACACCTCCTGTAAACTGAATCCAAAGATTCCTCTATAGTGAAGCAACATTTCTCCATTATAACTGGATCAAGCTTTGTTACACCATTCCTACCCTTCCTAATGAGTTCCCAGAATAGAACGTAGTGGCCTGGGATTAAGGAAGTGTCAGCAAAGCTGGTGTACTCAACCAACATGAAGCCTAGGGGCTCAAGCAGGTTCTTTGCTAGTGTCACTGCCTTCAAGAGGTCATCTTCACTGGTTTTGTCAGTATCAATACTTAGAACAACATTTCGTCTTTGCACAAACCGAAACTGTGGGGCATTGTTGTAGAAGCCAGTCACCATGAGAATGTCCCCAACCCTGTATCTGTAAAGGCCTAAAAATCAAAAAATGGAAAATGTTAAATGAACAGAGAAACCATTCACAGCGAATGGATGTCAGGCTACGAACTATTAAGAGCAAATCCTTGTTCCTGATACATAAACATGGGTCAAACAACTAGCAGATTCTCGGCAGAACAAATATTTACCTGTAAAAGTTGTGACGACAAGTTCATAGTAGTACCCAAGTTTTACATCAGCAAGATCAACAGTTTCCATGTTTCTCTTCTTATCTTCTTCATCCCCACAATTCTTACCAGAAACGTCAGTCCCCTGGATATCTTGTAACTCTCTATGGTCCTTTGAGACAGGTAGAAACTCGAAGTAGGCCATGTATGGGACGATGGTGTAAGAGACATCAGAAGGTTTGCAAAGTGGCGTAAAATTGATACCAATGAAACATTCAGAAGAGCCATACATGACGGATACCAGAGGGATCCCACCACAGTAGAATTCAAGCATCGGGATATACTGTGCCATAGAACCTGTAATAACAACGTCAATGTACTTTGTTTTAGGCCAAAGCTTTTTGATTATCCCTTCCCATGATGTGCTGCTACATTCATGCTCAATTAAATCGGCCAATTCAGCATTTGGACCAGTCAGAATCGAGGAGACAGCATTTCTGCAACCAAGGTCTGTAATCCAATCACTAATTCTACCTTCTTTTATATTTGAACATAATTCTCTCCAGTATTCCTCTAGGAATTTGATGGCCCGCAGGAAAGCAGAAGCGAAAATTGCACCTGCCCTTAAAACTTCATCACGCTGTAACAAACCACAGAGTAAATGACAGTACATGCTCTGCTTACTGTCAGAACACAAGATGATCTCATCAGGACTTGTGTAGACATTATACCGATTAAAAGGCCGATATGTGAAATGGCTGCTCTTAAAATAGCTCGTTAAGACAGGTCTTGCCTTCAACCCTGAGGGGGTGCTAAGTTCAGGTTTGACGAACAAGAACTGCATTGATTTCCCCTGGTCCAAGCCATAGAAGTACCTGAAATAAGATTTACAAATTCGTTTTATTCACCTTGGTTTTCACTGTTACATTCATTCTGTAGAACTAGTTAGCAGTTAAGAACTAATCAACGTGAGTGGAGTTACTTATTTATCACAGGTACGAGAAGGTTGTAGAAGAATGTTTTCCTGTCCAAGTCCTGAGCAGTTGAAGGCATCATCTTTGGTCGGCCTCCCGAAGTCCCGGAGCTGTGTACAGTATCAAATCAATGAAGTTGTGAATAATCCAAACACATAATCCACAGACGAAATTAAACTGATTCCACGTAGGAGCAACTATGTAAATCGTGCCTTGTGAGAAGCTCAGTAATGGGATGCGCACAAATGATGGTGGAAGCTTCTCCATCGGCAATTCGTTCGATGAAGGGCTTGATATCTTCGTAGTTTACAATAGGGACTCTGTTCTTGAAGTTCTCCTTATCAGAGTGACCATTAAGGAAGGCCATGAGATATTGTGTGTATGCATTTTTCTTAAGTATCTCCTCCAATACCTGTTCTTGAATTTGACGTGCATTAATGGTCAGGTCTTCCAAAAGCTCGAAGCCAGCTTCATTGTCGTTTGGATCAAAGCTTGGCAGCATCTTTAGGTGATGTTAAAGGAAGCTGCGGAAGATGATGAGATACGTGTGGTTTTAGATATAAAAGAGCCTTTTAGTTATGGCAGCCATAAGACCTGTCATATATAATGATGTTTGAATGGGAAGATTACAAGGTGATTCGGGCTACAAACATGAAACAGCCACAGCTATAAAGAGCAAGAGGGGTTAGTCGCAGGATAGAGGAAGAAACCTCCCAAATACAGTTAACAAAGTTCATAATTGGAGAAGCAGCTCTTAATTACTCTTATATATAGAGATTTTAGGACATGTATCTCTTCAAAGGGTACTTTGGGCAGCTAAGTGAAAACCAAGAAAATGAGAGAAGGGAAAAGGATAAAGGGAAATGTGAGGGACGTAGAGGCCAAAGGATGTCCTACACATGTGGCCTTGTCTGGTCAAAACTGTTAACAATTTCCTTCTTTTTCTCAATCAATCCATATACATACACATATACAATACTCATTCAGCCATAAATGCATCAAAGTGGTCTTTTGTGAGGTATTATATGCATACAGTTATATATGATGAATCAATTAAGGTGGTGGAATATACATTAGTGGAAGTTAGAGAAATAGACTAATAAGCACATGCAAACATGGTTTTAGATTGTGGAAAGTTAGCTTTTGTTTACTACAATTTGTTGTCATTGTACATCTATTGTTCGTCATTATGATCGCCGCATTCACCGTAACTTAAAAAGACCTTGCATGCAAATACCCAATTAGTCATCTACATATTAAACTAAAAAGGTCAAGGACTTGGCATGCAAATTCAAATGTTTTAACTTTTAATAGATACCTTCAAGTCTTAGGTGTGAGTAGAAATGCCTTACACTACTAAAATACAACTGCACTGACACCTACACCCTCCTAATGTATTACGTGGCACACCTGTTGATAGCAAGCTGACGAAAGAGTGTCTCCACTTGATATGGAAAGCGACCACCAACAGGCCGGCATGTTGGTGAGATCCAGATTCATAGACTTTTGTGGTGTAGGAGGAAAATGAATTGCCAACTAACTAGTCTTTTGTTTCCTCTTACTTTAACCTCACAATTTATGGAATCATTCATCTTCTCGGTATTAACTAGGAAGGGTTTTAGAGGTCCATTAGTTGCGTGATTTATTCTAAGATAACCCCAAATAGAAACCAAAAAAGAAAAATCCCATCTAACCTTGAATTAAATTGTGTGACAAGAGAGAGTGTCATCAATTGTACATAGTCTTTCTTTTATATTTTACAAAAAGAATATTTCTATAACTCAGAATTCGTGACCCTTCAATCACAAAATAGTAATATTGCCGATTACTTCAAGAATCCATACTCAAAATTGTTCAGTAATACGAATTTTGTTTCGGCTAAATTTAAATTGTTGATTAAGATTAATTGTGATAATTACATCTAATCAAGTACAAATTGTAATTCAAGAACAAAATTATGTATCAGTTAAAATTTTGAGTTGTATAACAAAATTGTAGCCAACATTTATGACTTGTATTTGTATCATGTCTCCACAGGCATTAAATTGGAAAAGAGTAAAAATGGAAGCAGAACAAGAAGAGCAAGTGATGTGGGTTGGCAACTACTTATAACAGTGAATCACAAGTCACTTCAAGGACCCTAGATGATATTGCCAAATTTGTGATTGGAGGCCGACAAATAAGGAACCCTGTATGCTATGCTATCCAAGCCCTTGGAAACCAGATTATAAACCCTTGGAAACCATGTAATTTGATTATAAACAAATCCTCAAAGCTACAAGTCAAGATAGCAAATATTTACGTCGCTAACTCTTACTAGCTCATTGGAGGGACTATATAGATAATGTATTAGTTTGAATATTGAAAGCCATGGTACACGGTTACATAGCTAAAGACTCGACGAATATGGTTCCTGCAGGCTTCATCGATCCATTTCTATAGAAAAGCCAGGAGTGTTCACAGTCTTTTAATGATTGTGGGGTAACAAGTCCTCCATCGAAGCTGACACAAGCTCTGCATAAAAATTCCAGGTGCACCAGCTGGACGCCACTGCTTGAGTTCTTATGGTCAAGAAACTGAACAGTTTACATCGTAGAGTTACATGTTTTTTCCCTTTGGGATCATGTTGCCTAACATGGAAGCATCTTGAGTTATCCAAAAGCCTCTTGATTTCATTTTCTATGTAGGATCTGTAACCTAAAGTTAATAAGCAGAACGGGCTCTTCAATATGCGCATAATACTTGCCAAATCATAACTAAAATTTTGTTTCTTTAATTATAAATTTATAATTACACTCTGCAATATTGGATGCATCACTATAATAAAAAGTTTTACGTGTTGGGTAATCGAAGCCAAAAAAAAAAAAGAAACGAAAACAGAAATTAACCAGCTTAAAGGAAGATACAAGAAGGGTTTAGCTAGTTGACTGTACTAGACAGTACTACTCTTCTACACTAGCACAGATCCCTATCGAATATAATTACAATGCAAACCATGTTTGATAAGATGATCTTTAAATTATTAGGACATATGTAACTGGATCTGCTAGATTTTGTTTCAGAGACACATATGTTCACGTTGAAAGACTAGAAAGAAAGGCAGTGTGGTCTTGTGGAAGCCACAGAATGAGCACGAAATTAGCAGGGAAAGAGGAGCAAAACAAGGTAGGGGCATGGAGGAGAGTTGAGCAGTACTTTACTTTCCTTATTACCCTCTTTCACAATCTGTTAAGGCTTTTGAGTTGGAGATAGAATTATATTCAAAGCGATCAAGAATTAATAGATAACTAATTACAATAACAATAATAATAATTAATAACTCTTGTCTTGCTTTGTTAATAACGTTGTTACGATAGTATTACACGTTTTAACATAATACGACACGCGACTTTTTTAATATTGAATCATTACAACAAAGTATAGACCAAGTGCTGACACAATGGTATAGTCCCCGACGGTGGTATTAACGACGGACATTGGATGGTGGCAAGGCCATCGCGGGGAAATGAGTGCAACTGGTAAAGCACTTGAGAAGACCTTGTTCACAGTCGAACAGGCACTTGACAGGCTTAAATCCTGCCTCAGACCCGCAACCTGTGACACAAGTGGCAAATGTTTTGTCACAATCCAAGAAACACTCTCCGAAAGACGGCCCGTCCTGAGCCTTCACACCGCCACTACAAACTCCCATGAACACCACCACCATCAACACCGCCACACGCCAGACCGCCATCGTTGTATGTATAAGAGCTCCTAGTAGTTTTGGAATCGACAGTGCTTCCGTGTTTATATATCGAAGAAGTGCTAATTCTGGGTCTGTCTGAGAGATTTTGCGTCCAAAAATTGCATAACATGCTAAGAGCATGATACTTTTTGGTTGTTGCATTTAATGCTTAAAAAATTTGACTAGTTTAATTATATTAATTAAAATTTTTAAATCTTAAATTTTTTATTTTAATAATTTAATTTTCGTACAATTTTAAAAACACTTATGATATCATAAGAAAAATTTTGTAATAAGGAGATTCTAAATCTTATAATTATAAACATCTTATAATTAACCATTATAATTATAAAACTGTGAGACTCTTTACTCTATACTACTGCTATTATTATTATTATTATTTTAATACTGATTTAAGAATTGTGACAGATGATTAATTGAAAAATAGAGAATCATAAACTAGTGGGCCGGACCCTCTATATTGGTTACACAAATGAGTGGCTAGGTAATTCGGTTGACCCGATTCCAAAACCCTAGATGCTACAAGAAATGTAAAAGATAAACCGTTGAGATGAATGGATTTGAAATCCGACGGCCAATATATCACCTTAAACGCATCTATATGTATCGTTAATCCAAGGCCCCTTTGGTCTCACGAAGCAAAGTTCGAAACTTTTCCCTGCACTTGTGCTTCTCTTACGGAGTTTTTCGGTGCAACTCATAAAGATGGTAAGCCATGAAGATCCAATCTTTTGCGATTTCTTGTAGCGTTGGAAAGAATCTGTTAATGGGTTTATGATTAATTTTTCAGGTTCTCCAAAACGATATAGATTTGCTGAATCCTCCTGCGGAGTTGGAGAAGAGGAAACACAAGCTCAAGCGTCTCGTGCAATCTCCCAACTCCTTTTTCATGGTACAGATTCTTAATTCTCATTGTTGTTTGATTGTCTC
>JAOTAY010000003.1:6151475-6161679 GCA_025629805.1 Erythroxylum baracoense | reverse complement strand
GTTGTGGTATGTGGGAATTGCCAGACGGTGTTGTGCCAACCAACAGGAGGCCGTGCTAGGCTTACGGAGGGTTGTTCCTTTAGGAGAAAGGGTGATTGAGATGGAATATCTTGATTGTTTGGTCTGTCGTTTACCACTGCTCAAGTTTCAAGGGGTTGAGGATGAATATATTCGGATCTTTGCCGTAATATAGTGAAGGCGTTCCTTTTCGTAACCTTTTCTTAAGTGTTATTTTATATGTCGTTTGCTTTTCCGTTGGGAATTTTGCAAGGAAAGTGTTTTTAGAACTCCATGACTGCTGTGCCTGATCTTAGGCTGTTTTGTTGCATCCAAGTTGCCTTTGTTTGGCTTTTTTGGAATGCAGTAAAACACATTCTCGCATATGTTTCTCTTTGGTGAACAGATTTTTGCTTGAGGTGATGTTTTAGTTCTCATTTACGAAATTAATCTGGGCTGAAGAGTTGAACTTCTGATATGTCAATAACCTTTGCCCATTGCGGTCGGTCATTAACGAGTTCTGTAATTTTTCTTAAGCATATAATTGGTAATGGTGCCGCATTAGGCCGCATAAGATCTAGTTTACAGCCATGAGGACCTAGGCCGTTGGAGATGAACTTATGTAACATAAGGTCTCGTATCTCTGCCTCTTAAGTTGCCAAAGGTGTAGAATTTTCTTTAACTATGGTGTTGAGTTAAAGAAAATGCGTGTTCTAATGCTAGATGATAATGAGTTTAGTTAACACAAAATGGAGCCATATTAATTCACAAAAGAGTGCTTTATATTCATGGATAAAAATAGAAAAAGTTAAATACTTTAGATGATGATTACTATAGATGAACAGATATTAATAAAGCAGGCAGAAGAATAGATTAATGACGATAATTATCCAAAACAGCAATACTTCATATCGCTTGTAGACTCCGAGATGTCCTATCAAATCTTCTTATGTTTTGGTTATTTTATTCTATTACTGTGAAAGATATTTAATTGAAAGATGATATAAACGTTATAATTAAAATAGGAGATTTGATCCTTAAGATATATCAAAGAACACTCAAATTTTCCTCAGCTCACTAATCGATGCCAACTATTGGCAGTTTCCGGACTGTAAACCTCAATATCTTCCTAATCCTTCCGTCCATAATATCTTCTATTGGAAGGACCAACTAGTCTACAAATTATCTAGTGTGCTCATTAAGGACATGCTTAGCCTGTGTATTATGCGATTCTTCTTGAGAGAGACACAACCACTTCTTTCGGTGTAGATTTTCTTCATGAGTTTGGGCCCTTTCTCGACGAAGTCCTCCACTGCTTGGCCTTCATTTTCTTGGTTTCCCCTCCTACAATGAGCTTCTACCTATCTTCGCCAGATGAAGGATTTCAGACATATAATCTCACTGTTAGTCCTTTCTGTCACAATTTACTTTCTATAGTATGAGAGGAGTAACCAAATCTTCAGCAAACGACACAGATCGCCCGTCGTTGTGTAAGACATCTTAGAGCTTATCCGTTCTCGACTTCTAGGTCTCAAGCCTCGTTACCACATACTATTCCTCTAGCGACATATCTGGAAGCTCCCAACATAGATATGATATTTGTATTGTTTTGTTAAGGGCCTCATGTGGCTTTTTCTCTTTTGATTGTATTGTGTTGTTGAGGGCTACCTGTGACCCCTTTTTCTTTTGTTTGTACTTTTTTTCAATGCTTCTTTTGGCGTCTTTCTTTGTTTGTATTGAACCTTTTTCTCTCTTATTAATATAATTGTTATTCTTTAAAAAAAAAAGACATGCTTAGAAGAATTATGTGGTTAACTGGCAAAAAGTATTATGGTGTAAGGCTATATCACCCAATATCTCTTTTCTTCTTTGGCTCACCATTGGGAATAGTCTCAATACTACTGATAGAATCAGATATATGGAAGCAGATTGATCCTGCTCTTTATACTCAATTCAAGATGAATCAAAAGATCACTTATTATTCATATGCCTCCTGATAATAGCATTTGGGAACACGTGACAAGAAAATGCCTCTAGACTGCTCCTTGTAGTAATCTCATTAGTTTTATACATTGGTTTCCAACCTAGAGTGCTCTTCCACAGTCAATGAAGCAAATATACACGATTGCATTGGGAATTTGCATGCAGATTATCTAAAGAGAAAGAAATTCCCGGAGATTCACAACAAAGAATACCTTGATTGAATCCCTCACTGCAGTAGCTATCAAGGAGAATAGAGAAATTGTCCTGCTGAAGTATATTGCACAAAGTTGTTAGTCCAACCTGTTATCTTCTTTAAATATTTAAACTGATTAGTGGCCAGTTAAACACCAAATCCTTGGTAGCATACACTTAGAGTTCTGTAACAAGTCAAGGGGTATTCCATAAGTACTATTTTTTGGTTGTGACACTTTCCTTATTTAATAATATTTCATTTATTTTTTCCAAAAAAAATGTTGTGGGTTTAGTCCCATTTTGTAAATATTTGTTCGCCTAATAATACTTAGGCTTTTGAATTATTATTTGTGTTTATAGATCAAAAGGAATCAAGATTAGGTGGATTCGAGGTAGAAACTAATGAGTAGAAGTCATTTCTGGAGCACATGCTTGTGTATGAGTTGCACATGCCCATATCAATGGTGGACATGACTGTGTGGATGAAGGTTTAAGCTTTTGTAACTATGTTCGAGTTGAAGGACGACGCTTGAGGATAAATGCACCCGTGTTAAAGTTTGATAAGACTATGTAAGTGGAGGACATAGTCATATTCATAGCCCGTGTAAGTCACTAGGACTATGTATCAAAGTGATGTCGAGTTTGAGTGACATGATCACTCTGCACAGTTTTGTATGAGACTGTGTGCATTTTAAAAATTTTTTCATTTCATATTTTGAAACTTTATCGAGATAAAAGTTGCATATATGTTAGAAACACATGATGAAACAAGAACTTCAAAGTTCAAATAGTATTGTTCAACTATAATTTTATTGAAGTTTGATTTCTAGGATTGATTATTTTGTGAGGTATTCTTGAACGAGTGAGCTCAAAAACTTATCCTGTTATTTGATTTTAGTGGATTTATTGTTAGTTTGTCTCGTAGTTTTTACCTTTATACTATAGGGTTTTCTACGTTTAGTCTTGTGTGCAATTTATCTTTAAGTCATTTTTATTACTTAAACTAATTTGTTATTGGTTTAAGTGATCTTATTGATCTTATGGGTGTTATTGCTTGGAGTCCAATAGCTGGTATTAGAGCGTCAGGTATGCAGAGTAGCAATAGCCTTATGGTAAAGTTGGTGTTAATCAACTACTCAATATAGAGACTTACGATAGAAGATTTTCTATATTATAATGATCATTATGATTCATTTGATGTGGACAAAATCATTAAAGACAATCTCCAATCTAAGCCAAAGAAGATGACAGATATAGAGTGCAAAAAGATGAAGCGAAAGACTTTGGAAACTATTAGATATTTGATTAATATCATTATATTTAACTACATATCCCAAGAGATAAATCCTTTCGAGTTGTAGAAGAAATTGGAGAGTCTTTATAAGAGGAAGACTGCTCATAACAAGACCTCACTGATTAAAAAACTTGTTAACTTGAATTTGAAAGTTGGTAAATCAGTGTTAGAGCATCTCAAGGATATCATTAATAAGTTGACTACAATAAAGATCATCCTTAATGATGAGCTATAAGTCTTGCTCCTATTAAGTTCCTTACTAGATAGTTGGGAAATTTGGTTATGAGTATCAACATCTCTGTTCCAGATGGTATGATTTCTTTGGATGTGATCAAAGAGAGCATGTTTAATAAAGAGATTAGAGGAAAGATATTGATATGAATAATGTATCGACTCTTGTGATAGATAATAGAGGAAGAAGAAATAGTAGAGATTCTAAAGGGTATAGTAAGTAAAGACCAAGTTGAGAGATGGCAAAGGGACCAGAATGTGTAAATACTTTACCAAACTTGGTTATATAAAGAAGTTCTGCTATAAGTGGAAGAGATACCAGAAGAAGCAAGATAACTAGAAAGGTGGACAGGATAATAACACTATAACATCCTCAAGCACATATATTGAGTTATTATTGATTTGTATGATCAATGAATGTCTCTACATTAGCCACATAAACTATAAGAGGCTTTTTGATACATAGGCTTCATATCATTATGTTCTGAAGTAGGAATACTTCACTAGTTACATGAGTAGTGATTTTGAAAGTGTGAAGATGGAAAATCAGAGCTCTGCTAGCATCCTTGTCATGGATGACATTTGAGGACAAATCATTGTTATGTGCATATTGATCTTGAGAGATGTACGACACATTCCTGACTTGTACTTCAATTTATTGTCTTCAGATGTACTTGATCAAGAAGGATATTGGCACATGTTTGAGGATGGAAAGTGGAAGTTATCTAAAGGAGTATTAACAGTTGCTTGTGGTGGATTGTTTTACACCCTATACAAGATGCACTTGAAGGTGTGTTTAGAGAACTAAATAAACATTTGAAGGAAAAAGTTCTCTAAATTTGTGGTACCAAAAAGTAGGATATATTAGTGAGAAAGGAATCAAGTTACTAGTAGTTAAAATCACTTACTCCTGCGAAGACTACTATTTCCCTCAACCCCTATGATCATTGCATGGATAAAAGATAACATCGAGTTTTGTTTCATAAAAGGTCTACTAGAAAGAAGACTAAGTTGGAGTTGGTGCACTCTTTATATCTATGGTCCTATGGAGGCCGAGTCCTTAGAGGTAACAAATACTTTGTTTTTTTTATCAATGATGCTACTTGTAAGACTTAGGTCTTTATGTTTAACAAAAGCCAGGTGTTAAAGACCTTTATGAGATCTTATGCCATGGTAGAAAAGGAGATGGAGATAAAGCTTACGTGTCTCCCAACTAATAATGGAGGTTAGCACACTTTCAAAGAGTTTGAGGACTATTGTATGAGATTTAACATAAGACATATGATGACATAATCTAGTCCCCACAATATAATAATATTGTTGAGAAGATGAATACTGCCATTATGAAGAAGGTTCGGTGTAGGTTTTCAATGTCCAATCTACTGAAGTCCTTTTGGGGTAAGGTGGTTCTTTAGTCCTTTTGGATCTCAACATATAAAGAGAGAAGGATCTTGTTTATATGCATGTAAGGGTGTTTGGATACAACATGCTTAAGCATATACTAAAGGAGAAGAGATCGAAGCTAGATTTGAAGACTACTCTTTGTATATTCACCAGGTAAAGTGATAAGGAGTTCGACTATAGGTTTTATGGCCTAGAAAAATAGAAAAAAATTATCTGAAATAAGGATATAGTCTTCTTTGAGCATGATATAGGTGTAGATCACTTTAAAGAAGATAAGACTACAACCAATAGTTTGTCTTATGATACTACAGATATTTATTCTATTACTATTACTATTGATCAACTTACAAGTGAAGAAGGAAAAAGACATGAGTTAGTACAAGATGGTGATAATAAAGTGCAACTTGAAGGAGATGAGCCACGCCTTATCGATGGTATAAAAGAGGTTATGAGCATTATAAACAGAGGGAGCTACCTGCTCAAATGTTGGAAGATTTCTAACTTTGAAGGTTAACTAGACAAAGAAGCCCTCGACTAGATACTTTAATTCAGAATATTTCCTAGTTGCTGTTGAGAAGGAGCCAAAGAACTTTCAACCAATTCAGTTACTTAAAGACAAAAACTCCTTTTTGTGAGGTGTTCTTACATAAGTTAGCTTGAAATCTTTTTCACTTGTATCTTACTATTACTTTTAGAAAATTTATTATCGGTTTGTCCCATAATTTTTGTCTCTACACTGGAGGATTCTTGTATCCAGTTTATCTTTCAGTCATATTTATTGTTTAAGTAGTTTGTTATTGGTTGAGTCATCTTATTGATCTTATGAATGCTATATAACAAAATAGACATGTTAAAAGAATAATTATTCCATCTACAGTAAAAATGCCTTAGGCAACGTTAAATTTGTAACAGTTTAAAATGTGTTGCTTAGAACTAATATAATGCAATGGTTTTTAAAGTGTGGCCTTTAGTAAATATTAATAGGCTATGCTAATATTAATTTGTTGCCACATATTTTAAAAGGCAACAAAATTAAAATGTTGTTGTTATAAAATTTCATATAAGCAACAATTAACACCGTTGCGACTTTAAACAATAATTAAGGGTTGTAATAAGCAGCCTCGGACTCAAATCCACTTAGACCTAAGTCCTATCTTAGCTTGCTTGAACAAAATCGAGTCTGGCCAAATTTGATTAAAAATATTATTTAATTTTTAAAAATAAAATATAACATCAATTTTTAAAATTTAAAATTTTGAATTAGGTTGAATCGGATAGTCCCAGCTCCATCTGAAATCCAAAAATATTTTTAAAAACTAAACAACCTAAATTTTGGTCAATTCGAGTGGAATCAAGCTAAATCAAACCGTATATATATAATAAAGAAATAGTTTTATGCTCTTTATAACAGTGGAGAAAAAAATGACATATAACAAACCTTACGAGAGATAAGGTGCCAAAACTTATCAAACTTTTCACCTTTCCTTTATCGTTTCAGATGACGTTGTGAAGGCTATGAATAGGTGTTAAGCTTTTGGCGTAGCGTATGTTCACGTTAATTGTTGGTGTAACATTCACGTACACCAAGCATTCACTTACAGTTTTTGTAGGTCACTTACATTGCCTTCTTTTGATGGTGTAGCGTTTCGTTGTCACTTACAAGATGCGTTCAGGCAATTTCTGTTGATGTAGGTTCATGTACAGGTAGCATTTTTACACATGCAATTTCGGTTGTTTTCCATGTTATGTTTTCACTGTTTTTCCCTCATTGTATTCACGCGGAGTGTGAGCGTGAACGAATGTGAATGGAAGTATTAGCTGTTGTGACAAGTGACTGAACGCTGAATGTTATAAAGAGCATGTTTTCCATTTAAAGGGAATTTTTATTCTTAAAGCAACAAAAGAAGTTTAAAAAGCGATACTACTAGTAAATTTTGCATCAGGAGTTCTATTTAGTATACAGACGTAAGCATATATAAGTATCTCTTGACAGCAATCTAAAGATTTTCACCATTTAACTAAAGCATTTTAACAGACAGAAGGTAAATTTGTAGACATTATCGAGTGACATTGTATGCTTACGACTCTACAACTTATCAGGCATGAAAACTCAATAAGTCTGCATCTTATCGAGCATGAGATCTCAAGTTTGTGACATATGTATACAGACTTGCGTCTTATTAAGGTAAGAATGCTATTCGAAGACTTTGAATTCTAAAGCATTAAAGTCAATTTTGGATTACTGCTTAGTCTTATTCCCATTCTTATAATTGGAAACCAAAGGGCAGTAGTTTGGGGAATAGATGAATAGATGTCATGGTAGATTTTGAAGTTTTGAATTAATCTGAAAAGGCTGTTTACGAGTAGGGGAGGTCCATTATCCTTATGGTTCATTAATCTTTACCTAGATGCTTGAGGGAAACTGCTAACACATGAATCCATTCACTGGAGTTGATAGTTTCGTTCGTGTTAACTGCAACAAAAGCAGAGTTAATAGGCATATATAATACATCTTATACATATTAGTGTCCTTGGCTTGTACTTTTTTCAAAAAGGCCTAAATCTCTCTTAAAATGAGTCATTTATTTCATCTATAATGAATAGTATCTCTTTTATAAACTGTTTAATTGCAAAGAGTAAATAGAAGTAACCTTTAGGGTTTTGTAACTACAAGTTTTACTTATATTTTTAATAAATTTTATATGTAATGTTTTTTAGTTGCTAACATATTCCATATTGTATATGTTACTTTGATAAACAGTTAGCTATCAATAGATAAGAGAGATAGGCAATGGATGACTTTTTTCAAATATAGTTATGAATATATGAGTGTAGTTGATCGTAAAAAGGCTTTTTCTAAGGTGGCTAACGGGAAAGAAGTTTCTTGTCCATGCAATAAGTGTTGCAATTATTATTGGTATACAAGAAATGTTATATATGATCATTTGATTGTTGATGGATTTCCTTCAGGATATGATGGTTGGGAATTTAACGAGGAAGGATCAACTAATGCAAATATGGATATAGATGATGATAATGAAATTGATAGAAGGTTTATGCATTATAATATAGATGGATTACTACTTAGACACATTTAGAGACATAGATGAAGGTCCGAATAGTTGTGAAGGAGTTAGTAATGGTCTAAATGTTGATGCTAAGAAGTTTAGATATTTGCCGTTAAAATCGAGCTTGCAACGTCTATACATTTGTCCAAAATTAGCTAAATTCATGAAATGGTAAGGAGCATCCTAAAGATGGTAATTTAAGGCATCCTACTGATGGCCAAGCTTGGAAAGACTTTGACTAATTATATCCTGATTTTGCATGAGATCCTCCTAATGTCATATTAGCTCTTGCCAGTGATGGATTTAATCCTTTTCGCACAACGAGTGTTTCATGTAATACATAGCCCATAATTGTAGTTAACTATAACTTAACACCATGGAGATGTCTAAAATTAGAAAATTTGATATTCTCTTTAATTATACCTGGCCCCACTTCTCCTGGAAAGGATATTGATGTTTTTTTGCAGCTGTTGATTAAAGAGTTGATAGAGTTGTGGGAGCTTGGGATAGAACACATATGATGATTCAATTAATGAATCATTTAAGATGCGTGCAGCCTTGTTATGTACAAATAGTGATTTTATAGGATATGTAATGTTGTCTGAATGGAGTACAAAGCGAAAGTTAGCATGCTCTAATCACTACAAGGAAAATGTCATTTTATGACGGAAATTACCGACAGAAAATATAAACATTCCGTCGGTAATACATATTACTGACATAATTTACCGACAGATGAAAGCATCGTAAAATCGGCCGTAACTAATACTTATCGACGATCAAAGCAGATTCTGTCGGTAACTTTACCGATAGTACATTTGTTATCGTCGAAATATTATCTTACCGTCGGTTAATATACCGACGGTTTACTTTGTGCTTGACAGTCGGTACCATTTAGCGACGATTGTTTTGTTCCGTCAGCATATTTACTGATGGTAACAAACTTACTGTCGGCATATTTGCTAAAAGCTTTACCGACGGATATGAATTTTCTTTACCGAAGGATATGAATTTTCTTCAGTAATTCCTTCTAAAGTTACCAACAGAAGAACTCGTAGACCGTCGGTAATTGGTCATGTATTTATTGATGGACATTTCTTTCCGTCGGTAAATGCGTTACTTAATTTTTTTTTAAAATATAATATATATATTGTCATTATATTTAAATTATGGTTAGTACGTAATTTTAATAATTATAAATTTATAGTATATATTTAATTTGCTGAAATAGTATTTTTGATTAATGATTAAAAGTTAAAATATATTAATTGATAATAAAAACATTATATTGTAAATAATAAGTATTTGTAATACAAACTAAATAACCAAAAGTACACTATTAATTTGGAGATGGCGGATGATCTGGTTGGCCTCTACGCTTCAACTCATCCACTTCCTGACGGAGCTGAGCAATGAACTATATCGACTGTTGTTGCTGTGCCATCAACTGTTGCAACTGTTCCAACATCTATTACAACTGAGTCGACAATGTCTGCATTGTGTTCTTAAGTGCTTCCACTTAATTGGTGGCGGACCGCCTAATAGACGTTTCTGTACTGGATGTGGAGGATTGCGAATAACAAGTGTTCGCAGATGAACCTAAGCCGAATATCCTCCCACGACGACCCCTACCACCCACTGCTTCAAGATAAGTTTCAGTGTCATCAACATCTTCAGATTGTTGAGACCGTCGTTCAATGCTTTGTTGTATTTGGTCTTATCAGAAAGCAATGATTATAATTAGTAAGTGATAATTATTAAGCATTATTAATATTAAATCATAAATTTCACATACATTGAGTTCTCGACAGCGATTGTTGACGAATGTCATACCGTCATGCTTCTTAGTGTGAGTGTGTAGAAATAGCTGACGGGGTGTAGGCCTCATGCTCATAGACTTTTCATGCATAAGAATAAAATGTTAATTATAAGTGAAATAGATTTTATAAAAATTTTGGCAGAGTTTCCTCTATTTTTATGAAATCTACCCCCTATTGAACAAAGAACAAAACTAAAAAATACAGCCATATATGGC
>JAOTAY010000003.1:6130458-6151375 GCA_025629805.1 Erythroxylum baracoense | reverse complement strand
CACACATAAAATTCAATAGAAATACAAAGTGAATTAGAAGTTATAAAAATGTTGGCAGGGAATTCAATTAAAATACAACAAAGGAAAGAGATGAGAATATAACTGTTAATTGTAGATGCTTACAAGTCTCTGCACATGCTCTTGGTGGGTAATAGATACTCCCGTATGTACGGGAAGACTCTCTCCCTCGGGTCCTCCATTTCTGTTGGCCAAATTATGCTGTAAAATCAACATCGCCTCAGGTGATGTCCAATATTGTAGCCAACGACTCCATATTTCTTCAGAAATGTAAGGCGATTGTGCAGCCACCCTACGTATCGCACCAATAAAGTTGTGATAATGTGTACGCGCTCTTGACTCCCATACTTTATATATGATCTCGTCCAATTAAGAATCCCAAAAAAATTCTTTCTGTAATAAAAGGAAAAATATTTGATAAATACTTTTGATGTAATAATAGTTACCAAATTAATATACAAAAAATTTATATTAAAAAAGGAAATAATAATTTCTATCATACCTCAAACTCATGATAATAAAATTCCTTTCTAGCCTAAGAGATATTCTTCCAACAATAGCTCTCAGGATCAATCTTCTCCTTGAATTTTGATGTCATATTTCTTGAATAGGGTCCAGATGGAAAAAACCGATAATATAAAAACAAATAAATTTATACCATTTTTAAAATTGTAACTTATAACTTAATTATAAAATATAATGATTCATGTATTTTCACTTACATATTATTGACTATTGTGATGTATTTTCTTCCATAGGGTCCCTCAGCTTTAGGCTGGCAGCCGTCTCCTTCATCCGTATTATGTACCCCTAGTGCAGATGAAGGAGTGGTGGATGATGTATGGGTAGTAAATGATCGAGTGGTGGATGGTGTAGCCTCATCTGCCAGTGTAGTAGGTAGAGGAGGTGGAGGGGGTGAAAGTGTATCATCTCTAGCTACTACACCATGAGATCCTTCACCTGTACAGTAAATACCTCCGAATCATGGTCTGAATCTTACTCCCAGAAAATTATGTCTTCTCTTTGGTGCCATATTTCAACCTGAAATCAATATTTGAATGAAGTTTGTAGAAATATTAGTAAGCTCGTGGAATATTTCACCGATAAGCCTCACGGGAGCTGTATCACGGGTTTTCAGCCTATATATCTTCCTAGGGGTTTATTATGAAACAAATTGTCTTGTATATGAAATGTATTACTTCCTTGTGCTAATACTATGTTTGTATTAATCAAATTGAAGTTTAAGTATTAATTGTAGTAATTAATCACCTACAATTAATCGATAGAATTAATCACTTACAATTAATTTCAAAGTGATTCTACATACAGTAAATACTTTGACTATTACAGAAAAATATAAAAAGTCATCAATGAATATAAGAATATTCTAAATAACAAGACAAATTCAAGACCCCCTTTGTATTAACAATAAATCCAATGGTTTAATAATCGTATTATTAAAGCAATACATATTATAAATATTAATTAGTTGCACGGCTAACCTGAATGGATGGACAACTTCAAACTACGACGAAGAAAGATTAATGATGCTCTTCAACAGAATACAGGACCTGCGAAAAAGAATATGAAACATTTAATCTAATACATTTGTGGTAATATAGCATCATAAACTAATGTAAGAAAAATGACAGAAAACTCAATAATTGTAACTCAAAGCGGAAGCACAAAAGTATCATAATTGTATTATTAAAGCAATACATATAGTAAACAACTGTATTATACTAAATATAACAATAATTATTATTACTAAAAATTGAATTAATAATAAATTGAATAAGAATAATAAATTTAATAATAATAATATGTGTTATTATTATTTTTATTATAAAAAAATATAATAATAATTATAATAAATATAATTGAAACAAATAATAAAGGTAATAATAATAAAATTAATACTAATTAGAACATTAATACTAATACTAATAATAATAATAAATGATACAAATAATAAAATTAATAATAAGTAGATCATTAATATTAAACTAACAATATTAATCAATTTAATAAGATTAATGGCAATAATAATAATCATACCATTAATTATAATATGAATAATAATAAGTAGAAAAGTTATAATAACAATAAATTTAATAACAATAATATATTTAATATTACTAATAATAATAAACATAATTGATACAATAATAAATTTAATATTAATAAAATTAATAATAAGTAGAAGATTAATAAGTAAAAAAAATTTTAATACACACTTCAAATTAAATATACACTTTAAATACACAATCTCAAATATACACTTCAAATGCACTTTAAATACACAATTCAATTTCAAATACACAATTCATATACACAATTCAATTACACAATCTCTTCTTTTTAATCTAAAATAGACACTTCAATCTCAAATCCTTCTCTTCAATCTCAAATACACACTTCAAATACAAACTTCATTTTCAAATCCCTTCTTTTCAATCTCAAATTCACACTTCAATCTTAAATCCCTTCTCCTCCATCTCAAATTCACACTTCAATCTCAAATCCTCAATCTCAAATTCAGACTTCAATATCAAATTCTCAAATTCACACTTCAAAGCATTATAACAAATTTTTATTACAACAATTACAACAAAACATTACAAGAATCATAAGGGGCATTTTATCGAACACCTCATATGCAATATGTATAATCTCTAACTAATCACAAAATAAATGTATTTTTTCATTATTTACCAACAACAATACAGGTAAACAACAAATCAACCAACAATGACACAAAAAAGGCTTACAATAACAATAATCACATAAAAATCAACCACCTAAAACACCCAGGGTTCATATATAAAAGTTGCATTTTTTGGAGAAAAAATACACCCAATAGAGAGCTTACCAGAAAACGACGCACGATGGGCCAAAAAATGGGTAGAAAATGATGGTGGAAGCAAGGATAATCGCCCAAAACAGATGACGGTGATGGAGGAGAGAAGAAGAAGAAAATGGGGGGGGGGGTTCGGGTTAAAGACGACGAATAATACGACATCATTTGGTTTTAAATCAAACGACGTCGTTTTATTTATTAACCAGTTGTCAATTACTAATGAAAACTAAATTTCGTCGGTATTTAAATTTATCAATTATTTACCCGCCACGTCTTGCTGCTTAATTTTGCGACGGAATACATTGTCTGTCGATAAACTAGATATCAATTTAACGACGGATGCTATTCCATCGATAAATAACCGACACTGAGCCAATTCACCAAAGGAATCATTTTTGTCGGTAAATGTCCAATGCTATTTAATTGCGGGAAGTATTCCTGCAATTTTTACTAACAGGAATGGTTACGTCGTCGCTATATATCGTTGGAGATTTTGCTCGAATATACTTTCCTCCACTTTTACCGACGATAATTGTGTTCGTCGCTATATCTAAACTTTAATGACATATTTACCAACGGTCTTTTGTGTTTTTTTAGTAAATTTCCAACGCTAATTTATGATTTCCTTGTAGTAAATTGTTATTATGAAACTTGCTCTTAATATTTAAAGCATAGTAAAAAGAATTGTGATCTCAATCATTGAAGATTTTTGGATATAAATCACCCTTGGAGGCATAATAGGAGATTATTCAATGGTGATATAAAGTTAGGAGAATCAACAATTCCTCTATTAGGATCTGATGTATTTGAGCTTATTAAAGGGTATCATAATGTGTTTGGGAAGGCAAATAAACAAAAAAACACCAAGTGATAATCTTTGGAGGAAGACGTCTATTTTTTTGAATTACCTTACTAGAAGCAAAATGGATGCCAACATAATCTTGATGTGATGCACATTCTAAAAAATGTATATGAAAATATTTTAGGAACTTTGTCAGAGATTTTGGGTATTACTGACTTTTTAAGCTGCAAAAAACAAAAGAAACTTGTTCAGCAATAACCACCTATGGAACAAGTAAGTGAAGGGGATGATATACATGAAAAATGAAGCAGAAGGCTAAATAAGGGAAGTGATTGTTCAAAAAGAGTCTACTTTTTTAAGGTGGAAAGAATTGATAACTAAAATGATGGAATAACAATCTGAACCTTATAAAGATGTAGTAGAAGAAAATGGATATGATATAAGTATGGAAATGGCAAAAATTGCTACTGCACAATGCAAAGGAAATTATATATTATATTATTTTAAAAAATTTCTCTTTTGTATACTAACATTAATAATTATTTTGAATATATAATTTGTGAAGAAGAAGGGGAGAGGTCTAACTTTGCTCAAGGAGGTTCATGTAAGATCCATGGAACAATGTAAACCAATTTTTTTAATGCTCTTAATTAAGAGATTGGTCTTGATGAGAAGACGATGACTGAATTCACACTTTTCTTAGATATTGTGGCTCATAAATAAAATATTGCACCTCTAAACCATATTAATTGGCAAAAGATTCCCAAAGAACCTATTTAGGAATCTGTTAATGTAGGAAATCATTATCTTAATGCTCCTTTCTATTTTGATTTATGAAAGTTAAATAATTATTACATTGCAAAAGAGATATATTCTGCTATTAGAAGGTAAAGAATGGGCTTTGAAAACTGTTGGAGTTGCTTGGAGACCTTACTAGTGTAGAGTGAAGCAAAAGCATTTCAAACAGTATATGATAGATGCAGAAAGAATTGCCAATCTTCAACTATATAAGCAAAGAAGTCTTTGAGGATCTCATTTCTTATTGGAACCACCCAAATGTGAATGTATGATAATTATTATTACTTTTTACAAATTAGTTAAATAATATCTAACTAATATAATGCTTTAATGTGTAGCAAATTGTTGAAACAAATATTGAAAATAGAAAACAAGAAATTGAAATGCAAACATCTGATCTTAAGAGGTTTGCAAGGATTTATGCTAAGTTGGTAAGTTCTCCGATGAGTTATAATCTATTAAGAAACTGCTTTAATTTTTTAAATTATAATTAACAATTGTTTCTATGGATAACAACATAAAAGAGAGGATACAACTGCACTCTCTAATGCTAAAAACTATATTACAATTTATAAAAGAAAGCCTATAAAAGTGTACAAGCAATCTACTGATGCTTAAGGGAGAAAATTGTAAGTAATAATAATTTTCTATATTGTTACTACTTTCGTTGATATGCCCAAATTTATTGCTTATTTTGTGTGTTTCTGATTCTATTTTATTTTATTTTATATTGTTGATTTGTTCTTCTTGTCAAAATGAGTTATTTATAGTATAACTAGAATTATAGTAGGTTTTTTGTAATCTTATATGGTGCTGGCATTCAATACTATAAATGCAGATTTTCTTTTGTAGGCTTGCATTGAAGAAGTGCAAAAGAAAAATGATAGTGAAAAGCTTGATAAAGTTGTGGCTGATTTGGGAGTGATAAGGCCTGGATATAATAAACTTTTTGGAAGGGGTGTGAAAGCATTTACCATAAAACAAAAAAATATGGTGAATGAAGCCTTGTACAAAGTTCCTAATGAGTATTTGTAATCATCAAGAATGCATTAGAAGAAGAGATGAACCAAAAAGTAGAAGTTGAAAAGGAGAGAACGAGAAAGGAATTAGAACAAAAGAATGTTGAACGCTTGGAAATGAAAAGGCAACTAGAACAAAATAAAGTTGATAGAGAAGAAATGATGAAACAAATGTTCTCTCTCATTCAATCTCAGCTTGGGCAAGCTAACACCATTGATATAGACATGCTTTGTAAATTGATTACACCTAGTCAATCAAGAAAGGAATCTTCTATTCCTCCAAACCATACATATCAACATGAAGAATATCAAGTAACAAATTTTCTTAATTCATTGTTTTTGTATATCATCTTGTTTTTTGTGTGTGTTGAAATTGGATGCTTATGTTCATGCTTTCTAAATTTGTTCATATAAAGAACTGAATCATTGCGTTTTTAATTTTTACACTATATTATTTTTCTTGATTAAATTGACATCATAATAAAGTAACTAGTATTTCATTTTTTAGATATATCAAACTATTTGTGAGCATAGTAGTTTTATAATTCTAATCTACTTCTTGCTTCTTTCTTTCTTTTTTTATAGAATAGTGATGATTAGGAGTGGATAACGAGGTGCTTGGTGAAGAATTTTGGAGTGCCCATACATATTGGTTTTGTTTAGTATTTAGATTAGTCCACTTATATTTCATATGAAATGGAGGACGATATAGTAGATGAATATTTTGGCTAGTGATTTTTTGCTTTTGTATTTTGAATATGTCCAAAGATTGAATTTTACTAGTCCTTATAGACTATATATTATATATAATTGTAGTTTTTTTGTCGTTTACATTTGATAGTATGTATGCAATTAAGATGTACATTAATATTTATTTATTTCTTTTAATGTATATATGGATATTGCCTGCATAATAACAAGAGTTTGATTTTACGTTAAATAATATTGGTAACGAAAGAATAAATTTTTTTTTCATTATTACAAATTATTGCCCAAAAAGATTCACTTTATTTCCTTATAAAGACTTAAAAGTGTTGCAATATATATTTAATATTGTTGCTATAGTTTAAAAACTAATGTGTTACCTTAGTCAAAATTTAAAGCAACATTTTTTATTTTGTTGCCTGATAAAAAAATTATGTTACCTTATACTTATTACAGTGCCACTTCTTGTAGCAATATGAATTTTGTTGCCTTAATTGAAAGGCAACAATAATTGTATTTATAGCAACACTTTTGTTTGCTGCCTAAAACACTTTCTGTCGTAGTTTTGTGAATATATTTCCCTAAGTATCTTTGCCAAATTGATAAAGGATCCACTGACCTGTTGTTCTGAGTTCACATTTTTGGAGGGTTTGCTAACATCAATTATGCATGATAAAGTATCTTGAAGGAGCAATAACACAATTGGTTGAACCTAACAATTCAATTAGTGAAAACAAGAAGTTGTAATGGCTACATTTGATGGAGCAAATAGAGACGGTTTGTGGACAATAGAGCATATTGTCTCATAAGATGGCTTGCCTAATGTAGGAAAGCAAGCTTTGGTGTCTTGTTGTTGCAAGTCATTGATAGAGGTATGGAATGATATTATTTGAGTTCCAGCTTGATTGAGCATAATAGTTGTAATAGGATTTGTCAACATCTAGACACAAGAATAAGAAAGAGCACTTTGTGCCATAAAGTTAGTCTTTTTGAATATCGTGCAAATAGCCCATTCATGTTAAAATAACAAACGCAAATTCCTCGATGTTTCCAAAATAAAATGACATAATTACTTAAAGACACAATTACTTAAACCACATGTCAAGAGCATTGTAATCAATACATTAACAGGAAGACTTTTGTCCAGGAGCTTCTTTGAAGGTGATGTCTAAGTGAAGTAGCTAAAATTCGTTCATTATCTAGTCTGTTTTGATTCCTTTGGCAGCTCTACATTTGTAAAAAAACAAGGGAATTCTTCGAACCAATGTGATGTAAGACAAATAAACGAATTATGAAATAGTAATTAAAATCACAAAATTAGGAAATATGACTAATATTAGGTTGCTGGAATATTAGGTTTCAAGGTTGAATTTTGGCTAGAAATATAGAAATATCAGATTGTGTAAAGCTGGGAATTTAAGGTTTGATTGTTGGGATTTTAAGGTTTAATATGGCTAGAATATATGTTTGAGATGACTGGAATTTTGGTTCAGGTTGCTGGAATTTAGGGAAGAACAAAAAAGAATGAAAAGTAGGAAATTAAGAATCACTCTTAGGATTTAAAAATCACTCTTAGAAGAAAGCATCACACCTTCTAATTGAAAACTCAAGTTTGTAGAAAAAATCTAGAAAGGCTAAGTACACACACACACACACACACACACACACACACATATATATATATATATGTGGTATTCTTAAAATCCTTATTCTAGTGAGAAAAGGATTTCTAATTTAAATCATATTCTAATAAAAATTCTATAATTTCTAAAGAATTTATCTAATAAGGAATCCTAATATAATATGGATTTCAGTCTTTATCTTTAATCAACTCAATTCCCAATCTTCATCCCACTAATTAAAGCTTGTGATTGATTAATCTTTTCTCTTTTATTTCTCTTATAAACTTTAAGTTCTTTTGCATCAATTCTCCCCGACTTGTTTGAAGTCGTCCTCAACATTGAATGTAATAAATATTGATCATATGAGTTTGGACTCAAACTTCTGAAATTCAAATTCCAAAAGCCAAATGCTATTAGAAATTGATCTTCCTTTCCACTTGACAAGAAATTGTCGATATCCTCCATCTCTAATAACTACAATTTGTTCATCAAGAACATCTTCTATCTCCTCTTTAAGATAGTGGATGGTTGGAATTCTTATAGCTACAGTAGGGGATTCTTCATCATTTTGTCCATGATAAATAGTTAAATCCGCAACATTAAAAGTAGGACTTATTTCCATGTCACGTTGCAACTCCAAAACATAAGCATCAGCACTTATCTTCTTGATGATCTTATAAGATCCAACATTTCGTGAATGAAGTTTCTTATATTTCCCTTTCTGAAAAACTCTGGACGAAACCTAACCATCACCTTATCCCCTTCATAGAATTCCATTAATCGACGATGTTGATTAGCATGTTCTTTATAAGACAAGTTACTGATTGTTATCTTTCATCATATCTCATCAAAGATAACCCTTATGTATTGCACAAAACCTTCAACTTTAACACTAACTCTTGTTTGTGGTAAAGGAAACAAATCAATAGGCTTCCTTGGTTGAACTCCTGAAACTTATGTTTTAAAAATGAGACTGGATATCAAACCAATCAAGTAAAAGGTTTAAGATTTAAAGGTCCAACTGGTATTAAACCGTTATAAAACAGATTTATAATCAAAGAAGTAAAAATTATAAGAAAAAGTAAAATATAGTATAAAATAAAATACTTTAAAATTTAAAATAAAAATAAAAATAAAAAATCATGTTTTTGTATTATCATTTATTTAAAAACTAATAAAAGTTGAAATATGTTTAAAGAAAGTGAATAAAAAAGAATCTAACTTTATTTTAACTTTTTCTAATATCCTTTAAACATAATTATTTATAATTTAAATATTATGTTTTCACACATTCTTAAATTATTTTAAGCAAAATTACTTATATATATTAATTAATAATTCAATTTATTACAAAAATTTATAATAAAAATAAGAATTAGTAGTTAATAATAATAATTTAAAATTTTTAATAAAAGTATAAAGAGATAAATAAAGAACGTAAAATTTGATAAATACAATTTATTAGTGAAATTAAATAAATAAAAATAGTCATTTATTTTTAAAAATAATAACTTTTAATTAAATTATAAAGAGATAAATATAAATATAAATTTTATAAATATAATTTATTAATTGAAATGTATAGAAGAATTAAAAAAAGTGAAAACTTTGGTATAGACAATTTGCAACTCTAAAAGAAAAGAACAACTTCAATTAATACACTCCGTGCATTATGAAGCATTAATTGCATTTTGAAGCAATTAATGCAAGTTTAGAGTATTTATAGGTTGGTGTGTAAAATTTGTTGGTGGACTCCACATTTTAACAGATTTTCAAACCACTTTATGGGTCTTTCAAGAATCGGCCATATGTTTTAGAAAACCATTCAGTTTATTACTTAACCGACCAATTTCTTCTTATAAGAGGCTATTAACTTAAACCTGACCAGAAATCAGGCCGGTTCATATTTATTTCGATTGAACTGGCCGATCTGATCCAGTTTTAAAAACATTGCCTGAAACTATCTCAGAAGGGCTTTTACCAATAGACCTATTAATAGAACTGTTGTATGCAAATTCTGCCATAGGAAGAATTAGGTCCCAACTTTTCACGTTGTCTACAACCAAACATCTTAAAAAGTCTCCCAAGCTTCTATCCACCACCTCCGTTTGTCCATTGGTTTAGGGATGGAAAGAACTTGAAAATTGAAGCTTAGTATTTAATGTTTTCTATAAAGTTCTCCAAAAATAGCTCATAAACTTTATGTCACGATCAGAGACAATGGTTAAAGGTAATCCATATAGACGTATAACCTCTTTGAAGAAAATTTTAGCCATATGGATAACATGATAAGTCTTGACCAATATAGTTGTAAATGGTTTCATAACCAAACCACATGGATTTTCTACAACATAGGCATCAAGACCATACCTATTGTTGCTTCTTGCAGTCAGATGCATAAACTTGCCATCATTGCTGAATTTTGACTTTGTAAGTGCACTTATAGCTTCTCCTTTATTCTTATATTGTACTAATTGTGTACTTTCGTTCAAGTCTACTTCTCCTTCATTAGCTGCTATAACACAATCTTCATTATCAACACTAAGGACATCATCAAGTTTTGAATTATCAAGCTTTGGAACTCTAAGGAGTTATTGGTTAATCTTTTCAGCCCCTTGTTTTGTTACATGAGCTTGTTGTTCGATTCTTTTTGACTATTGCCTTATTGTTTCTGCCTGTTGTCCATGTGTTTTGATTTGTTGTTCAGGAGTTTCAACCTGTTGTTCAGGTTTTTCAACCTCTAGTTCAGGCATTTCAACGTTCTCCTTAAGTCTTCGAACTTGTCATTCAGTTGTTTCAGCTTCAGAGTTTGTCAAAGGATCCACTTGGTTCTATTTTTCTACATTGTCTACCTTCATAGGCTTTAAAACTATCTTCTTTCAATGAAATATAAAATAATAGGTGTTAGCTTTTCTGAAGTGTTGAACATCTCGATCATAAAGCCACCGTCGCCTGAGTAACATGTGAGATATTTTCATACGAATGACATCACACCAAACAGAGTCCTCGTATATTACTAATTTGAAAGACACCAAACACGTCGAGCAATTGGTATAGTACTATCATCTACCTAAGCAACTTTGTAGGGATTCAGATGTTTCTTCGTGACTAAATTCAATCACTTCACCACGTTCTCCGATACCACGTTCATATTGCTTCCTCCATCAATGATAAGCTCGCATACATTATCTTCGCATCTAACTTGAGTAGTACGAAGCCATTCTTCTTGTTCTTCTACTTTAAGGGTTGTAGGTATGCATCTCACTATGTTAAGATTTGTGGAACTAGTTAGTTCATCACTAGAGTCTCCTTCTAACTCCTCTCCAGCTTCGTTCTCACATACATACTCATCAGATTCTTCCTCTTCTTTTTTGATTTCACTCTCTCCTATCTCAACATCAAGTGTAGTTTGTTGTTTGCTATTATTTCTAAGCTAGTTCTTGAAGCACATTGTGATCAAGGATCAATAAGGTCCAATTTTTCTATAACTTGAAAAATATCTTATTTAGCACCTGGTTGTTGAATATTCCTTTATATGCCCTTTTGCTACCTATCACCATCGTGAACCAAAGCTCTGATACCAAACTAATGTAGAATAATTACGAACTACTAATTAAATGCACAAAATTAGGAAATACGATTGATATTAGGCTATTGGAATATTAGGTTTTAAAGTTGAATTTTGGCTAGGAATGTAGAAATTTTAGATTTTGTAAAGCTAGGAATTTAAGATTTGATTATTGAAATCTTAGGCTTTAATATGGCTGGAATATAGATTTGAGATGACTGAAATTTTGGTTAGGGTTGTTGAAATTTAGGAAAGAACAAAAAAGAATGAAAGATAAGAAACTAGGAAATCGTCGTAGGATTTAAGAATCACTCTTAGAAGAAATGCATCACACCTTTTAATTAAAAACTCAAATTTGTAGAAAAATTTTGAGATTGCATGCTATTAATGAAAGACTAAATAAATATATATATATAATGTTCTTAGAATCCTTATTACAGTAAAAAAAATGGATTTCTAATTTAAATCATATTTTCATTAAAAAAGAACTAAGATATCATATCAAAAATATAATACTATAATACTACTACTCCCTATCTAATAAAGAATCTTAATATAATATGGATTTCAGCCTTTTTATCTTTGATCAACTCATTTCCAATCTTCATCCCACCAAATTAAAACTTATGATTGAATCTTTCATTTTTTATTTCTCTTATAAACTCTAATTTCTTTTGCATCACTGTGCACTTGGCACTGTCGGAAGAGTGTATAAGACGATTAGTTCCAGTCGTCGTCCACTAGCGTTCAGCGTTCAGTGTTCAGTGTTCAGTGTTCAACAACATGAATGAATATCGAATGAAAATATTTTACGTAATAGAATAAATACGTACAGACATTCATAGGAAATAAATGTGACGGTGGCCCAAACGCACGTCGACAGAAGAAAAAGTTGTCAGCTGGTCGACGATGAGGAAAGAACACACTGGCAAAGCAGGGGTGGGTCTCATCATCTAAAACCTTTTTGAAAAAAATCAGATCCTGATTTTAAAAAAAGGGTTAATTATCAATATCAATATTAATATTGATAATACTGTATAAAATAAGAAGAATTAGGTGAACTAATTCTTAAGCATATCCTATAATGAGGACAAAACATTCAACGGAGAGAGGAGAAAGGCATCAAGTTACAGTGATAGCTTTTACTATCCAATCGATAATTTGAGACTTAAGAGGATTTACAATCCTAATTCTCGTTTAGTTTTGATAACAAAGTTTACTGCTATCAGCTGGATTTCACATTAGCAGTGGCAGGTCGTGTTAATTAAACTCTGATATAATTAAGTGGTTTTGTCAGTTTGAAATTAGATTCGAGATGTCCCGAAAACATTAGATTCCTTTTTAATCACTTTCAAACCTTAAAGTTCAGTTTTCGAACGACTGTTTTCTCCATAACTAAATTGTAATGATCACCGAAAACAGTCGCTTTCAGATAAAGTTCGCTTTCATCTGTTTGCGTGGAGAAACGGCTGAAGTTAGCGTTTAGATGGTGTGCTTTCTGAGTGGTCGTGGCTCTTCAGCCGTAATGAAATTGCTTAACCCATGTAATTCTTCTTATTCAGCCGTAATGACATTGCTTAACCCCTGTAATTCGTCTTGTTCAGCCGTAATGAAATTGCTTAACCCCTGTAGTTCGTCTAATCGTTAGTATGATATAATTTTTGCAATGCCATTAGAAGGTAGAACAATCTAATCTTTAATGCTTTTACAAAAATAAAATTAAATAAATACTTAATTTTTTAATAAAATAGGTAATATTAGAATTAATAGATTTTTAATGCAATGACGACAAATATTCATTCTTATTCTAGAAAAATGAGACATGATTTTAATATTTTACTATATTAAAAATTAATTTATGAGTTCTAATTTAACGACACATTCGTCAAACATTAGCAGTTTTGAGTACTTTTGACGTATCAAACTAGACATAACTGGGGCTCTGGTACCGTTATTAATTAGTTATAGAGTATGTGCTGACGACTAGCACAATTTCTTCTTTGACAATCCTTTCATGGCCCAGTTGGAGGATGTGGAATTTTATTTGATCTTGTCGTGTTTTATTATATTAGATTTATAAGGGACCTGCAACTTTCAAACGTACTTGATTGCGATTAGTGTCATACGATATATTATGTAGTTTTAGTCTTGGCATCGAATTGGTGGGACGTAAAGAACAAGTCACTTTGTGGCCTTGTGCTGTTTCTATGAAGGATCATCATATTGAAAAGCGTGGATCCATCCCGAGGGTCTATGATTATAATGAAGTTTAACCGTAATTTAAAACCTTATTTATCGCAGTATAAAAGTTATTTTACTAGTCAGGTAGAATTACTGGAAACGGCTAATAATGTGAATTTGTTCTGCCGGCAAAACGAGTTGCCATTGTTGACCCACTTTTACTTTTTATAAAACAAATCACAGCAGTTGCAATTCCTAACGTATCTCCTGTACTTCGGTCATCGATGGTGTCAACCCTACCTGTCTTTATTTATAGTCAATCCTAGAAATGCTTCGCAATGACCTTTCTATATCCATTTAAGAGATGCTTCTTAATTCGCAGCTCCCTAGTTTCTGATTTCATACATATCCTGTGAGCCTTCTTCTGTACTTTCCATATCCACTGAACTAACAGTGAAGCTTTATCCCCAGGGTAGTCATGTCATCTTTATCAGCACGAACAGGAAGACTCCGACAACGTTACGACGATCAGTTCAGGCTTGTAGCAGGGTATGTCTGTTCCCTCATTAAATCCCACTTCTGCTTTCTTTTATTCATTTGAGTTACTAATTGCTAAACACAAAAGGATAGATGTTAACAATTTTCCAAATGATATAAACTTATTTTGTTATACAAACACAGACACCTGAATTTTAAAAAGGCGGAACCATAATTTAAAATTGTGGGTTGCAGATTATACTGCAGTTATAATGTTGTGATAATTACGGACAACACAAACATATTATAAAAAACAACCGTATATCAGCACTCAAAGGGATACGGTACTGTCTTTAAAGAAACGTAGTTGCAGCTTTTCTAGGAAACATCGGCTACTTGGAGGATCAACTTTTCCAATTGTTCTCCAATTGAAAATTACCTAGTACTTTTGTTAAGGTATAAGTTCAAAACACTGAGACGTTTCAAAGTCAATTTGCATTTGTTGGGCTTTTGTTGGGTCATATAATTACACAAGTTTGAAGTTTTCGACTCTGATCTTCTTTCCATTGGTAACAACGCAAGTAATTTCTAAGCACGCTTTCCAAGACGGTTGGTTTGGAATAATATGTACATGTCGTACTGGAAAAGGAGCAAGTTAACTTGTGTGTCCAGCAGCTGACTTTTGGAAATCTAATCGGCATAATTCAATGGTTGACATTATGTAATAGGAAATATTGGCGGATATGTCGTGCATTACCATATTATTCTAAATGAGAGTGATGGATTCAACTGTCTATTGTGAACTTTTATCTCATATCTGTATCCGCATTATTCAGTAGGATGCAATTCATTTTTAGTCAATTGATTAATTGGCACTCCGTCGGTAGTCCTATCCTGTAAATGAGACTTCTTAAACTCTGTTTAAGGTTGACTAATATGCATAGTCCCTTCCTTATTAGGTCAAAATATGATGATTGATTGTGTAATCCCTTTTCCATTTTGTCCCAACAAAGAGGATTAATTAACTGAAATTTCTTTTATAGTTTTATTTTACAAATGAAATTACTTGAATTTTTCTAAGACATTTTTATATAAAATTTTTTATTTGACCGAACTGTGAAAAAAATCAGAGTCTTGGAGCAATCAGTAAAGTTGCCTCTTTGTAAACATAAGGTCACAGATTCAAGTCATAGAAATAGTCTCTTTGTAAAAATACAAAGAAAAGAGAGAGTCACTTCAGACTCCTGCAAAGTAGAGACTAGAGAGTCTTATGCATTGAGTATGTTGACTTTTTGTGAAAAAATTGTAAGACATTTTTAAAGAAAGAGTGATCTATGTCTGATACTAAAAAAAGAATAGCATATCTTATTCAAAATCTCCGGATATTGGATTATGTATCTTTTATTATACAATACACTTTTATGTTCCTTTTATTTAGGGTGCGAGATGATTCTTGTGCTCTTTCAACATTAAGTTGACCTAGTTGTAATGTTTATTGTTTGAATGAAACCGGTAGGTGTATTCCTTACAAGCTTGTTGTTGAGAAGGATAAATATTCCAATGCGGAGAAAGACATTATTGTTCTCATGATTTCAACTCCAAGTCGAGAAGATCTTGTCTTCCCGAAGGTATTAACTTGCTGCAAGCTATTTCTAATCTAAATTTCTGGCATCTTTATTCTAGTTCATAGCCTAGCTCCTAACCTAGTAAGTAATGAAAATATGTTATAATCTGAATTAAGAATAACAGTATATTGTTGCCTCTTCATGTCTCCATTAATTTCGATGTCGATACGTAACATTATTAGGGTGGATGGGAGGACGATGAGACCCTTGATCAAGCAGCATGCCGTGAGGCCATGGAGGAAGCTGGAGTGACGGGAATAATTGGTGTAGGTCATCTCTCTATTTGCCCTACGAATACTTTCTCAATTTTTTCTCGATTCACATACATTATCATGCGCAGGAGAGATAGCAACCATGGTACAATTAGAACCGACTTCAATTGAGTTTTGTTTGATTGATGGAAAAACAAATTAATAACTTACTTATATTTCCATTATGCAGAGTCATCTCTCTAATGACTATTACCAATTAATTAATTAGTAGATAAGACAAACCTGAATTAATGCATTTTTATCTCAAAAATTAGAAACACAATACTAATCTTGTATAAAAACAACTTTAATAATGTCTCATAAATCCAAGTAATTTTATAAATTTATATTTTTCATGAGTTTAATTTATAAAAAAACATTTTAAAAAATTGTGATTAAACTGTGTTGTAGTACTGCTCAATTAATCATTAGCCAAACTTTCAATTTTTACTTCCAATTCTTGTCAAGGGAACAAAAACCTATAGTTTGTCTTATATACATGATTTTGAGATTACCAACATCAATTGGCAGCTATGTGTACGTTTACTCCCTCACTTTAATGGCGTGTCTTGACATAATTGAACCGACAAAGCTTATTATGAGTTTAAAGTACTTGAAATTAATTGTAACTATATGATCATCTAATTAATTAATCAACAAGACTAAATTGCTTCCCACTTCTCAACAGGAACAATCTCTTGGAGTATGGGAATTTCAAAGTAAGAGTAGTCAGAAAAACAAAAACTCTCATCAAGGAGGTTGTAGAGGCTATCTGTTTCCATTGGAGGTAACTCAGGAGCTGGATCAATGGCCAGGAAAGGCTACTTACGATAGGAAATGGGTCAGCACCGCTCTTCCAATGCATATATAGTTTATATGTTTTATTATAAATTATCATCAGTAAAATTTAAGTAAAAATACCAAATAGAAATATAACAAAAACAATTATAAAATCATTCAATAACTTTTATGCACCTTATTAAATTGTAAAACTACATTAAGAAATGATAGTTGTTTTTAAACATTGTAAATAATCCTTTACATTGATTTAAATTATATTATAAATAATGTAAACATAATCTCTTATATGATACTTACATATATATAGGATTGTAAAATAGCAATGGTGATCAAATTAATTAGTCATAAGTTTGAACCCCATTGTTAAGTTATTTTAATAGTCCTACACAATAATTATATTATATCCATTAAAAATATTAAACCTCTTTAAAAGATAACAAACATAAATAAGAATTATCTTTAATTGATTTAATTATAAAATAAAAGAACAATTTATTATAATCCACAGAGAAAAAAATCTTGTCTATAAATATCAAAAAGCTATGGTAGTTCTTCATACTACATTTCTTTATGTTATAGTCTCTGAGATACATAGCTAAAAATTCCTTTATAAACATATAATGTTGAGAAATACTGATTGATTGCAGCTAACCATTAAGGATGCGTATAAAGTGTGCCGGTACGATTGGATGAAGGATGCTCTAAAGAAATTTGAAGCAACCATGTCTCTCAAGGGCAAGGAGGAGCGTGCATAGGGCAGACTTTGTTATCAACAGGGATATCCACTGAATATTGTAATATGAAAATATGTATAGCGTTCCACAAGTTCTCTAGGCTATATTAGTAATGTTAGTTTATGTCTTGTAGCCAATTAATTGGTTGTAGTTTAATAACAATTAAATAAATTTTTTATCTTATACACTACAAGAAAATCATAAATTAGCGACGGAAATTTACCGACGGAACAAATATCATAGCTAATTAGAGACAGAAAATTAATATCCGTCGGTAAAACTGTCATAAAAATTTCGATTTTATGACGGACAAAATTTTCGTCGATAAAGGTGGAGGAAAAATATCCCGGAAAATTTTTCAACGAAATATAGCGACAAAAATATCATACCTGTCGGTAAATTAGGCGGGCACGCTTACTGCAATAAACTAGCATCGATGATTTACTGACGGATATATTTTCTGATAGTATAACCGCGTCATCGATAAATTTACGCCGAAATGATTGGTTCAATAATCAGCGTTAGGTGTTACCGATGATAATGTATTCCGTCAGTGAATTCTAGACGGTCTGGCCACTCCGTCGTTAGCTTCAGATTATTCGTTTTAAAAAAATAAAAAACGACATTATTTGGTTTAATACCAAACAACATCGTTTCAGTTCGGGTTAAACTTACCCCAAATCTTTCCCCCTCGTTTTCTCCTTTGTTCTTTCGCTATTTTTTCTCCTTCCTTGCCATCACACATCTGCAGCTTCTCCTCGCTGCCGCCGTCGCTCCTCTCCTTCCTATCCTCGCTCACCCGCGTCATCTTCTTCCTTCACGTGCCTCAGTGATTTCTTCTGCTTGTCGGTTGAAGTAAGTGGGTTTTGTTATTTACTGAGTTTTTTTTGTACTTGGTTTAATTTGGGTATTTGTTTGTGGTTTGAACCTCTCATTTGTACTTACTGCATTTTTAATGTAAAGGGCCTGCATTTTTAGGTTTCGTCAGCTTCTTACACTAAGACCACTTATATTCGGGATTTTGTGTGTAAAGGAGTTTTAGGAGATATTGGGTATCTAATTTTAATTCTATGTCATCCAAGTAGGTTACTCTCTCTAATTTCATGGTCGTACTCTATAAGGTTCATTACTGAGCTTTAATGAGTAGGAATTGTTGATTATGTACTACTATTATAGAATTGTAAGGATATTAAATTGGAGTTGTGGAATTTGTGTTAATTGTGATAGATTATGCCAAATATTATGCTTTACGTGATTATTGGGAGTGTTGAAGAGATGCAGTTAATGAATGAATTAGTAGGGTGAAGTTAATAAAGTATATGATGAAGTTGGCATATTTGACTGTATGTGTTGAAAGAATGGCTATAAGTATCAAAACAAAGGCTAGGAGGAGTATTCGTTGTCTTCTTTGACATCACCTCCTCTAGATGACATTATGAGATTCATCAACTAGGAAAATAAATAATGGTATAACAATTGGAGCAAGAATAATATGCTCATAGAAAAGATCATAATCCTAAATACTGATAGGGTCTTTCGTATCATTTTTTTATTTTTTTAAATTATGTGTTTACGTTCTCATTAATTGGAGCTTGAGTTTATGCATGATTCTTAGTTGAAATTGATTAAAAATTTAGTGCATAATATGAGTAAGTGAATACTCTACAAATTTTGATTTTGTGAATTCTAGAAAATTAAATTTGTTAATTAATTATGCTTTGATTTGACCTGAATGATCATTTGAGAAACTTTAGCCTTTATGTAACATTTATTTCTTATGCGGATATCTTCTTTAATGTTAAATGTCTAGAACTTAAATATCATTTTTTCAAGATTAGATGTAACATATGTATAAGCATTAAAATGATAAAGATGCCTAAGATTTGAGTTTGAGCCAAATTGCCTACCCTTTAATACATTAATCTATTAGTAATCCCCTTTGAGCTTAATTAAAAATTATATCGTTTTTCTTTGTTACCCTTTCTTAAAAAATACCTTGAGTCTAAAAGAAAAAGAAATTATTTACTTCTTAATTCATGATTAGTAGAGATTTTACTTATATTATGATGCCTTTGGTAATAGGTAGCAATTAGATTAATGTAGGGGAGAAGGTGAAATGTATAATGATAGCATAAAAAGGAAAATTTTGTATTAATCCAAAAGGTGTAGAAAAATGTGAAAAAAGATTAAATAAAGTTTTAAAAATTGATTAGCATAGATTCTTGTATTTGAGAAGAATGAAGAAAGAATGGTGGTTGCAAGAATATAAGGAGATAGTAGAGTGAGGATTAATGTTTCTCTTAATTTATTTGTTATCGTTATACTGTTTATAATTTTTTTCCTATTCCCTTCTTTGGTTAGCCCACTTAGCCATTTAGCCTCATTATAACCCTATTTGAAGTCTTTTTAATTTTTCTTGTATATATCTATTTAAGTAGTGGAGATTGGATGATTTTCAAACTTATGGTAAATTCACTTTCATAAGAAGATGATGACAGCATATCACTCAAATTTCAAACACTTGTGTGAATGAGTGATATCTTATGAGAACAAACCTTATTCATTCCAAAAGTCATATCGAAACTAATTTTTCTTTCCAATCTATACCATTATTTTAATAGCAGAATTCATATCCTTTCTTAACTTTAGAATCTGATTAAAGGACCAAGAAAAAGATTGGTTTACCTTGATGACCCAGATTTTATTATATAAGTATGAACATATTTAACCTATATTGATAAAGCATCAATGAATATCTTCCAAATTCTTTTAGCCAGTTGCATTTTGTTAGTATCCCTTATTGTGGTTCTTGTCATCACCTTATTGTTAGGTTCTTGAAATTTTTCTTTATTTTGTGATGTTGTTAATTGCAGGCTTAGTTTATTGTAAGCAGTGTATGATTTAGGTTTTTCTTATCTTATTCTTCTTAAATGTATTGTGGTTGATTGTTGGAAGTTTTTGTTTTTATACTTTTCAACATTCTTTGAAGGTCTAAATAGTGATGATGTATAAGTAGAAGGTTTATGGATTTTAGGATGTACGTATTAATAGTGATGATGCATTTTTATTCAGGTTCTGAAATCCTAATGGTGTAAAGAAGGTATTGCAAGTAGCTCCATGGCATGTTAATAATAAATCTATTCTACTGCAAGCTTAGAGGCATTTAGTCAAATATATTTCATTTGGTCAATTATTGATGATTTAGGTTTTCCTTATCTTATTCTTCTTGAATGTATTGTGGTTGATCGTTGGAAGTTTTTGTTTTTGAACTTTTCAACATTCTTTGAAGGTTTAAATAGTGATGATGTATAACTAGAAGGTTCATGGGTTTTAGGATATATGTATTAATAGTGATGATGTTTTTTTTATTCAAGTTCTGAAATATATTTCATATTCTTGTGCAAATCAATTATTGATGATTTGGTCAATTATAGTTGGCATAAACTATTAATATGA
>JAOTAY010000003.1:6119035-6130358 GCA_025629805.1 Erythroxylum baracoense | reverse complement strand
TCTAATTTGGACTTGTTTTAAGTTATTTATATTTTGGGCTTCCATGTATTTTAAGCCCAAGTCTTTTAGCATTAAGCTGAGGTATAAATACTTATGTTTTAGAATTTTCGAACAACTTTTGATCAGATTATCTTTTGTGAGCCACCGGCCATATTGAGAGAAGAAACCCCTCTTGTTCTTTTCAAGTTAGGAATCAAACATTACTTATCAACTGAATCAGATTGTGGCGTGATTTTGATCCAAAACAACTTTCTTGGTTTGTTCTTTACCTGTTATCTAGGTTGCTCTAGACAAGTTCTTCGTGAGGTCTAGTAGGTAAATTTGAAACCTTGCGTATTAGATTTAATTTAGTTAATTCGAATCCATCATCTTCTTTTTTCCTTGGATTCGAACAATCATTCAATTCTGTAGTACGCGTTAGTTGGTATCAGAGCGTTGGTGTAGAGGAGAATTCTTATTCAACTCCATTGGAGTTTAAGAAACTACCACCCATCACAATCCAATTATCGTCAGTTCATCAACTCAGGTGTGAATTAATTTTTGACCTAGGGTTTCTTATTTTTCTTGTTTTATCTTCAATTAATATTTGACTTAGATCTAAAAAAAGAGTCAGAGAAAAGTCCAAGAAATGAAAAAAAGAAAATATCTAAAAAAAGTCTAAAAAATATGAAAAATTCGAAAAAAGAAAAGTCAAAAAAGTGAAGAAAAACAAAAAAACGAAAAAAAGAGTTAAAAAATCCGAAAAAAAGTTTTGTTTTGTTATACTCATGCTTGCTAGTTAGTTCGAAATTTTTACACCCTTTTGATTGTTTTGATCAGTTGAGAATTGGTTCTGAGTGGTGAATTGAATTTCAGGGGGAATTGAGTGGTAAAAGGCAGAGTGTGTGAACTTATTTGAGGGAGTCATTGCTGTGACTTAAACACGAGGGGAGTGACATCAATTGAGTGAAACACGTGAGGGAGTATGTGAGGTTGTTTATTACTAAACTTGTTTTACAAGTATATCATTTTATCTACAATGTCACAAGGAGGTAGTAATGATGACAACCAAGGAGGAGATGCAAATATCGCTTTCACTTTGAGAGCCATGCAGCAACGATTTGAGAGATTCAATCTAGCCTTAACTGAGATTAGGGGACAGATGGATGAGCTCAGACAAGGGAGATGCGAGGAACCTCAGGGGAGGCGTGCAGGTGTACGCCAGCAGCAACCACCACCTTATAGACTACCACCTCGGTATGAGCCAGAGGAGGATGACTTTAAGGAGGAGGAGGAGTTTGAGGTACGCAGACCTAGGAGAGTTCAAAGAGTTGAGCCATTTAACAAGAGAGATGGAGACCTTAAATCCATCAAGATGCAGATCCCAGCCTTCAAGGGAATAATGATGTAGAGGCTTACCTGGAGTGGGAAAGGAAGGTGGACTTGGTTTTTGAATGCCTCAATTTTTCTGAAGATAAAAAAGTAAAGCTAGCTGCGGTTAAATTTACAGATTATACACTAATATGGTGGGATCAGTTGGTGACATCCAGGAGGAGAAATAGAGAGATGCCAATTACTACTTGGGACGATATGAAGGCATGCATGAGGAAGCGGTTTGTGCTTTCTTACTATTACAGTTGAAAAGTTATGAGATGTCGACAGATTCACTTTTAAGTTAAATTTAAAGAGTTTGCTTTATAAATTATTTTAAATTTATTATGACTTCAGGAAGGTTAGTATATCCTCTTTAATAAGAGTATGTAGAGGCATATTACTCATAGAAAGCAAATACAAATTATTATTCTCTCTATAAGTAATATGCCTCTACATACTCTCATTAAACTTCACAACTTGTCCCGATTTTTCAAAAAGTAATACTCATGAACTTAAACTAGCCATCTGAATTTTTTCTCCATTTATTTTATTCAACACGTTAGAATATGTATATCGTATATTTTTTATAAAATTTATTGTATTTAGAAGTTTAAGAAGGTGATGTATTTTAACTATGAGACTTATTCTAGAAGATTACTTCTTTCCCTTTTTTAGCCTTATTTTCAGGTCTAGTACTTTATATATATTGATCTTTTAAGAATCAATTTAGAGAGTGAACATTCATTCTAATTATCAAGTATTATGTTATCTAAGCTCACGATGAGTAACAGATAATAAGTCAATGTATCAACTAAACGCTTATACTGCTTCATACCATCAAATAGTTTTCCATTTATCAAAGTTAGTGTGTGATTTTGCTCAACCGGAATGCTAGCAAGTTTGGCACCCGACATCCTTACTTTAAAGATAATATCTAACGCATACTTGGATTGACATAAGAAAATTCCTTCAAGACTACGAGCAACCTACATTCCCATAAAACATTCAACACTCCAAGATTATTTGGAAACACTTATTCAAATACTTCTTAAATTTCTAAATTCATCATTATCATTGTCAAATTTAATTAAATCATTAACATAGGATAGGAATTTTATCTGAATTTTACCCTTTTCATACAACAATAAATAATATAAATGAGACTAAACAAATTTATACCTCCTTAGAGCAATAACCAACACTATGGTGTTTGTTTCAAGCCATTTAATGATTTTCTAAGGCGACAGACTATCCTTAGTTGTTGTGGATGAAACTTTAAAGGCAACTTCATGTATAGATCCTCTTTTAGAACACCATGAAAGGAGGCACTATAAATGTCCATTTGATGAACTCTCAATTTTTTGTAGCTGCCACTATTGGAAAAGTGCAAATAATTACTATCTTCACCATTGAAGCAAACGTCTCATTGTAGTTGATTCCTTCAACCTGGTTATTTCCCAAATGAAATCCATCAAGTCCTGTTATTTCTTATAATCACTAGTCTTGTCTTATGTCAGTCAATCACTCTGTCTTAATTATATTTTGATTTTATACACCCACTTGCTTCCAATAGCTTTTTTTTTTGGGTAGTAACTCCTTTATTGTCCACATATCATTGGTCTTCAAAGCTTGTGTATTTTTACGCATAACATCTCTCCAACATTCATGCTTAACCTCCTCAACAAAAGTACTAGGTTATGTTCCTGCAATTATAGTTGTCAAAAATTTTCAATATCATAAAGAATCTTTTTCATGTTTAAATAAACTGGAAAAATCCTTTTCTGAAAAGAAAATAGAAACAATGTACTTATTTATGTATTAATTAGTTAAGAATTAATTAATATTTTTCATACTTTTATAAAGACTTTTATCTCATCTTCTCTTTTGATTTATTTAAAACTCATCTTTGATATAAGATATTACAATTTTCCCTCTTTAAATCTTTAATATCTTCAACATAACTCCATATGCAATTCAAAATCTCCCAATTAGAAGTTTGTTAAGGCCACTCATTATTCATGATCCTACTTCCGACGCCACTCTCCACTTAATCCAATATTATATTAGCAAAAAATTATTTTGATATTGTTTATAACATCCCAAATCTAAACAATTTATATTTATATTTCAGAGAATTGTAAATAAAAATTAATTATTTAAATTTTGATTATTAATTAACTTCTCTTATATATAGACTTCTATCTTACCTCTTTTTTTTTTGTTAATATGATATGTCATGAAATAGCATACTTTTTAAGGTAAATTCATATTCTTAGAAATTCGACCAGTAATTAATTGAAGCTATTGATTCTCATGCTCCAGGTATTAAACATATGAAACGTACACACATGAGTACGTGCAAGTTACAAAAGAACCGATCTGATTGAAGAAAATAAAGTAGAAGCATAGGTCTTTTCCCTCGATATAGTCTAGTAGGTACATTGAGTCAGTCTTCTGGTACCAAATCTTAGTCAAATGATTCCATAAGAAATCTTATTGAGGATAATTTTATAAACTTTTTGTCCTCAATCTTTAAAAGAAAAAAGATGGGAGAAGCTAAAGCTAGTTTTGCTACTTTCCAGACACCTCATACTACCTGGAAAGGTTAGGTAAAACAAAGCTGCAGATGTTCTATCGATATTCTTTCTACTTTCTTAATAGGTTAGTATATAGTAGTTGGGTTTTCGTCGTCGTCCTCCACTTCGTCTTCGTCGTAACACAAGTCGTTTTGTGTCTTATGGGAATTTTTTCTGTTTGCATGCACATCGAGTAACTCCACGAAAGTTGAACGGGAAATAACAGTCTTTTGTTGGTCAAATACTATGGCAATGATCGATTTAAACGTTAATGCAACATTGTTAAACACAAAATTACATCGTAATGTTGACAAAGGCATACAAAACGATCCTCTTCCTATGAAGAACTTTGATGATTTATTTTAACATTCCAGGTCAACCTAACTAAGTGCTTCTCTATATTGGACATGCATGCGTGATAAATTTGAATTTAACTCCACCTCGAAAGATATTTTTTAAGGAAGAGTTTGTCATATATTTATAAACTATGTTAACATTCTTTACTTGCTCGATATAAGATTCTTGAGACATACCCTTCAACTCATAAGACTGGACATTTGATGAATATGTTGAACAAAGGGCTACAACAAGTTGAGTACTGTCCTAAACTATTGAGACAAGTTTATGCTCTAATATCATGATAAATTTGGGTCTAACTCTACTTCAAAAGGTACTTTTTAAGAGGTTTGTCATATATTTATAAACTATTTTAACATTATTTACGTGCTCAATGTGAGATTCCTGATAGTGAGTTATATACTATGGTACTGCAAAAAAATGAGTTTATTAAAATAGGAAAATATATAAGCAAAAAAGGCATTAAAAATATGTAAAAAAATTACAAAAACATAAGATATAATAGAAATAAAATAAGCATAATGTTTTTATATTTTGAATCCAACTTGAATAACTCTAACAAGTGATATAAATTAATTATATACAATAAACATAAACTTAAGAAGAAAATCAAAAAAGGATTAGACAACTGAATTAAAAATAAAATGAAATACAGAATTAGTCACAGTAATCTTTTTAAAGTATAAAAATTATTTTTTTGTAATATTTAAGTTCTCAAGCTTGTATAAACAAAAGAATTGTCGTGAGTAGGAGCATATCTAATTTGTGTGCTTAATTAATTGCATTGTTTTATTTTAATTACTATGTAATTAGGAATTTGTATCCACTTTTCAATACATAAATCACTCGGCAAGATTCTCTGAATTCTCATGTGACATGGTGACAATTAAATATTGACTCAAAGTCTACACATCGACAGGAAGACAAAATCACAATGATTTATGAATGGTAGTAGCATTTACCTATCAAAACGTGCCCATCTGGTCATTTTCTCCTTAACCCAAATCCCAATGCAGTGGTCAAAACAACTTTCCCTCAAATTTGGGGCCAGTTCTGATATAAAAACTGCATGTCTATCCTCCAAGTCATCACAAATTTTTGACCTATACTGACTTTGGCCACAACTACATGACAAGTGGGGTGATCAAGCCTAAAGTAACTTAGCATTCTTGGTCAACAAGCACATTAAAAGTATCGAAACTTGGAACTTTAGATCACTTATTAGTACCTATATCCAGCGTATAAATCCTTGTGGATTCTGAATTATTAATATGGAATCTAATAAGATTTTAAATTGTGAATTAGAAATTATATTACTCGTGATTTTAATTAAGACAAGTCATAGGAACAAACCCAAATGTAATTACAATATGTTACGTGCACAATTACAATTTTACTTTATAATGAAATGATGTTTATGTTTAGTTGAAACACAGCTCTTGAAAAATGAAATCTCTCGACGTCAAGAAAATATTAGATATATATGAAAATAACAGGACCACACGACACATGTATAAAGATGCACCCCAGAGACAAGCTATATATAGTTGAATGCATGCTCACAGAGGTATTAAAGGTGTTGTTTTGTATATTATGGGTATTTAAAGGTAGTAGGTTAGGTGTTTGTAGTGATTGTTTCGTTCGAAAAAGTGTGCCTACTGTGTTCATATCACATGCACCCCAACATGCCTTTCTTTCATCATGTTCATACATGGAGGCTGGTCTCTGCTCATATACCAATGTGGAGGTACCAAAGAACGCCCCAAGCTCCACAAAAGTTGATGATAATAATTTGGAAAAGTCGCTTCCATTTGGAATTTAATCAAAAGCTGTAAGAAAGTAACCACCGGATGTGAAAAGCTGATGAATGGATTGTGGAACGTATCATTATATATACAATTTTATCACAAATTGGAAGCACATGGACGAGAAAATTATCTATTCTTTTTGTGTTCCAACCTACATAAAATTAAAGCCTCCCATTCTGTTAATATAGAGTAACATGAACCTTTTTACGTGTGCATTTCTTTCTACATTTGTCTTAATGAACAATTAAAGAGCATGTTAATGATCTAAACGAAGAAATTAAGAGTCAATTATCTTTTACGAGCATTTTAAATCATTTTTATGTTAAACGATAACAGGTAAGATTCATAATGTTCTAACTATAATTTATTGTAATTACTATTTTATAATTGTAATTAATGCATTTTTTTTTGAGATTTAATAATCAAATTTTATAAAAATATGTGTGGAGATGAAAACAAAATAATAAATTAAGAAACAAAACGACCTCATTGTAGCCGAATCATCAAGTCGAAGGGATCGTGGCAACGATAATTGGGCTCTAGAGGGTTCATGTATTGAGCAATCATGTAAAGGTCGGAGTACAGGAAGCTTTTTGGGTATGGATAAAGTTGATCTAAAACATGCATGCTCATAATAATACTTGTGATCTCGTTGGTACAATCTATCATTAGTCTCTGATTTCAGCAACACCTTACACCTCTCCGTCTCAGAAGGCTGCATGTGATAGCTTTGAGTGTATCTCATTGATTGCTTTAGCCAATTTAATTTGATTAACAATCATAAGAGCAAATTAATGCCACATGATTGCTAGTAAGCTACGCTCATCATTACCAAGTAATAAATTATCAAATGTGCTACCAATTCTATAACAATCATGATCCAATTAACTATATTCTCTTGTAGTTGTTTGAGTATTAAAATAAAACAAGAAAGCCAAGCTCCATTTTGACCCGATTACAATTCAGCATGATAACGAGTGATTTCCACGAACGTTCTAAATTGAGATACGTACTTTTATCTTTATTAAGGGGTTCTCCTTGTGAAGAGAGGAGTTAAAAACAAATATGTAGAAGAAATACTTTTACACACGTCCCATGTGAAAAGACTTAGGATTACATATATACCTGAGTGCCTCTCTTTCTCGAAAGTCGAATATATAAATGCAAAACTATGTGCCATGCGAAGACTACTAGTCTTCCCATTTTAATAATACCAGTCGTCTCGTCAATAATAGAAAGCAAAACAATATGTCTGCGTAGGTATATATATGTATATGTATATCATGACTTAACTAATTAAATGACCTTGATAGGATCAATGGTATATTAGATTAAGAAATTGATTAAAGAGGTAATTACAAAAGATTAAGAACGTTGTTGTACGGTGAAACAATCTTCAAAACCCCTATATAAACCCTACCATGCCAGGCCATATAATTATTTCTTTGTTCATACAAAAAAGAGGAAGTGTCTCTTCCCTCTATCCTCTGCCTAGCTTCCTTTGCCTTCTATCATCACAGCCTTAAACATGGATATTAACAACGTCAAGACCAACTCAGCTTCGCCATCAAAGACCAAAAGGAAGCAACAACAACTAAACCAATCACAGCAACAAGAGCAAGTACAAGAAGTAAGGTTCTTAGGAGTGAGGAGGAGGCCATGGGGCAGATATGCAGCAGAAATAAGAGACCCTTCGACGAAAGAGAGGCATTGGCTCGGCACTTTCGACACGGCCGAGGAGGCAGCTTTAGCCTACGACCGTGCTGCTCGCTCCATGCGAGGCTCCAAGGCTCGCACCAACTTTGTCTATTCTGATATGCCTCACGGCTCTTCCGTCACCTCCATTATCTCCCCCGACGAATCTTCCAAAATGGATGACCGTCATATCTCAACCCTCACACCTCCTCCTCATCCTCCTCAGAACGACATCAACCAACAGTTGTTGTTCAACCTCCATGACCCCAATCTGCACCATAACTTCAGTGCTTATCCTTACGAGTATTGCTATTACAGCAATGAGAGCAACAACTCCGGGTTAGAGGTTGGAGTTGCTGGTGGGTTTGAACAGCCCGTAGCTGGTGGTGCACTTGAGAATGGAACTATTGGCCTTTACAAAGATGAAGTCGAACTGCCTCCTTTGCCTCCTGATGTATCTTCTTCAAGCTGTTATGGAATGGACGTTGGTTTTGGGTTTTGGAGTGAAGCTAATAATCATCAAGCTTTTGGTCTGTCGGGAGAGACCTCAAACGGGGCTGAGACCATGTCATCTTTAAGCTTCGAATCTAGTGAGTTTAACCAGCATAGCACACTCTTTGGTGGGCTTGATGTGGGTCCAACATCTTCGTATTTCTTCTAGGTTTTTAGCTACCATTAAAGGTGGCACTGTTACTAATATACTACTACTACTACTATGCATATTAAATAATCATAAACAAGGTGTCGGTTTTCCAAATTAAGTGGTTGTGGGAGGACCATTTTGTACTTTCAATTCGTTTTCCAGTCTCAACTATGTTTGGATGTTGGAGAAGAGTGTTGGATTTGTTATATAATACATAATCATATGCATTGCTCTTTCAAAATGTATAACCGTTGAGTGCATGGCTTTTACATGTATAAACAAAGCATCAATTCTCTTTTTTTCTTTGTGGTTCAAATTTGGACACCAAACCCTTCTTATGACAACTTGAATGTGTGCCAATGTATTTGGTTCTTAGGGATAATTTTGATCAATTTGGAAATTGAACACTAACAACAATTATATGAAGATAATAGCTCTGATCTAATTACACTATATCATATGTGATAGTGCTTATGATGAGTGATTTCAAATTTTTATGTCAAATGTTATGCCTTGCAATTGTAACCCGTTAAGTAAGAATTCTTCTTATTCAAAATATAATAATTTTTTACTTTGAAAGAATATTCTATAGTGACCAATTTTCTTAGTGACTAATTAGATTGAACCTTTTATACAACAACATCCAGTAGAAATCTTGCTGAAGCGCAAAATTTGAGGAGGTCTAATAGTAGAAAAGTTTTTTTTAAATGAATTGAATATGTTACAAATGATTGTATATTTTTCAAAGATTTATTAATTATACATGCTAAAAAATAAGAATTGTAACTTTTAATATTAGAAAGATCTTCTCTTAATATTTTCTCTTTCAAATTATAGTGAAATCATATAAAATGTGTTCATATTTATCTTTTATCATCAATAACACATGTTATGTTTACCCTTTAAACATTACATAAATAATTTGGGCAAAAACATATGCTTGTACAAAAACTAATGTTGGAGTAACTATCTACCTCCACTCCCCAACTTTCCTTATAACTCTTCCTATTTTCTCGGATCATGGATTGAAGAGAGGCAGTCCTCCATCGACCTAATTGGTACAGAAGTATTCAAAGCCTTGCAACAAACTTGGAAACAATAAATAACAGATAATCGGAACTGTAGTTTTAATCAAACAAAATCCCCTCCTACAAGAAGTGAATGAATGCCATTTGCCTTCTCTCCCCACCATTTCCTAATGTTGAAATTCACCCAGGACTTATTCTTATATCCATAAAAATCGAGACCTCTTGTTCATATGCACACATAAAATTAACACTACTTAACCCAGTGATTCCTTCTTTTCTCAATTCCCTTTTTTTCGTGATTAATAAGGTCACATCCATTAATGGCGTTCAGGGCAACTGTAATTTCTTTCCTTGTGCTGTCATTGTCACACGTATGCATGTGTCTAAGCTTTCACGTGCATGACCTATGTACTGATATCAACAACTGAATGCCATTGCAGAGTAAACGGTGGACTTCGGCAATGCTCAGCCGATCTTTTGCATCAGCAACTGCTCCAAAGTTTGGACCAAGCATCGGTGCTACTCCCTCAAACCCTCGCCCTCACAACAAGTCTCACTCTTTACCCTAATGTAGTTATATCATCTCCTTGAGTTTTTTCCCTAATATGCATTTACGACGCTCTTTACATGAACATGAAAGGTATTCTATAAGTGGAGAGTTTGCACCAGTGTATATAGTGGCGGGGTTTGTGACGGTAGCCGTGGGAATGGCACTGCACAGCATGAAGCAGCAGTTGATTCATTCGCCTTCAGTGAACCTAAGCAAGAAGAGGAGAGGAACAATGGCGGAGGTGGAGTTTCCTGATACAGTGGTTGCAAATTCTGACAAGTTCATAAACAAGTCATTCCTGAGGAAGGTTGCTCACATTCAGGATCCTTCTCAACGCACCCTTCAGGATCCTTCCCGCCCCAATCCGTTTACCAAGTTCGTTTTCTATCTATATCCTTCTCCACCTTCGTTCGTAATCTTAGTGTTAGCTGTCATAGCATTCACCATTGAGTTAAGGAAGTCGAAGTTAATACATATAAAAAAAGTTTATTTGTCTGCTTATCTTGTAATATGAATTTTAATAATAAAATCAATAGCGCAAGATACATAGTAAGTGAAACTGATTGATAAAGTATATGTTCTTTCGCATATCCCAAGGGGTAGAGAAGTGATGTAAGGAGGCATTTTAACTCATTATCCTTTATAGCGAGGTCTTGAGTTTGAGTATCTTCAATGATAAAGTAACTTATCACTTTGCTTGTCACTTTCATTTGCTAAATGGCGATTTAAAAACAATAATTATAATTCCTACTTTATAATTTATATGTCCTTATTATATAAAAAGATAAATAAAGTATCAATGCACCTATTGTTCGTTGATCAAGGAGTGAAATCAAGATCTTGATTATGCAGGGATAGACAAGCAGAAACCCTTAAATCTGTTGGGGTGAATCCACGCAGTGGTTGATTCCACAACACAAAAGTCTGTTTCTTTCAGTTATAAGTGTTTGTTTTTGACGACTCCAGTGTAAGTAAGGTTTCCTTATAAACGTTTTGTACTTGAACTAATTTTGGATTTGTTCTCATATCTTTTATATGTTATTAGGTTTCAGATTAAAGTATTATACGTATGAAACATGATGACTACATAAATTTTGATACATCTAAACATATGTATCTCTGATTCCTGTAAAGTAGCACAAAAAATGTCATTGGTTAATTTTAATAATAATTTTGACTAATTTGGAATAATTTTAATAATACAACTACGTTATAAATTTGGATGTCCTTACAAATTTGGAATAGCCATTCAACACGTTGTGACGAATCTTTAACTAGACGTTTACAAAATTCTTAAAGTATTGTTAAAAAAA
>JAOTAY010000003.1:6101536-6111552 GCA_025629805.1 Erythroxylum baracoense | reverse complement strand
GTGTCGTAGAAATCAAACCTTGCGTATCCTTATTTTTCTTGTTTGTTGAATTCAAAATTTTCATCCTTCTTAATTCCTCAAGGTCGAAAACACACCAAAACAAAACACCCATCGAAAACTCCATTAAATCGTCATCAATCCTTTCGCAGTGTGCATTACCTAACCCTTGAGGTAGCCGGATACTAGGAGGAGGGTCTGGCCATGGAGGCATAGCTTTTTAGCTGTATGGGTTTTAACTGTCTCACGTAGAATTGCCAAGGAGCAGTGTCTCCATTGATTCGGTGGAGTTCCCGTAATTTTTTCCCTATGTAGCATCTGATCTGGTGGCCTTATTGGAACTTCACATTTTCAGAGAGCTAGTGGATGCAGTCATTTGTTGGAGTGGGTTTGACTGATCACATCATATTGAAGTAGTTGGTTTTATGGGAGGCATATGGCTTCTTTGGCATTATAAGTTGCAAGTCCACATCCTCAAAAATAATTTCCAATTTATCCACTTAATGGTGGAAACAACTGGACATAAGATTTTTCTCACAATTGTGCATACAAGTTCGCATGTTCAGGCTCGCAAACGTCTCTGGCTGCACCTTCTGAGTCTCAACGGACAAGTTACAGGCCCCTAAATTGTTAGTGGCTTGTAAGGTGGCGACTTTAATTGTATACTACATGAATCTCCAAAAAGGGGGATCGTCGAAGTAGGCCACCTATCGCTTATTGTAGGATTGGATGTTCAATGCCAGGATGCTAGACTTTGGTTTTTCATGGGCAATTTTTTTCCTGGGCACGCAATCGGATTCATGAATGTCTAGATCTAGTCATGAGCAATGTATACTTCGTTGAGAGTTTCCCCTCCACCACTGTGAACCAACTCCTACGGGTGGGTTCAGATCACTGTACAATCCTCACTCGCACTTGGCGAAACTCGATACACTGTCAGTCCAAAAGGAGGTTTCAGTTTCTGGCACCTTAGACTTTTCTACCCTTGGTGCGTATTGCTTGGCCTGTCAATGATGACTACCCCACAAACATACAATCTTTTGTTGGCGAAGGGACCAAGTGGAATGCAGATGTTTTTGGAAATATCTTTAAACAGAAACACGTTCTATTCCAAAGATTGAGTGGCATTCAACGCGTTTTAGAGCGACATGACGTCAGCCTTGACTCAGTTGAAGGTGGACTTGAAACAGGAGTTGGATCTTGTCTTGGCACAGGACGAAGTTTATTAGCATCAAAAAGCTCGAATAGACTAGCTTGCCCATGTGATCGCAATACGTCTTATTTTCATCCTATGGTAATTTAGAAACATCATACTTATCACCTGGAGTTCCTTAAGGATATGTCGGGTGTAGGTCTCAAAGGCCAAGCAATGTGCAAACATATTGTTGAGTACTTTACGAACCTATTCACTCAATATACAATTGAAGCAATTCACACCAATAGGGACAGTCAGTTTTCTACACTTGATGTCCAGGTGTTAGTGAGCATGGGGGACATGGTTATCACGAAAGAAATCATAATGGACATTTTCAATATGAAAGTGATAACAGCTCTCGGTCTGGATGATATCGGTTCCATTTTCTTCTAAAAACGTTGGAGCATTATTGGCTCCTCTATCTGTGACTATGTGCGGGAGATCTTCCAAACGCATACCATACCATTAGACCTTAACGACACTTTTCTGGTGCTTATCTATAAGAAGGTGCACATCGATTCCCTCTCGTTGTATCGCCTTATCAGCCTTTGTAATGTTATGTATAAGACCATCTTCAAGGTGATAGTCAATCGACTCAAAGGCACTCTTCCATTCATTATAGGGCCTGCGCAAACGAGCTTTGTCCCAGGCTGCCAAATTATTGACAATATATGGCGATCAAAGTAGATCTTGAAAAAGCTTATGACATGATCTCTTAAGTTTTTTTACACGATACTTTAATCAAAGTGAGACTTCTCGAGGATTTAATTAAACAGATTATGGAGTGTCTGACTTTGATGCATCTGAGAATCCTAATCAATGGCCAAAGGTCTTCAACAAGGTGACCCTCTCTTGCCATTCTTTTTTGTTTTATGTATCGAGCGAGTAGCGCATGATATCACTCGAGCAGTGACTCAAAAGAGGTGGCTTCCCTTTCGGTTTAAACAGACTAGCCCACCCTTCTCATATTTGTTTTTTGGGGATGATCTGCTGCTGTTGGCTGAAGTCTCAAAGGCATAAGCATGGGTGGTCAAATAGGTGGTAGTGGAATTCTGCATTGAATCAGGGCAACGCATCAACAGTGCTAAAATTGTCATTTTTTCTCACATAATGTGGATAAATTTATGTGAGAAAAAACTTAAGTAGTGATGTCTCACAGACTCGATTTTTAGGTCACTGAGGATTTAGACTGGCATTTGAGCATGTTACATGGTCGGATCACTAGGTGCACGTATCTGGAGCGTGTGACCAAACAGCTCTCGAGGTGGACTGCTTCGAGCCTTTCGTTGGTAGGGCGTGTCATACTGGCCAGGATGGTGGTGCAGAGCCTTCCTTTCTTTGTCATGCAAATGACCAAGTTATCGTATTACATTTATAACAAGATTGAGCAACACGTCTATTCATATGGGGTTCTTGTAATAATAAGTGTAAAATAAGCTTGGTGGCTTGGGAGGAGATTTGCCGCCATAGAGAAAATGGGGGATTAGGTGTCAGAAACCTTCGAGTGATGAATGCAGCGTTTCTAATGAAGGCTGGATGGTAGCTAATTCAATTCCCAGAGAAGCTCTAGGTCAAGGCGCTCTGGGCCAAATATAAGGTGCCAGACCCGATCCCGCCTTCGATACAGAAAAAAGGCTCACCTTTTTTAAGAGCGATCAACTCGTTGTGGGGCAACCTTTATGATGGATTAGCCTGGACCATCGAGAATGGGCATCGTGCTCAATTTTGGACCGACAGATGGCTTTTAACTGAGAAGCCCTTGGTAGACTATGTGCAAGGCGCTATTTTAGAATCCAGCTTGAGTGCCTCTATCAGTGCTTTTGATCTTCCTGATAGGAGTTGGGATTGGTAGCAGTTTGCAGAGCAACTTCCTACTAGTATTCTTATGAAGTTGTATGCTGGTACTGGGTCGCGATCTAGGGCAGGGGATGACGATTTTTATTAACGACATTCCATCATTGGCTTATTCTCCATTAATTCGGCTTACGCCGTCTTAATGGCATTTGGAAGTGGAAAGGCCCAGAGCAAATTAAAATTTTTCTTTGGTTGATCGCGAAGGATAGGCTCCTAACCAGATCAGAACTAGCTAGGCAGCATGTAATTCAGGATTCTCAATACCCAAGATGTGAGGAGTCTATGGAAACGTTACTCCATGTCCTTCAGGATTGTTGTTGGGCCCAACTAATGTCGAATCAATTGGTGCTAATTCCTTTCTGGTCCGACTTTTTTTCTCTAGCTCTTCCCATTTAGCTCAAGGTAAATTTAACTCAGTACTGGGGTTTCGATTGGAATGGGGAATGTACTAATTGTTTTGGAGTTGCTATATGGAGCTTATGACAATGGTGAAACATGTAGATTTTCCAGCAACAGGATCCGAATCCGACGATACAATTGAGAGAAATCTGACACATAATTTATGAAATTAATATGGTCCACGAAAGATACTTAAGTAGTCAACCTAGTATGCAGTCGGGGCAAAAGAGACTTTGGCAACCTCCGGTGTATAGTTGTGTGAAATTGAATGTTGATGGGCCAGTTAACTCACACACTAGCCATTCTTCTGTAGTGGGGTTATTACGTGATCATAATGGAGTTTGGCTCAAGGGATTCGCTCTGAATCTGGGCAGAAGGTCTACTTTAAAAACTGAACTTTTGGGAATTTCACATGGCCTACTTTTTGCTTGGAATCAAGGTATAAGATCTGTCGTGGTGGAGACTGATTGTGAGATGGCCATATCTCAACTTTTGCATAGGAACGTCAATAACGAACATGGGCAGTTATTGACGTCCATCAAGGCCCTCCTTTGTCGGGACTAGCATGTCCATATCCAGTTAGTGCCTAGGGAAGCCAACGGGTGTGAGGATTTTCTAGCGAAGTATGGTCGTTTCCTTACATCAGAAGTTCAGGTTTTGGTTGTTCCTTTGCTGGGATTGGGGAAGCTTTTGATGTCGGAGAGTAGATTTCATTCACCGGCGAATAGGAATTAGGTTGTTGTACATCTACCTTAAAAAAAGAAATAGATAACAAAAACTACTTTTATAGTTTTTCATAAATTTTTGGATACCGGAAGAAACAAAAATCAAAAGTAAAAATCTAAAAACTCAAATAAATAAATTTTTTAATAAAATTTGAACATAAAAACTAAAAATTGAATAAATAAATAAAAATAAACATGCCTTTATTAATTAACATTCGTTTAACTTTTTACCAACAACAATAGATTCACTTAACTTAGCTGAAATTTGACCTGCTTCACCAGCAAAAAGAAGTAGTCATATGACTTTTTTTAAAATTGATAGGGACATATATAATGTATCTTGCGGGATTGAAGGATTTCAATTGTTACCAACTTTCGGCTGTTCACGCAATAGCTGTTTAGAAGATCTCAACAAACTAAAATATGATAATAGACAATAACAACTACAATTATTGGTTATAGTAATAACTGATGATGACTATTGGCCTAAAATAATAGTGAAAAAGTAACAATAACCAATATTAGAAATGGTAATAATCGATGATGACGATAGGCTGTAGTTTACAATAATGCAAACAACCAAAAAAGTCAAAGTTGACTTTAATTGGATAATTCCAATAAAAAAAAAGACCGACTTTCCAAAGTGGGAAAGTAATTAAAATTACAAAATAATACAAATACCTGACACGTCTCATGCGCGTGAAGAGTTGAAAAGCGACTATTTCATGTACAATATTATAAGAAGAAGAAGAAACGGGAGTGTACATGGACAATTAGTGCTGACTTTTCAAGCATCTGATGTAGATGGATAAGCATATAAACAACAAACGGCGGGTTAACTGAAAAGTCTCATTCGAAGAAGAGATGAACATGGCAACAGAGAAGGTGGTGACAGTGGTGGAAGAGAGCAACAAGCTCGATGATCCAAACCCACCATGGCCAAACCTTGGTCGTATAGACTCGCTGCACTTGGAGGCTGGAAGAGTTTCTACACCTCATGGACATCACCCCTTCAATAAGGTCTTTGTTTCTTCATTTGTGAGTTATTAATGTTGTCCTTGGTAATTTACTGAAACGTGTGAAATGAGTGCAGTCTGGGTGGAAGATGACTCTGAGCTTAGCATTTCAGAGCTTAGGAATTGTGTATGGGGACATTGGGACTTCTCCACTCTATGTCTTCTCGAGTGTTTTCTCCGACGGAAGTATTGACAACAAAGACGACATTCTTGGTGTCTTGTCTCTTATTATCTATACCATACTCTTACTTGCCTTCTTCAAGTATGTCTTCATTGTCTTGTGGGCCAACGATAACGGTGATGGTGAGTATATATGAAATTTACTTTACTTTGCAAAATTTTTTTCACAAGGGTTGATCAAGTTTGTGTGCATTAATTAGGTGGAACATTTGCTCTGTATTCGTTGCTATGCCGATATGCCAAGGTGAGCTTGATTCCTAATGAGCAACCAGAAGACAGAGAACTATCCAACTACAACCTTAAGACCCCATCAAGTCAATTGAGACGGGGAGAGAAAATTAAAGAGCTTATGGAGAAGAGTAAGAAAATCAAAGTCATTCTTTTCCTAGTTACCATACTTGGAACTTCCATGGTTATTGGAGATGGGGTTCTCACTCCATGCATTTCAGGTTTGTTAGTCAATTCCTGTTGAATTATGTTTGATTTCAGTTCAGAGATATTGTTCCATTGTTAAACACAGTTTTTTTTTTTTAACAGTTCTCTCAGCAGTCAGCGGAATCACTTCTCTTGGAAAAAGTATCTTTTTCATAGCTTGCTATTTACTCAGATACTTTGTGCATTTCTCTGCACATTAAGGTTAAGATAATTTTCAATTGGTTTTTGAATATGTATTAATATTATGGTAATGTGATCAACTGTGCAGATGCTGTTCTGGGAATATCCATCGCAGTTTTGGTTTTTCTTTTCTCGGTTCAACGATTCGGTACAGATAAAGTTGGCTTCTCGTTCGCTCCAATCATCTGCTTATGGTTTTCTTTAATCAGCGGTATTGGTCTCTACAACTTGTTCAAGTATGATCTAGGTGTGTTACGTGCATTCTACCCAAAATATGCTGTAGACTACTTCGTAAGAAATGGCAAGCAAGCATGGATTTCCCTTGGTGGGGTTGTTCTGTGCATTACAGGTGAGTGTCATAGCGTTATTGCCTGGAACAGAAATATAGCTGCGAGTGAAATTACTAACTGGTTTGGTTTTAACAGGTACGGAAGCTATGTTCGCTGATGTTGGACACTTCAATTTCAGAGCAATCCAAGTGAGATGATATCATATATAACCACTTCATTTCATGCATTGGTTTCCATTTTTTTTCCAGGTAAATATGTGAGGTCTTAACGAATTGCCCCTTCTTCAAATGGCAGATAAGTTTCTCTGGAATCGTGATGCCAGCAATACTAGCTGCATATGCTGGCCAAGCGGCGTACCTTACGAAATTTCCAAATGACGTCTCAAAAGTTTTTTACAAGTCCATACCAGGTAATTACATAAGATTCTCATGTTTTGTGCCATTGGTAGATGATCTTATGTTAATCAATTTGAAACAACAGTAACTCATAATTTCTCTTTGTAGATCCGCTATATTGGCCAAGTTTTGTTGTGGCTGTAGCTGCAGCGATTATTGCAAGTCAAGCTATGATATCAGGAACATTTGCAATCATCTCTCAATCCCAGAATCTGGGATGTTTTCCATGGGTCAAAGTTGTTCACACTTCCACAAAGTATGAAGGTCAAGTTTACATACCCGAGATCAACTACACGCTCATGATTGCTTGTGTAATAGTATGTTCGGTATTCAAGTCCACTGAGAAGATAGGCCATGCCTATGGTAAACCTCATTACTCCTCAGCCTTTCTCTTCTATGTTATAAACTCAAAGCTAGAGAATAACAAACATTGTTCGGCATGCAGGAATTGCCGTGGTTGCTGTGATGGTGATCACAACTTGCATGGTGGCTCTCATCATGCTTGTTATATGGAATACATGGATAGGCTGGATAGCTCTCTTCTTCTTTACATTTGTTTCCATAGAAGGCGTGTATCTATCAGCTGTTCTCTACAAATTCAAGCAAGGTGGCTATCTTCCATTAGTTTTCTCGTTTGTGCTAATGACCATTATGGCAATATGGCTTTATGCTCACCACAAGAGGTACATCTATGAGCTTAACAACAAGGTATCTACTGAAGTAGTTAAAGCACTGGCCACAAACCCGAATATAAGCAGACTTCCAGGAATAGGACTTTTCTGTTCTGAGCTGGTACATGGAATTCCTCCTATATTCTCACACTTCATTGACAACATACCTTGTATCCATTCAGTTCTAGTTTTTGTTTCGATCAAATCCATTCCAATAAGCAAAGTGGCACCTGAGGAACGATTCCTGTTCAGACAAGTTGAGCCAACAGACGACAGGATTTTCCGATGTGTTGTGAGATTCGGATATAAAGAGTACATTGAGGATCTCCAAGAGTTCGAGCACAACTTGGTAGAACAACTAAAGGAATTCATTCGCCACCAACACTTCATTCGTGAAGGAGGAAACCTGGAGTTAGCGGCAGAAACTGAGAGCCTACCACAATCCACACAACTGGTTAAAGATGGAAAAGTAAGAGGATCAACAGTCCACGTGGAGGAAACATTACAGCAACCTATTACACCTCGTATTTCATCAGGCTCTATTCAGTCAATAAAAGGGATCAAGTCATCGAGAAGTTCATCAAATGGGATAACGGTAAGCCCTCTAATGCATGGAGGTGCTGAAGAAGAGATTCAGTTTATACAGAAAGCAAAAGACAAAGGGGTTGTTTATCTGGTGGGAGAAGCTGATGTAGTGGCACTACCAGAATCATCAGTATTCAAGAAGTTCATCGTTGACTACGCATACGATTTCCTGAGGAAAAATGTGAGCACAGGCAAAATTTTTATGGAAATTCCACGATCTAAACTCCTCAGAGTCGGGATGACATATGAGATTTGATGTCTAGTAAGGCAGGCGTATACCATATTATTTTCTAATAGTGCCAATAATTATAAAAAGGGGAAAAGATGTATAAATAAAAGAAAGTGAAGAAAAGATTACCAAGTTGGAGCACATCTTGTAAATTTAGTTTAGTTTCTTTGCTTTGAGGGTTTATAAGGCAATTTGCCTAAGTCATGTATATCTACTTTAAGAATTAATAGTTTTACGTGAGTCATTTAAAAATAATCTCTCTATTAATTAGAAATAAAGTTACGTATTATTAGACTTTTTCATATTTTGCAAAGCGGCAAAATTCTTATTGAGTGTACTTTGTTGTTTTACAATATATGAAAAATGTATATGACCATTACTCTTCAAAATTGAGTATTGATCTCTAATGTACCAAAAATGAGCTTGTACTCATTAATATTGATATTGCTTTGACTTTTTCTTCCTTTGAATGTAACTTTAAGAAACGACTCAACATTTTATATACATTCAGTGCCAAAAATTAAATATGACATTAAAATCCATTTGATAGCACTTAAAATAGTAAATTTTGTTTTAAATATAAAATTATACTACATTTTATGATACTATGCAAGGTAAAAAAAAGTTCAATTAAAAATTTTAATTTATTGTAAATATAGAGATTAATTTCTTTTTTTTGGAAACGGAGGAACCCGCAGCTGCTATTCTTTGGATGCGCATTAGGTAAATCTTCGAATTGACGCAATAGCCTGCAAATCACGTTAATCGGATACTCCACACTAAACAAACCCTATATGACAGGCTTGATAAAGAGAGTATAAGTAAGGAGATTTGAATATAGGACCTTTTGGTCTCATATATCCCACTCCACTAACTCGACCACCCTCAAAGCTTATAAAATTAGTAAACAAAAATTGTTTTCATCTACAGGATTAATTTCATCAACTCTTGTTTTTAGTTTCATTGACAGAGTATCATATAGGCTAATCGAAAATTTTAATAAATCAATTGTTATGCTAAAAATAAATATGAAATAAAAAATCAACTAACCGTCTATTTATTATTGTCGAGAACAATTTTAAATTTTAAATTTATTAATATTTATATATCTATGTCAATAAAATTAAAGACAAGAGTTGACAGTCAAACATATTTACAATAAATTAAAATTTTATGATATTTAATTAATATATTTACATAATCTTATAAATTTGAATAAGATTTATAGGACTTAAAATATAATTTATGTGAAACATTTCATTATGCATTATTAAAAAGTCAAACACGTACCAATTCTAAAACATATTAAATTAAAATTATTTGAGCTAAAAATGTCGAGTTTAGTGAATGATTTAATCAAAATAATTATTTTATTTAATTAGTTGCAATTTTATAAAAAAATTTGTGACAATCAGAATTACTTGGGCCAATGCGAGTCCATAATAGTTCAAGAAATCCAGAACCGTTATAGCCCGTTGAAGCTTGTAAGATACCATAGAAATCAAGCTATGAAGTTATAATTAAAAAATTACACCTGACATAATAATAATAATGCATTATTTGTCTATCTTAGGGTATGTTTGGTTGAATGTTAATTAATGGAACGGAATAGAATGTAATTGAATGATTTATAATTGAATAAAATGTAATACAGTGAAACGTTGTTTGGGAGGAATGGAAAGGTTCATAATGTAATGTAGTGAAATGTTGTTTGGAAGATGGATAGAATAGAATGAAATGTATAATAAATGACTATTATATCCCTTATATTAAAATGATTATTGCAGCAGGTTTATTATTTTATTATTAATTATATACAATTTATTATTAATTATATAAAAATACTATTATTAATTATTTAATAA
>JAOTAY010000003.1:6086270-6101436 GCA_025629805.1 Erythroxylum baracoense | reverse complement strand
ACATTGTGAGCATAACATAAAACACAAGCAAATACACGTATTCAACATTTCAATTCCCTTTCTTCACTATCCTTAAAACTAATCAACATAAACCCCTCAATTACTGTCATCAATCCATACAAAAAACTCAACAAATCGAAGAAATTCAAACAAAACACACATTTGGTACAATCCTTGCAAATGTGACAACTAAACCCATAAAAAATGAAACAAAACTTACCCAATGCCGTGAACAACAGAACGCAACTGTTGATTGAACAAAAAATCGACAACAATAGACAAAAAACGTGGTGAAGAAGACGAAAGCAAAAACGAAAGCAGAGAGCAAAGAAACCGAAGGGGCGAAGGGTTTCGGGTAGTTTTTCACTTAGGAACGACAAACGACGTCGTCCTACTTAAATTTTTTTTAACGTTGCAACATTCCTTGACAAAAATATAAATCATCGTTAAAAGCCAAACATTTTGTTACGATATATAACAATCGTCGCAAAAAGGTTTGGCATAAGGCAAAAACAACATAGTTACAATTATTCTAATAGGGCATAATTTGCTACAATACTATATTCGTCGCAAAAGGACATCTATACCTACAAAAAATATAAATCGTCGCCAAATATACTACATTTCCCTAGTAATCTTCTAAATCGTCGCCTAATCTTAATGATTTTACTACGAATTTTGATAAACGTCACAAATACCCAAGTATTTTTCTTATATTAGTTTTTCCTATTACCAATAACAAAAACAAAATTTAATCTTCTCAAAAATTAAGCAATTATTCTTCATTTGCTTAATTTTTGGGATCGGAATGACTAATATTTAAATATAATTTGTTACAAATAGTTCTATAATTATATTACAATTTCTTCATATACTAATTAAAAAAATTAAAATGTTTATTTATTCAAATAAGTTTTTTGAAATTATATTAATGAAAACATATGATTTGAAGACAGTCTTATTTTATTTCAACAGTCAACCTATTAATTTCCGAATAGTTTTGAAGTGAATCATTTAATTTTTAATTCAAATTATTTTTTATTTAGAATAGGAAAATAAATTTATTTAAAATTATTTATGAACCGCCGACCTTTAGCGACGAACAATCTATTAGTCGCTCCATCCGATGATTATCAACTAAATACAACAAATCGTAGCAAATAAATTAAGACTACTTCCAAATAACTACATCAAAACTACAGAAATAGCGTCGTTTTGTACTAGGTTTTCAAATAAACAAAACATAAAAGCCTTCTTAGCATTCTCGTTGAAGCAGCCTTCCGAATCAACAAAAACCTCTCCTACATACCACTGATCGCCGACGCCTTTCTCACATAACAAAAGCATTAACTTCATCAAAACACGGTTGGTATTCCTAACACTTCTTTTTTATTATCTGCTATTTTTTCATGTACTGTTATAAAGCTCTTTTACATCTTTACATGACGAGATCGGGTCTTTGTTTGTGAAACTAGGTTTGTCACAAATTGTTGTCTACTTTTAGGTAGATGCTCTGTGATATTTGCATTTGTCTCTCAACACATTGTTTTCAACGAATACAAGTTTTTAACCATTGTTAAATAAAAAAGTTATGATTTTTATCCTTCTATAGTAGATCTGGACGTTCTTTTTGTAAATTTGTACATTGTTTATTTCCTTAAAGTTTATTTCTTTGTCTTTTGTATATGATATTTTCTAATTTTCATGGTATTAATTTGATTATGTATACTGATTTTGTTTACCTCACTGTTATTGAACTTTTGTATCTCATGTGTTTCTGGATTTGACGTACTGAATAACTAATGTAAATGCATCTTGCTAGTCCGTAAAGGAAAATCAGTTGATTTGGAATTTTCATCAATTCCGAATACTTTGTCTGCTCATGCACGTATGTCACTCTAATTTTATTTCATTTCATGGTTTACTAATATGACAATATCTAACTTTTATATTGAATGTGTTTTAGGTACTAAATCTAACGACTTATTCACTCCATCCTCTACAAATTTAGCTATAGCGAAAAAGCTGTTACAAGAGGGTGTGAAAAATCCTACAATTGAGGGAACAAGTTTTACTGTTTCAATTGGTGCATTCGAACATGCAAGGACCCTTTTGGGGAATCCAGATATCGGGGACTCATTTACGTTTACCGACTCACATGTTACTTGGAATCCAAAAAAATAAATATATTATTATCAGTTAGCGAGTCAATTAACTGAAATCAGCTTTAAAGTTTATTTATTATTGTATCTCTAATAATTTGTCAAACAACATATCTATTACTTAGAGGTCAACTTGCGACCTATTGACTGTGGACTGTTATTGTTCTGGTTCTATAACTATATGATTTGGGAAACTTCTAGGAACAACTTCATACTATATTGTTTTATAACTGTATTTTTCTACCATATCATATTATTATATTCATAAAATTAATTAAGTTTTTAATAACTTATTTTGCAAATTTTGTAAATACTAATGATAAATTAATTAATTTTAAGTGTTTAAACACTTAAATTATGTTCACTTTTTTTAATAATACGTTCTAAACATTCAAATAAAATCTTGAATAAAACATATCTTAATTAACTATGATAGATTTAAAAAACTTAGCTTTAAAATTTTTGCATATGTAAATCATTTAGCGATGATTTACAAATTCGTTACCAATTGCAAACATTCAACGACGTTTTACGTAATTCATTACTGTATGTCAGACATTTTGCGATGATTAAAAAACTATCGTCGTTGAATACTGGACATTTCGTGACGCTTAGAAAAATCGTCGCAAAATGTTAAAGTTTTTACGACTAAAAAGAATTTTGGTCCCCAAATAAGGACTTTTAGTGATGCTAATGCATATCGTTGCGAAATGTTCAACATATTTAGTGACGATTGACATAGTTCGTCGCAAAAGATGGTTTTCGCAATGAATAGCGTTAAATGTCACCAAATAGTTGCCATTTATGACTATTAATTATATTCGTCGCTAAATAATTTCTCTCCATGACGCTATATTTTTACGTTGGTAAATGTCAAGTTTTAGTGACGATTTATTTTTTGAGTCGCGAAATGTTCAGTTTTGATGATGAAAATGGTTTTGTCGCCAATAAGTTCGTCGCCAAATAACCCGTTTGTTGTAGTGAGTTCCTTTTAATTGACAAACCTTATTTTCTTGATCTCTTCTTCTCCTTATCCAACGTGATACACAGAAGGATATCTTTGAATGATGGAAAAGAACCAACATCATAAAGGGAGTATGTATCTTGCTTTTACAGATAAGAGAAGAGGGCTACGAAATAACCATTGGTTTTTAATGTACCCGCTCCATCAAAGGGTACATAGCCTTACAACAATTATTATTATTTTGGGCATTCTTTTAATTGTCTATAAGTGGGTAAAACTTAAAACACTAGGTTAGTGGGCCACCCACTTAATTTAACGTGGGTCTCCCACTTGATCCACTAAATCAATTATGAAAACTATAATATATATACTTTTATATACAAATATGTATTGGAAAACATGTTTGACCCCGTGATCACGTTTCAACAAACTTAGTCAATACACTCATAATCATATGCCATAATACTGAATCAGCTTAGATCATAAATGTGATTCATGGTAGTTACATAACCATAACGTCATGTTTCCTTCCACGCACCACACATCAATAACCAAAAAAATAAAAACCTATGTAATAAGTTTATAACTAGAGTCAAAACTCTAGACAAAGGAAATGAACATATCAATACACTCGAAAAAAAGACTAGATTGTGTAATAATGAAAGTAAAAAAGAATACTTACCTAAAATATATGATCCTTTATTGAGTGGGTCCCACCGTGGAAGAATATTTTTTTCACCTTTAAGCATAAATATAAATGAAACTTCCATAAAAAATTACATAAAAAAGGTTTGGATAAATAAAATTCATCTTATCTTTCTTATTCCTAATTATCAAGAATTTGAACCAAAAATGGATACATCTAATATCCAATTTTTTTCACCCGGAAGGGGGCCTTTATTAAGTTTTAATTTTACCCAATTTTCTTTATTTACAGATCAAAAAGAAGAATCTTTATTTACAGATCAAAAAGAAGAAAAATTTCATTCAGAAGATCGAATAAAAACTTTGCAATTTTTATTCAATGCAGTTATATCCGATATACACAATAAAACAATTAGAAAAAAATCGACGGGAATAAAAGAAATAACTAAACAAATTCTGACTTTGTTTTTCAGCAAGAAGAATAAGAAAGAAAAATATACAAAACTTAAATGCAATTTTCATGAAATTATATATTCTTAATTAGTAATCAACCACATTTTCAACTAAAGGAGCATCAACCAAGTTCTCGACGGGAACAGTAACTGTAGGCATGTTGTCAAAAGCAACAAGAAAAGAAACGATCTCACACACATTAACAGTGTAATCAACAACAGGAATAATAGCTTCAGCCTTGTCCAATTCTAAAAATTTTGCATTTATAGATTCCACAATTCTAGGACTACTTCTAGGGTAATAGAACCTATACCCTTTTGCATGGTCTGGATATCCAATAAAGTAATAATGGGTAGTTTTAGCAGTCTTTTTCTCTAAAGGATTATAGATCCTAACTTCTACAAGACAACCTCACACATGAAAATGGTTTCAACTAGGTTTTTTACCTATCTAAAGTTCAAAAGGTGTTTTTGGAACAGATTTGTTAGGAATATGTGATAAGGAATAAGGGAAGTTTTTAAGGCTTCCCCCTATAAAAAGTCTGGCAAATTAGTTCAACTCGTCATACTCCTCATCATATCTTTTAAAGTGAGGTTTAGCCTTTCGGCTACACCATTTTATTCAGGAGTACTAGGCATGGTATATTGTGGAACAATTCCAAAAGCTTGCAAAAATTTGGAAAATGATCCATATGTTATTGTCCAGCATCAAATCTACCATAATACTCACCACTACGGTCAGATCTCACCACCTTAATGACTTTTCCTAATTGCTTTTCAACTTCAGTTTTAAATATTTTGAATTTGTCAAGTGCATCAGATTTTTCTTTGATTAAATAAAGATAGTCAAATTGGGAAAAGTCATCAATGAAGGTAATAAAGTACTTATTACCACAAATAGTAGGAGATAAAGGTCTGCTAATATCCGTGTGAATAATTTCTAAAAAACTTAGACTTCTCTTTGCATCTTTCTTTTTGGTCTTAGTGAATTTTCCTCTTATGCAATCTATGTCCCCAAATCATTAAAGTCTAAAGAAGGTAAAATGTTGTCTCTAATTAATCGCTCTAACCTTTCCCTGGAGATGTGACCTAAGCATTTGTGTCACAATAACGAGGATTTCTCTTTTATCTTAGATCGCTTAGCAAGAGTAGTGTCAATATTGAAAGACGTAGAAAAATTATCAAAAGCTAAAGACAATTTATATAAACCATCCACTAAAAAACCAGATCCTATTGTTGTGGAATTAAAAAAAAACAATTTTGTTTTTCCACTACTAAAAGAAAAAGTAAAACCAAATTTATCTAAGCAAGAAACTGAAATCAAATTCCTTCTAATGGAAGGTACATAAAAGGTATTCTTTAAAATAAGTTTATGCCCTGAATCTAAAATTAAGGTGACATCTCCAACGCACTTCACTGCCACTTCAAGATCATTTCCTACCATCAGCTTGCTTTCTTTCAGACTTGGCTTCCTCATGTTTGTGAATCCCTGTAAGGACACAACAATATGGGTAGTGAAATCACTATCAATCCACCAAGAATCTATACGGACATTAACTAGATTAGACTCAAAATAGAAAAAGCAAAATGATTACCTCCAGATTTCTTCTTGTTTTCTAACCAAGCCTTGAATTTACAACATTCTCCTCTATGGTATCCTTTGACCTTACAGAAGACATGCCAAGGACCATTCTTGAAGGTAGTTTGCCTAGGACCTCCTACATTGTGGTAGTGAGTATTGCTAGATTTCTTGTAGTCTTCATTTTTGTTATGAGAATTATAAGAGTATTTCTTATGTTTCATATGACTCTTGCTAGAATGGGGTTTAGCATGAATGGTCAGGAGGGCTAAATCACTCTTTTCTTTCCTAAGTTTCTCTTCCTCGGCCACACATTTGGTAAAAGATCATTAACACTCCACTTCTCACCAATGGTATTATATGTTGTTTTGATTTGGGTAAATTCAATAGGGAGATAGTCTAAGGCATGGTGAATAATGAAATTTTCATTCAGGTCAATAGATTGGGCTTTCAGTTTAGTTTGAAGGTGAACCATTCTCAGAATAAATTCCCTAACACCCCCATTATGGTCATACCTCATATCCATTAACTCTTTCATTAAATATCCAGACTCGGCATTATTGGATACCTGGTATCTATCTCCTATAGCAGTGAGAAAATCCTTAGCAAATGTTGTGTCAGGCAAACCACTCAATAGGTGTTCAACAATGGTCCTCTTAATTGTAACCAAGCTAAGTCGGTTAGATTTCTTCCATTTAGCCAGACTCTCTCTCTATTCAGGTGTACTTCCTTTATCAGGTACGACAGGCATGTCTTCCCTTAATGCCATATCTAAATCAGCTATTCCTAAGGAAAATTCTATGTCCTGCCTCCATCTCTTGTAATTTGAGCCAGTTAAATTTCTACGATCACTTGACTATTATTCATAGAGAAGGAAACTGTGTAAGACAAAACAAAATCCATTAATAACAATAATAAGGGCATAAAAATAGTAGTGAGGCCCAACTAAGAATCACACATTCCCCTTTGGGCAGAACGTGCAACCAAAATCAGAACCTCAAAGATGAGCTATGAAAATCAGGGTACACTAATCTTGAAATTTCATCTCCTTTGGGCAGACAGATCCCCAAGACTATTGTAATCCTCAATAACTCTATTTGAAATTAGGTCTTCAACTAAAACACACAACTACTCCCTTTGGGTAGGCAATTATATGCATTAATCAGAAACGTTACTGAAAAATTATAAAAAATCTCACAAACTACTATGATTGATCCTATTTTGGTGGTAATTACCCATAGTGATTCATTAAACTCTTCATACAGGAATCAAAATATATTGCCCAATATCATAATTCAATTCAAAAGAAGATGTAACAATAAAGACACCTCAATTGATCATAGATCACATTAAATTGCATTCTAAAATAGGTTTTGTACTTATACAGTTAAATAAACAAGCAAATATCACATGCAATTTAATAAATACCTATAAGATATGATTGAGAGAGAGTGACTATTGTAGACATATCTAAAATAGGGTAATAATAATTTCCAGTGTATCAGGTTAAATAAAAAAACTTGAATACTATGTAATGTAATATTTTTATAAAAAATATTAAATGCAACGAAAAAATTATGAAAAATATATAAAAAATCAGGCTAAAAATAGAGCATAATAGAAAAACGGAGCACAAAAACACATTTTGTGGGCCCTAAACGCTCCAGCATACGCCACGTGTGAGAGTGGGTGTGTGCAGGAGGCGTCTTCTTCTTCCTCCAAACGGGTTGGATTGTGCGGAAAACGGGTCGCGGGTTAGAACACGGGTCAGGATCAAAAGCCTTGTTTTTGGTTCGTTTTTCATGCTTCATCCGTAAAAAAACTTGTTTAAATCTAGTTTCAATGAAAAGCCCTTAAGAAATTTCAAGAATAGCGATGATTTTATGGATCAAAACCAGGTCAAAATCGGTTTTCAAGGTTCATATTGAGTTTTTCCGAAAACAGCCCTGAAAAATCAATTTTTTCTTCCATTTAAACACATATCATTAACAAAAACCATGAAGGAAACGTGAATCAACAAAACAAGTAATATTTCATGTGTATTTGGTAAAATTCGAATCAGGTTCAAGAACCCCAAATCGTGGTTTGTATTGCAAAATTCTCAGTACACAGTGCATGAAAAATAAAAAACCATACATTAATAGACTCATGAGATTAGGATCTACAAAAGCCCTAAGGTTTTTGGGATCAATATTGCAAATTTACAGTAACCCAAAAATCACACATATGATCATATAAAAGTGTGAAAATTATGATCCTAATTATGCATCATCGACAATAATGATCAGATTCCTTATTACATAATTCCTATTCTCTGATATCAAATGTAAGAAGTGAAAAATCAGTAATCAATTACGTGATAGGGAACACAGATACTTGCTTGTTGAAGACATGATCGTCAAATTGTGAGAGCACCGCGCAAGTATTTGGTGACAGCTAGAGCTTCCACCACAACTCCGATCTCTCTAGAATGTACAGTTTTCAATGAAGCAAACTGTGTAAAGAGTCTATACATGTGTATATATAGGGAGTATAGTGGGGACCTAGCTACACATAGTAACCCTAGGCCTGCCCATCATAGGCCTTAAGGTTAGGCCTACACCATTAATCACACTAATGGTATAAAGTGCTTAAGTCTAATAAGGATCACAATAATAATGGACTATAGGTATCTCAATAAGGGTCGTGTCATTAGCTTGTTTTTAATAACACCAAAATGATAATTGATTGTAGCCCATAAAATATATTCTAACAGATAAGATACATGACTTGCTTTATTAATTTATTCGTAGTTATGTTTCCATTTTTGTAGCAGTAGCAGAAAGTAGAATATTACTGTTAAACTCTCTTGCTGACTGTAAACGCATTTACTTGACCTGACTTTAATTGCAATTTTAGTTAAATTCTCTACTAATGCTTTGTAAAATATTATTATTTTTAATAGTTCAAGTTTTTTCTAGGCATTAAACGCTCATCAGGCGTTAAAAAAAACAATCTTTGTAACCAAAAATATCATCATCCATATTAAGCTTTCAATATGAATGGGAAACTAACAAAGTGTCACTGAGATACGGATGAGGGCAAACTTTGGAATAACTAATAAAATTGTTCTTTTGTAATCGAAAGGTCATGATTTCGAGTAACAAAAATAATTTCTTTGTAAAATACAAAAGAAATATTATATACAATTGATGACTTCCCTCTATCCTTGCAAAGTATAGAGTCTCTTGCGGAGATAAAGATGATAGTTGAGAAACTAACATAGTTTAGAAACAAGAAAGGCAAATTTTTAGACTGAAGTGATCCATTTAAAAGGCTCTTCTTTCCTATTTTCTCTCCCATGAGCATTATACAATAAAACATCCTTAAATTTACATAAAATAAAAAAGGAACTAGTTCATCTGGCTATACTCTTCCTACACTTTGATCATGCTAAGTTGTCAATTTGTGCTTATTTTGTATTTAATTTTTCTTAATGTGTTGAAATTATTATTCAAAATTAATGGAATTATCTTCTAATTGTTCTTAAATGATTTTCAACACCTTATAGATGAAATTGAAGCAAAATGATGCAATAGAACTAAAGCAAAATTCGAAATTCCAAGTTGGTAGCAGATTCAGTGACTAGACGTGGCCACGTGCAAGAATAAAAAGAAAAATCTGTAGATCTACTTTCAAATTTAAATCTGATTTGTTTTAGATTCTCACGATCTTTTAAGATCAAATTGATAGAGAATCACAATTTGAACATGTGGGAGACGTGATCTGCAAGAGAGGATGAAAATGGAAGGGATCGGGAGACAAAAGGGGGATTTTAAAAATGTGAACAATACACATTTTTACTGTTCATGTAGCAATAGTTCAGGTTCGTTTTCAATTTTTCTATAGCTTTCTTCTTGCTTTTCGGTAGCCATAGGGAGGCTTTCTTTTTCTGCAGTATTTCTCTAGTATTTTCGTATTCTTTAGGAAAGGACCAGGGATGGAGACTATATGTTTTGTTATTTCTTTTATTTTCAATTCCATTATGAGTAGCTAAACTTATTTTCTTGGTTGAGGGAAACCATGTTATCCGCTATTACGTGTGAGATGTTTCAATAAAGTTTGTGTTGTTGATGAACATTGAATATCTTCTGAATTACTTTTTCTAATTGAATTGATTGATTTCTGGGCACGCAAATAGGGATTGATTTATTCAATAGCTAGATTAATGAAATATGACGTTCAGTTTTGTTAATCACGAGTAGCAATTAGGATTATCTTCTTTATGCTAAAGTCAGAAATTCTAAGAAGATATTCGTCTTGATTAATTGCATGTCGTACATATATTATCTTGTTCATTGGTTTCTTAGTTCTTAACGCTATTATTCAATTGAACCTACGATCGTATCTAGGTTGTTGCTTAATAAGAATGCTAGGATACATGTTTCTAGTCATTTACTCTTAAGAGAAAACATCCACCAATGAATGTTCATTAATGACTGAAATTTTATATCGAGGATCCATTTTAACGCGATAACATTAGTGACCCAAAAATCAAGGCATTCTATTAAATTTTCAAATCCAATTACTTTTATTGATTTTCAATTTTTGTCATCTTTTATTTTAAATTGCCATGAATTGAAACCCCCTCCCATTTCTTTATTTCATTTTAGTTTTGAACTCGTAAACTCTTTGCCGCTAAAAATTCCTTGTGGGAATGATATCCACTTTCTACTACTACATTAATTTGTATTAACGGAAGTTAGTTTGTTTTTAATTTGGTTGCAGTCGACAGCAGTACCAAATTTTGGCACTATTGTTAGGGAATTTTTGACGGTTTATGTGCATTACGTGTTCAAATCAATTTAAAATTTGCTGTACAATTTTGAAATTGAGAAAATAGCAAAAGCACTACGGAAACAGACGAAACAGCAGCGACAAGTGCAGAAAATGGAATGGATGACAGCAAATCGCACCCTTCGTTAACTAGTTGCGCCCATAGATGGTCAACAGCTCCACTGCATTAATTTTCCAATTTTAGCTGATGATAATAGTTTTGAATTAAATCTGGGCTGATTCATTTATTACCTATTTTTAGGGGTCTATCGGGAGAAGATCTGTATAAGCACTTGAAGGAATTTAATGTAGTTTGCATGGGAATAAAGTTGACGAATGTGACAGAATAGCAGATTAAGTTAAAAGCCTTCCCATTTTCTCTCAAGGATGATGCCTAAGATTGATTGTACTATTCAGCCGGAGAAAACGTGCAAACATGGACTGAAATGAAGAGGCTTTTCTTCGAAAAATAATTTCCAGCATCGAGAGCAGCCAATATTCGAAAGGAAATTTGCAGAATTCGACAACACACGAGAGAAACACTTTACGAATATTGGGAAAGATTTAAAAAACTTTACGCTAGTTGTCCCCATCACCAAATAACTGACCAATTGTTAATTCAATATTTTTATGAAGGTCTTTCGCTTATGGATAGGAGTATGATTGATGCTGCAAGTGGTGGCGCCTTAGTTGACAAAACGCCGGCGGCCGTAAGGGAATTGATCACGAATATGGCTTCCAATACCCAACAATTCGACATACGTACTGAGCATGGAACAAAAGCCATGAGTGAGGTGAACGTGGCCACGTTGGAGAAAAGATTGGATGGCCTTACTTCTTTGGTGCGACAAACCGCGGTTACGAAGAAGGAAGAAGCAAAGGTATGTGGAATATGTTCAATGTTAGGACATTCTATTGATGCATGTCCGGTTTTGCAGGATGAAAACACAGAACATGTGAATGCTATGGGAGGTTTTGCTAGACCGAGTCAAAGGAAGTACTACCCGTTTTCCAACACTTGCAATCCAGGATGGCACAATCACCCGAATTTGCGTTATGGAAATCCTCAAGGGCAGCAAGCAACCACAAATTTCCAGTAGTATAGAAAACTGTATATGCGTTGACAAAATCAAAATATAACATCCACTCCCAAGGGTAAGACTTCTTTGGAAGATTTAGTTCAATCTTTGGCCACTAACACTTTGACATTTCAGCAAAATACTGAAGCAAAATTTCGAAATATTGAAAATCAAATGAGCCAAATAGCAACTGCCATAAATAGATTGGAGGCATAAAGCTTTGGAAATTTTCCAGCACAATCGGAGATCAATCCTAAACAAAATGCGAAGGCTATCACACTGCGGAGTGGTAAGGAATTACAGAACTCACTTCCGAAGAATTCCAGAAGAGAAGTAGAAGAAGAAATCACGTAAAAGGCACCTTCACAACTAGAGATGACATAAAACAAGCTGAAGAATATGGTGATTCCGCCTCCTTTTCTGAGTCTATTTGCCAAGGCAAATAAGGAAGAGCAAGAGAAGGAAATTTGGGAGACTTTCGAAAAGTTCAAGTAAATTTTCCTCTCCTTGATGCGATTAAACAGATTCCATGGTATGCGAAATTCCTTAAGAAGCTTTGCACTTCAAAGAGGAAATTAAAATTTGATGAGAAAGTGCAATTGAGGGAGAACGTTTCAGCAATTTTGCAAAAGAAAAAGCTTCCACCCAAGTATCAAGATCCAGGTATGTTCACTATCCCATGTCAAATTGGTAATTTGCAAATTGAAAGAGCTATGATAGATCTAGGTGTGTCCATAAATATCATGTCATATGATGTGTATAAATCTTTAAATGTTGGACCTCTTAAAGAAACTAATGTAGTGATTCAATTAGCGGATCGCTTAAATGCTTAGCCGAAAGGTATGTTAGAAGACATTTTGATTCAAGTAGGAAATATGCTTTTTCCGGCTGATTTTTATTTTTTACAGATGGGCACCGATTATACATTTTCTTCCATTCCGATTTTATTCGGAAGGCCATTCTTGAAAATGGCTAGAACAAAAATAGATGTTCATGATGGATCTTTAACAATGGAATTTGATGGTGAATTAATTAAGTTCAATATATATAACACCATGAAAATTCCAGATGATGAACAACCTATTGTTTCTATGGATTTTATTGATACATGGGTTTAGGAAAGTTGGATTTTGGAAGACAAAGATGGGCTTAGAATCATTCTTGACAAGGAAAATGAATCACGTTGGCAAGGAAGTGAGGAATCGGCATTATTTAGTGAACAAAAGGAAAATGCATCACGTTGGCAAGGAATTGAGAAAACGACATTAGCTAGTGAACAAATGGAGATGTCATTGTGTGGGGAGACCATCGAACCTTTTCTCTAACAGCTCACGTCCGTGGAATTGTCCAAAAGTGTGGATAAGTTGCTGCCTTCGTTAGTCAGCCCACTAACGTTGGAATTGAAGATCTTACCTAGTCATTTGAAGTACATCTTTCTAGGTGAGCAAGATACATTACCTCTTATTATTTCTAATTAACTTTCGGATGTGCAGGAAAGCTAGCTGATTAATGTATTAAAAGAGAATAAAGAATCTTTCGGTTGGACAGTAGCTGATTTGAAAGGTATTAGCCCTACTATTTGCATGCACTGAATTTTGATGGAAGATGAAGCGAAGGAAGTGAGGCAACCCTAACTTCGTCTAAATCCACCCATGATGGAAGTTGTGAAGCAAGAAATTTTGAAGCTTCTTGACGTTGGCATTATTTATCCAATTTTGGATAGTAATTGAGTAAGTCCAGTCTAGGTAGTTCCAAAGAAACCTGGAGTGACTGTGATTTAAAATAACAATAGTGAGTTAATACCAACTCGTGTTCAAAATGGTTGGAGAGTATGCATAGATTATAGGAAGCTGAATTCAGTTACTAGAAAAGATCATTTTTCGCTTCCATTTATTGATCAAATGCTTTAAAGACTTGCAGGTAAATCTCACTATTGTTGTTTAGATGGTTATTCAGGATACCACCAGATTTTGGCAGCACCTAAGGATCAAGAGAAGACAACCTTTACATGTCCATTCGGCACCTTTGCTTACCGAAGAATGCCATTTGGATTGTGTAACACACCTGCGACATTTCAACGATGTATGGTAAGTATTTTCTCCAATCTTGTGGAAAATTGTATGGAAAATTTTATGGATGATTTCACGGTCTATGGAGAGTCTTTTGAAACATTCATTGTCAATCTTAAAAAAGTGCTTAACTATTGCATTGAAACTAATTTGGTTTTAAATTATGAAAAATGTCATTTCATGGTTGATCAAGGCATAATTTTAGGTCATACTGTTTCCTCAAAAGGAATTGAAGTCGATAGGGCTAAGATAGATGTTATTCTATCTTTATCTTACCTGGTGACTGTGTGGAGAGTTCTTTTTTTTCTTGGCCATGCAGGATTCTATCGACAATTTATCAAGGACTTCTCCAAAATTACGTAACCCATGTGCAAATTGCTCCAAAAAGACATGAAGTTTAATTTCGACGAGCCATGCAAAAGTGCATTTGATGAACTCAAGGAGCGACTGATTACAGCGCCGATTATTTAGCCACCGAAATGGGACATGCCCTTCGAGCTGATGTGCGATGCTTTGGATTATGCAGTTGACGTCGTGCTAGGCTAAAATGTAGACAAGGTACCTCATGTTATTTACTATACATCCATGACACTTAATGATGCCCAGAAAAATTATTCTACGATGGAGAAGGAGTTTTTAGCGGTCGCCTTTGGATTGGAGAAGTTTAGGTGATACCTGTTGGGGACAAAGGTGATCATCTATTCAGGTCATGCAGCTCTGAATTATTTGGTGAACAAGAAAGAAGCCAAGCTGAGATTGATTCGATGGATTTTACTGCTTCAAGAATTTGATTTGGAAATCCACGATAAGAAAGGAGCTGAAATTTTAGTGGCCGATCATCTAAGTAGGATCACTCCGAGTACCACATCTAATGTTCTTCGCAAAAAAATTTTGGACGAAAGCCTCTTTGCAACTCAATAGGTAATTCCATGGTATGCAGACATAGTAAACTATTTGGTGACTAAGTCTTTACCTAGCGATTTATCTAGAGTTGAAAGAGATAAAATTAAGTGAGAGGTTAAATATTATATTTAAGCTGAACCTCATCTTTGAAAATTTTGTTCTGATCAAATTGTTAGGAGATGTGTCACAGATGATGAAATTCCCTCTATTTTACATTTTTGTCATTCATTTATGTGTGGGGGACATTTTGGTCCCCGAAAGACTGCCCGAAAAATTCTTGAATGTGGATTGTTTTGGCTTAAGTTATTTTATGACTCTTACATGTTTTGCAAATCTTGCGATCGTTGTCAAAGAACAGGTAACTTGGAATCAAGAAATCAAATGCCACTCACGAATATCCTAGTATGTGAGATTTTTGATATTTGGGGAATAGACTTTATGGGTCCTTTTCCTTCTTCCTTTGGTAAGAACTACATTTTGCTAGTTGTGGATTATGTT
>JAOTAY010000003.1:6068628-6078961 GCA_025629805.1 Erythroxylum baracoense | reverse complement strand
ACAACATAAAAAGTTATTGGAGAATTAAAGATTTCATGGTAAATTCTTCCTATAAAATAGATAATATGTTTTAGAAGATCTTAACCACATGTCAATATTAAGCAACTTAACCTTTAAAACATACATTAATTATCACTTGCGTGTATGTAAAAACAGAAACTATAAATAGAAACAAAAAAGATACAAACCAATGAATTTCAACTCAACTCCACATTAAATTTAATAAAAAAGTAAATAAACAAAATAATGCATTCTCAATAATTGCTTAGAGACAGAGGAATGGTAAAAAAAAATACCTGATAATAAAAATAATTAACAAAAAAACAAACAAAAATTACTTGAGAAGAAACTTGAAAATTGTCAAATTATTACCTGATCTTCTACTAGGTTTACTAGCAAATTATTCGTCGAAATATTATCTCTCTTCAACTGTTGTGATCTTATACTTGTTTACCAACAAAGTTAATTTGCTCTCTCAAAAGGAAAATAAAATTTTAAAGACACACATAAACAAACAAATTAAATGGCGCGAAATTTTAGTTAAACGTTGCTTTAAAAATGACAAACAATTATCAATTGCAATCATCATCATTAGCGTAATCTTATTTTCAATTGTTACTTTTTTTGTTAACGTTTGTATTAATTAATTTTGTTCTTCCAAAAATTGACTACACTGATCGTGCTTAGCGGGATAAAGTAGGTGATCGAGGTGATCGACCAATGAGGCAATGACCACGATCTTTGCCATGCTGCACGGCCCCGGCGTAATAACTGTGGAAAATGCAAGTCAACCTGGAGTACAGTCAAGTAGGTCCATTTGTACATAAAATCAAATCTGACCCATACTTGAGAACTTTGACTCATTCCAATCAAATTAGCTAGTGTTTACGTACTAAGAATATGTCTCAGGCTGATGTAATTACGATGACAGATTGTTAAATGTAGCTCAAGACCTTCGATGAAAAGTGAAGGTAAAGGGCTCTTAAGTTGCATTGTGCATGACAGATTTTAGAGTGCTTTTCATGCTTTTGTTGGGTGACAACTAAAAAGCTCGCACATGCATATTATCTTTTAATGGTGAACACCCAACGATCACAAAGGTCTTCTTTCTTTCACGTTCCTCGCGGAAGTAGATCTATCACTTCCTTCTTGTAACGTTCAGTCATGAACCATCCAAGACAACAAGACGAATCACAATAGTTTGCTGCCCCACGAAGTTTTCTAAGACCCTTTTAGCCCACTTCCACCCCACTAACCCAAAGTACATATGAAAAGCAAAAAGAATCATCTTTTCGATTTCTATATAAGTGACCAACTTAAAGACTTGCCCGATTCGTTCATGCAAATTATACAACTACGCTTGCTACTACGTTTTCTGTCAAGCAATATCTGCTTCCTCGCTTGTTTGATCAATAAACATAATGAAGATCCGTAAAGCTTCTCTTTTCTTGAAGCACATAATCTCCTTGTTGAGTTCCATAGCGAGGGCCAAGTCCACGAGTATTAAGAGCAAAACAAGCGAACTTAGAGCTCGCCTTGTCATGCTCTCTCTGGTCAAAGGCAAAAAGGCTCTGCTGTCTCCAATCTCCAACAAGATCCACAGTATTCTCGGCCAGCGTGAGAAAGACAGCGATGAAGAAGTAGACGACGACGACAATGACAAAGCCATTGTTCTCTACGGGCAGGATTCGAGCTGCCCCCGTTTGGAAGACACTTACGTTTATGGTTATGGATATGGATATGATGATGGTGAAGAAGCTGACAAGTACCCTGATCTCAGGCACTCGTTATTCGACGAAGATTTTGATGACCCGGGTGGGTCGATAATTGATATGGTGAAGAACTCAAAGGAGGAAGGGGAAGACTTCAAGTTGGAAGATGAGATAGATCACGTAGCAGACTTGTTCATTATGAGGTTCCATAAACAGATGCGTTTGCAGAAGCTGGAGTCATTCAAAAGGTATCAAGAGATGCTTGCAAGAGGACTTTAAGATGCTTGCTTGTGCTATACTGCTCTAATCAAAGGACAGGGACTCGTGTTTATTTGTTCATGTCTAGTGCTTAATTTTATCAACTACGTTGTGTTCTTTTGATTGAGAAAAAAAAAGAAAAAGAAATTTAATTTGAATTATAAATTTTACTATGTTAAAATAAAATTAATTAATAAAAAAATATCTTAATTTTAAATTAAAACTTCGATATTTTTATGAAACTACACAATACGAATTTTCAAAAAGATTATCTCATAGTCATTAATACCTAAATGAAATCTCGCTGAGATACTAGATCCGAAGAGATCCGATAGTACGCACTCTTATACCTACTTGATACAAAGACTTTTACTAATTCCAAAATGACTATAAAACTGTAAAATTTATAAATACAAGCAATAATTTTAAAAAATAATAGTAATTAAAAGAAAAGAATGTCCAATCTTCTTAAGATAAAAAAAGTCATAATTACTAATTTTAAAATCAATATTTCTTTTATTAATTCTGAAATGGGAACGTAATGTTTACATCTTCCACTCCAGGCCCCAAACTCTAGGCTTTTTATATTTCAGCCCACAGTAACCTAAAACGGTAAAACCAAGGCCTAATAAGTAATAAATAAATAAATAAATAGAGGAAGGAGATCGAGTGAGCCACGTCAGCCAAATTGGCGCCAAAACTTCCCGCCAAAAGAGTGGAGGGAAGGGACGGGCATTTAGTCTTTAGATCTTGAAGCGTATGCCCTAACGTTAACAAACCATTTCCTGTACCAACAAAAAAGGGAGGGAAAATGTCGTCGCCGTCAACACCGGAATCGCCGACCTCCGCCGGCTTTAACACCGATCAGATCCCTCACAACACGTCCGACAACGATGAGGCCGCAGTGGATCCCGACGTCATTGCAGACGAGCCCGAAGAACCCCAGGAAGAAGAGGAAGGAGAGGATCTCTTCAACGACAATTTTATGGAGTAAGTAGTAGTAGTGTAGTTTGCTTGGTTTGGGTGGTTATTGATGAAGATTCTGTTGTATATGTGCAGCGATTATCGGAGAATGGACGAGCAGGACCAGTATGAGTCGCTAGGGCTGGACGATTCGATGGAGGATGAGAGGGATTTGGATCAGATCATGAGAGATCGAAGAGCTGCTGAAGTCGAGCTTGAAGCTCGTGACGCGCGCTTTTCAAGCCGCAAGCTTCCACACCTCCTCCATGACAATGGTTAAATTTCTGTCTTTTGAAATTGGGTCTAGTGCTTTTTTTGTTGACTGTTCTCAGTAATTTGCAATGGTTACATGAAAATTTGACGTAGTGTTTGTTTGTTTCTTGAGTGTTTTGAGTAATTTGCAAATTTTGTTATGTGAAACAAAATAATTGGTTGTAGATACCGATGATGACAACTATAGGCCTTCAAAGAGGTCTAGAGCAGATTTTAGGCCAAGAAGCTTTGATGATGCTGATGGTATGCAAAGTTCCCCTGGAAGGTCGCAACGGGGGCATTCCAGGGATGATGTGCCCATGACCGACCAAACTGATGATTACCCCTATGAGGTATCCAAAATTTTCTAATAGTCCTTGAGATGTTAAGTTTCTACACAAACTGAGTCCAATGGAGGAGATCGTCGTGCAGGATGAAGAAGGAGATGAGGCTGAATTTGAAATGTATCGTGTCCAAGGAACACTGAGGGAGTGGGTTACAAGGGATGAAGTGCGCCGTTTCATTGGGAAGAAATTTAAAGAATTCTTACTCACGTATGTCAATCCAAAGAATGCACACGGAGATATAGAATATGTGCGATTAGTCAATGAGATGGTGTCAGGTGAAAGAAAAATTGAAGAATTGAGTTTATTTCTTTTGTTATGGTCTAATTTATTCTGCCATTGATTTCATTTTATTTGTTTGAATTTCACTTGCAGCCAATAAGTGTAGCTTGGAAATTGATTACAAGCAATTTATCTATGTTCACCCCAACATTGCCATCTGGCTTGCGGATGCCCCTCAATCTGTCCTAGAAGTTATGGAAGAAGTTGCCAGAAATGTGGTATTTGAATTACATCCTAATTATAAGAATATCCATCAAAAGATCTATGTCCGCGTGACAAACTTACCAGTTTATGATCAAATACGGAACATCAGGTGGTTTTTCTGCTAATTTCTATTTCTATGTTGAGAAGAAGTTCTCCTTTACATTTTTAACTCTTCATATGGATTGTGAACTTCTAGGCAAATTCACTTGAACACCATGATTCGTATAGGAGGAGTGGTGACTAGACGATCTGGAGTATTTCCTCAGTTGCAACAGGTAAAATATGATTGCAACAAGTGCGGAGCAGTTTTGGGACCATTCTTTCAGAATTCATATTCCGAAGTCAAGGTTGGCTCTTGCCCTGAATGCCAATCTAAAGGACCATTCACTGTCAACATTGAGCAGGTGGAAGTATCTCATAACTTTTTAAAATTGCCCTTTCTTTATAACACAAAACCTTGAGAACACTCGAGGAAGTGCAGTATTAAGTATTGATTTGATATTCTGTTCATTACTTTGCTGAATTGAACCTCAGTTAAGCAATTGAGATTGATTGTGTTAGGATGTGTTGAGTTGATTCTGCTTCTTCTTCTTCTTAAGTTGTGCCAGGTTGGGACTAACTCATTCACTGGTCTATGTATCTTTCCAGACAGTTTACAGGAACTATCAAAAACTTACACTCCAAGAAAGCCCTGGAATTGTGCCTGCAGGTCGACTTCCAAGATACAAGGAAGTGATTCTATTGAATGATTTGATTGATTGTGCTCGACCCGGAGAAGAGATTGTACTATCCTTTTTTCTTGAGCCTGCTAATTTTGTGCCATTTTCTTGTTGATAGCTATCTCATTCTATCCCTTTCTTTCCTTTGATATGTATCAGGAGGTCACTGGAATTTACACTAATAACTTTGACTTGTCCTTGAACACAAAGAATGGATTCCCTGTCTTTGCTACTGTGATTGAAGCAAACTATGTGACCAAGAAACAGGATCTATTTTCTGCTTACAAACTTACCCAAGAGGACAAAGAAGAAATTGAAAAGATAGCCAAAGATCCAAGGATTGGAGAACGGGTTTGTACCTGGAGTTTTTCGCTATCAACCATGTTTCTGTAATATTTTTGTTTAACAACTATTGACCGTCCTCTTATAAAATTTTCAGATTATCAAATCTATTGCCCCTTCAATTTATGGCCATGAAGATATAAAAACTGCCATAGCTCTTGCAATGTTTGGAGGCCAGGAGAAAAATGTTGAAGGCAAGCATAGACTTCGAGGGGACATCAATGTACTTCTCCTTGGTGATCCTGGCACTGCAAAGTCTCAGTTCCTTAAGTAAGAACTGAACTGAGAAGTTCTGTAACCATTTGACCACTAGGAGTGATCAAATAAATTGATGAAGGATGTTTCTTTCAGGTATGTTGAAAAGACTGGCCAAAGGGCTGTGTATACTACTGGTAAAGGAGCCTCTGCTGTTGGTCTAACTGCAGCAGTGCACAAGGACCCTGTGACAAGAGAGTGGACGCTGGAAGGTGGAGCCCTTGTCTTGGCAGATAAGGGGATATGTCTCATTGATGAGTTTGACAAGATGAATGATCAGGATCGGTATGGAATTGGAGAGCTAGTCTTTTTGTATTAGTGAGGTGGAATGTATTCTTGATTAACAATGTGTTTACCTGTTATCAGGGTGAGCATCCATGAAGCAATGGAGCAGCAAAGCATTAGCATATCAAAGGCAGGAATTGTTACTTCTCTACAGGCTCGCTGCTCCGTCATTGCTGCAGCAAATCCAATTGGAGGAAGGTATATGAGTACTTAATGTTGATGTATTGAGAAAAATGAATAGCAGGAAGCAGGAACGTTGTTAGTAAATGCTTTCAATTCCCTCAAATACTTTTTGCAGATACGATTCCTCCAAGACATTTTCACAGAATGTTGAGTTAACAGATCCCATCGTTTCACGTTTTGATGTCCTCTGTGTTGTTAAGGTAAACCTTTATCTTACTTGATTCTTCTTTGATTGCCTGCCATTTGGTCGAAGTTAACAGTGAGACAAACAATTTCTAATTGCAGGATGTGGTTGACCCAGTATCAGATGAGATGCTTGCAAAGTTTGTAGTTGACAGTCATTTCAAGTCACAACCTAAAGGTACTAATATAGATGCTAGATCCTTGAATGAGTCTGAGGATGATATTCAAGCCTCTGCCAGGCCAGTTGATCAAGATCCAGAGGTATCATAATTAAGAGCCCAAGAGCCTTCATTTATTTTCTAGAGATGGGCCTGTTCTTTTTATTTCTTTAATCATGAGTACTTAATTTGTCCCAGATTATTTCCCAAGATTTGCTGAAGAAATACATAACATATGCAAAGTTAAACGTTTTCCCGAGGTTGCACGATTCTGACATGGAAAAGCTCACACAAGTATATGCTGAACTTCGAAGAGAATCATCGGTGAGATGTTTGTTCTACTCTTTAGTACTAACTTTACTGGGCATGCAGTCTATTGATAATCCTGCTATATTCCTTTCGACTATACTTATGTAGCATGGACAAGGAGTTCCAATAGCAGTGAGGCACATAGAATCGATGATTAGAATGTCTGAAGCACATGCCAGAATGCACCTCAGACAGCATGTCACGGAGGAAGATGTTGACATGGCAATAGGTGTTTTACTAAATTCATTCATCTCAACACAAAAGTATGGCGTGCAAAGAGCTCTTCAAAAGGTAAAGAGAATGGATGCTTTTCTCGTAAGCCTTCTTTCTGTTTGTTTATATTTCCTTGGCATACTTCTAATATACCCTATCATACTGTTTGAGAATGGGTGTGAACAAAAGGGAAAAAGACAAAAAAGGATTCTATGGGAATGCCCACCTCCAAATGCCACATTGTTTTAGCTTTTGTTTACGAAGCTAGTTTCTGACACCAAATATCTTCAATGTACATGTGCCAATCGGCCGAAGTTTTTTTTCTTAAACAACCCTAGTGTCTGACTTGTTCTGGGTTCGAATTTTGAAAATAAAAATATTTATCCCATTTTGGCTACAGAATCTATGTCTCGACTGATACCAGACAAGGTGGTCTTAAACAATGTTTTAGACCTATTTCATCTTCATTCACAAGTTACTCGATCCTACCAGTTTAGACAAACAGGCTTTGCATTTGTGTTCATCCAAACAACTGAAAGTGGACGATTTCTTATTGCTATAAGTATAAGTTTATGGCCAATTTGAAGTATTTACTAAGCATGGCTTAATGTCAATGCAGAGTTTCAGAAAATACATCACTTACAAGATGGATTACAATAGAATGCTTCTGAGTCTTCTACAAGAGCTTGTGAACAAAGCGCTTCGCTTTGAAGAATTAATTTCGGGTTCTACTTCTGGGCTTACCCATATTGATGTGAAAGTGGACGATCTGCTGAGCATGGTACAGGAAACCTAATCTTTTTAGTCTCCCTAAGATTTTTCTGTTGGATGGTCGGATTGCAAGATGAAAGATTATACTGACTTGTGGAATGTTTTGGTTATTTCTTCCAACTAATGCAGGCAGATGAACGTGGGATTAGTGATCTAAGACCATTCTTCTCAAGCAAAGATTTTTCTTCAGCAAATTTTCAGTTAGATCAAGAACGGAGAGTGATCAGACATCGACTTCCAAGACGATGATCCTCCTATCCTATCCTAAATGCCAAGGTTGGGCATATGAAGAATAGCCCTGCAATATTTAGAACGATCTTTCTTTTAGAACTAAAGTGGTTTGACTTAGGTACTTGTTATTTGTAAGTATTATTTGTTTAACGAGATGAGTTCCTGCAAGTCGGTGAAAGAGAATAGCAATACCTTTCTTCCAATTCTTGGTATCGATCAATTCTCTTATTGAAGCAAAAGCTGAAGCTGCCAAGCTGAAAAATATGAAAATTTCGGAACAAGACATTGAGCTGTATAACGTAACTGATTTGACAAAAGCTTCTGATTTAATTTTACACACTTTTCTTAACTTTCGATTTTGTATAGATCTAACTAATTTACCAGCAATTTTACAACATACACCAGGTCTACATTGGCAAACCTGAATCACCAAATGATGTCAAGAAAATAAGGTAAAGTTTGGAAACACCAAAAGTGCTCCGTCTCCTGAATCTGCTATAAGAGTATCATTTCCATGATTTGATGGTAGTCTTGATTTTGGATTTGGAAGAAGGCTTGACGGATGTGGCGTGATGTTGATGCTCCGAAGTGATCTTGTTATGAGTCTTTTGGGTGACTTGAGCATTTTGGGTGGCCTTAGACGGATGTTTCTTCTTCTTCTTCATTCCGAAAGACGAAAGCTTTCTTTTCTTCCCCTTCTCTTTAATGGTTTCGAGCTTGGGTTTCCATCGTTGAGACCCTACAAGCTGACTATAATCCCTCCGTAACTGAGGCGTACTGCATACTCTACTTCTTGTGCTGTTGTTATCTCTTTCTTCTTCTGATTCACTGAGCTTGCCTTGTTCCATCAACTGCCATATAATAAACTCATCCGACACTCGTATCCTTAAACACCCTGATGGAGATTTTTGTATGTCGAAGGGCTGACATGTGGCTGCCTTCTTCACAAGTGCGGTTCTTGAATTTCTCAATGCTTGGGAGGAGGATTGACTGGTAAAGGAGGCTATGGTGACAAAAGACAGGACAGACTGGAAACAATGTTTAGGTAGAAGAAAGTAGTTGCGACCGAGCTGAAGGCGGTCGTTTTGGGAAAGAGATGGGATCTTCTGGCCTATGTACAAGGAATCAGAAGAACACACCAAGTGCTTTGGGAACTGCATCATTAGCTCAGAGACGCGAACTGGTCTGTGGTAGACGGTGACTTTGCCATCGGAGTTGATGAGCTTGATGGTTGGTGCAGGTCGGTCTTGGTGTTGGTCTTGCACGCAGGGGAAGCGGTGGCCCATTAGCTGAAAACACCAAGGGAATATATGGAGATTCACAAGTTTAATCCCCATGACTAGGAAACTCAACTTAGCTTGTGCATACAGTAACAACTATGGCATGTTGAGAAGAGATAAGACAGCAAAGATAAGAGAAGGGTCGGAGAGGAGATGGTAATTTCATTCATGTGTATGTTTTATAGACTCTGTACCGTACGAATCCCATTTTGGGTTAGCATTTAGCAGCAGTTGAAATTGGAACTTGGAATCAAGAAGAAATACTGAAACAGTATAATATTGGTATTGAGAATAGTAGCCAGTCAAAGAGGGAGGGAGAGAGTTGTCTTCGGTTGGCAACTTTTGGTTTTTAGCGAGAGGCGTGTGAGACTCCACAAGTTATGGCGCTAACGCCATGCATCAATCAGCCTGCTTTTTTTTCACATGCTTTTGGAAAGTTGCCATTTTGGTAGTAAAATGAAAATATGCTAATTTCTTAATATTTGAAATTATTAAGTAATTTGTATTTTAACAATATCATTATAAACCTAATTCTAATAATAGTTTTATTAAGAAAAATAATTGAAAAAAGGGTCCAACGAAAGCGTGGGGGTGGGGCATAAGTTTGTTATTAGTCCAAGTATGGAGTCTGTTTGTTGTTTTGGTAGCGCACGTGTTTTGTCTCAAAGTTGAAACCCACAAAGACCGTGAAGAAGACGGTGACCGTCTCAATCTCCAATGGTGCCTAATATGAATATGTTTGACCAGTAAATGCAATACTATATATGTATGCTATGGTCGACTTCTTTGACTGTCTGTTCTCTCTCTTTGGACATTATAAATTCATAAATTATCACTTTCCATAATTGGACACTTGGGCTTTACTAAGTGAAGATGTTCTGCATTATCCAAAACAGAGACCAGACCAAACATTAAGCGCAAGGATTGTTATGGGTTTGTATTCCCATAGATGGGTCTGACCCTAAATGGGTTAAGTCACTTTGTTGTTTGGGTTAAGAAGGGAAGGGAGGGCACTGGGACCTTAGCAATCATGTGTTGGCGTGGTTATATGCTTGAATTTCATTACAAACCCTACAAAATAAAGAAATTCATATTAGAAGCTTGGTAAATGTTGTGTTTAGGTCCGCAGTGTGATAAAGATAAGTATTTATTTATTGCAGTTTTTAAATATAGTCACGTATTTAGATCTGCAGGTGAACAATTAGAGGTTGGAAGAAAGTGTAGTACTACTGCAAAAATCAATAAGTAGAAAGAGGGTTGCGGTAAAAAAATACTTTTGCGGTAGAAATTCTACTTTCCATTAATAAGCTTTTGATAATTATTATTTTCCATTATACCCTCAACTAATATTTTCTTATTTATAATTTGAATTTATATGACTAATAATAT
>JAOTAY010000003.1:6041334-6068528 GCA_025629805.1 Erythroxylum baracoense | reverse complement strand
TATGACTAATAATATATTTTTTAATTATTTATACAACAATTAATAGTTTATTAAATCAATAGACTTTTTAGTTATTTCATCTCTTTTCAACCACAACAACCACAATCGCACTTATCAAACACTCATTTTCATATTTTAGCAGTTTAAATATTTATCATTTCAGCAAGTTGATTTTAGCAGGTTATCAGTCACCACAGCTCTCTCAAATCAAGTCAAAGTCACTCTTTTGTAACTGGAAAGTCACAAATTCAAATCACTGACACAATTTTTTGTAAAAATATAAGGAAATATTGCGTACATTTAATATCCCTCTTCTGCTTTATGCACTGAAATCCGTTGAGTTGACTTCATATTAGAAACGTGGAATTAGGATTCCATCATTAAATCAATATATAATAATCTATTTTTCAATATGGACCTCATTCCTTGTTTTTCAAAGATAATTTTCATTGTTAAACTCAGTTTACTACTTGATAAAGACTTTATGATTTTGTCGTTTATTAAAATGAAAAAAGGAATTATTCAATGGTTCATTTATAAACTAATTTCAACTTGAAGCTTAAAAGTATTTAACTATTAGTTGACTGGAGTTTGCTTTTACAAAGGTGGAAGTGAACTTGGCTTATCAAGCCTGAGTTAGACCAACTGAGGTTATTTTAACTTTTGATTATGTTCAATTTGGACCTTTCAACTTTGTAAAATGAGTTGAAGTTGAGCTTGGATGCCATTTTCTTTGATCTGAACAAGAGTTTACTTTGAACATGTCCAAGTTGGGCTTTATTTTATAAGCCTATTTGATAAATGAAACACATGTATAAAGAAGCCGCAATGGCGGAAGCTTCTTGGGTTGTTACCGAACAATTGAGATTTAGGAAGACAATTGACTAAAACATAACATCAAGATCATGTATCCTTTGAATCTTATATGCATCTTTTGAAAAACACGCATAGTATATAAGCCATTATATGTCATAGTCTGACTATTTTATTAACTTCAAATTGGCTATGATTACTCACTAGAAACTCCAAGATGAAAATGCCAACAATGTCTCAAAACGCGGCCAAGAAGAATTCCAATTGCAATTTAATTTTGTAAAGTGGGTAGGCTAAAGGCTTGGTCTAAGTTGAGATGGACCACCAATACATAGTTACATGCATACCCACATTTGAACTTTTACTCACTATGAATAATATTAAGAAATTATTGAAGGGAAAAGCTTCTTCATCTTAAAAATTAAAAAATGGGTATTGATTGCTTTGGTCATTTGATTTTCCTTTTTTAAACATACTTCCAAGAAGAATTGATCAATGTTTAGACTCATTGAGTCATTAATTAAAGTAATTTAGAAATTCTTAAGAAAAATGAGTAATAATGTCCAGTATTTCTAATAACACATGTTGTAGTGCGGTTGTTGTAACAGATATGAAAAGGAAGTTGGTTGAATTATCTACAAAAGAAATGTTTCTATTTATATGTATATTGCTATAACAACATCAACATGCAGTAGAAATTCTGCTAATATGAAGCATACAAGAAAATTTAGTAGTACACAATCTTATCCTTAACTAGTAGAAATGTTATTTTTAAATGAGCTTCATATAATTAGGTTCGACTCTGAGCAAGGACAGGCAAGACATCTGTCTAGGACCCACTTTTATTAAAAATAAAATAGGACTAACTCTTGATCTTCGTAAAAAATAAAATGAGACAAAATATATCTGATTCGTGACCTTCATGAAAAACAAAACGAGGCAAAAGAAAATCCACTCATAATTTTCGTAAAAAATAAAATGAGACAAAATAAGATTCGTTATTAACTCTCACAAGGATCCCTTTTTTACTTAATCCCTGACCGAAAAATCGTTAAAAACGATCACGTATATACATATGTATATATATGTAGGCTCATAGAATACGTATGAGCAATTAACTTAAATCATTATTAGTTTTTTCCTCTTATCATATTCGATGTGATTTGGCACATAATTATAGAGAAACTAAGTTTCCAACGCAATAAGCAACTTAGTAAAACATACAATTCTATTAATATCAACAGCTAAAATTTCCAGTTTATCACTAAAACACGACTTTCTATTACACTTGACATTAACTGAACTTATAAGAAGAGCAAAAAATAATACACTTTTTAATGGATAAAGGGAAGGACTTGAAAAGGGAAAAAAGAAAGAAAAAAAGAATAAAGAGTGAATTGATTGCTCTAGAAATAAATGACCAACCAACACCATATACATAGCATGCTAGTTTGGTCAGAATTCGCCGTAGTTTCTTCTTCTTCGAGTGCTCCATGGCCCATTGCTACATAAATGGAATAGAGGAATAGTAGTCTGAATGATGATCATCTTCTCTATATACTAATATCTTCAATCTTTCAAATCTGCTGCTTAAAAGTTCTCTTTGTGGAAATCAAACTTAGTGGAGGTCTTGTGGGAGAAGTCTGAAGCTAGTTGCCTTAGCTCCTTCGTTAGTGCTGGTGCCCCACAGTAGAAAACTCCTGGAATATAGGCATAACATGCACGAAAAGTTAGCTACACGTGTTATGAATGACAGCTGATTGCAACTAATGACATTAGCTAGTGGATAGAGTAGGTGAAACCCACCAATTTTAGACTCAGGATGGTGGAGAGCAATTTTCTTGTAGACTTGTCTCCAATTAGGCTTGGCAAAATGGGACTTCACCCTCGTGCCTGAAACCACGTCCACACCGTTCTTTGCATGGTGAAGAGACTGAAGCATTGCTATGAGAGCTGACCTGGCGTCACCTTCTTCGTAGACACTTGTGCAGTAGTTGTGTAGCTCTATCACCTCTTTATCGTCCATTTCTGCAACTTCGTTCATTATCCCTTTGAACCACTCGAATGACCCTTGTTCTCTTGTCACCCAGTAGAAGTACGCTTTCCTTGTCTTGAAGTTCTTGTTCTTATGGTTACTGCCGCTCCTAGGAGTAGTAGAAACACCATAGCTCCCATTCTCTAAGGATTGCATGGATCGATCATCTGATTCTTCCTTGTTCATCATGTTGTTGATGATGTCCTTGACTATGCTGATCATGGGTGTGGCTCCAATCCCCAATCCTACCAGTAGGACCACATCATATTTCTTGTAATCTTGTGCTGGTGCACCATATGGACCGTCTATCATTATCTTGGGAAAGCTGAACGCATGCCAATCATTCCTCGTCTCATTTAACAGAAACGATATACATAAACGAATTCAGTGCTCAACACTCGACATCACGATCACATTACCTTGGATTAGTCCCCCCTTGCATGTGATCAGCTCTGAGTAGTCCACTTTTCCCAGCAGGTGGAGGTTGACATACCTGTGATTGAACCATTAAATTTGAGAAACTGATGTATGATCTGTAACTTAATCAGGACAAGTGCATGTTATGTCATATCAAACCTCGGAGAAAACAGTTTTAAGCTGTCGCGTCCAATCACCTAACGTTCGAATGTGGACACTGAGGTAATCGTCTCCTGGTGCTGAGGTAATAGAAAACGGATGCCTGTTCATGTTATATACGTACCAATTAGTCACAGTAATGTTAGACCTCAGAAGGTTCATATAACAGTTAAAATACGTATGTTCAATGAGGTGCGTACCACTCGAAGGGAGAAACTGCCGCACAATTGACAAACATGTACTGCCCGCTCTTGTACTTGAAACCCTGAGGCTTTGACATGTGCAATGCAAGAACATTTCCTGGGTACACCGCAACCTGAAGTATTAATGGACACACAATACTCATTAGATTAGATGTATGAAGATCAATCAACTCAGTAGTAAAAAACCGAATCTGTATTCTTCAAGTTTTATCAATTACCTTGAGAATCTTAACAGGCTTGATGCTTGATCTAAAAGCCCTGATCAACCTCTCGCATGCATAAAGGGCAATGGGCACTGCCAGATACATCCATGTCTGCAGAGAATTTTGTATCAGCAAAATGCAGAACAGAAGCAAAAAGGAGTAAGTATGGAAGTGAAAGACAAGCCTCACCGTTTTGTTATACCATTGCTTGGTGAGGTAGAGCTTGATGCCATGGACAATGAGGAGAGCGTAGACGATGACAAAGAGATGGTGTGAGTACCAGAAGGCATTAAAGCCTGTGAGTTTCTTGAGTGGTTTGGGGAGGTTGAGCTTATTACGCCTGAACCAAGGTGTGGCTAATGTGAATGCTATTGCCATTAGCACCACCATTATGATTCCAGTGACCCCCTCCACTCCCTTCACGAACCACCAGTAGTTTGAAGGCTGTTCTTCCCCAAAGTAAGGCTTCATAAGCTCGTATTCCTCTTCTGTTGCGTGAAGCAGTCGAGGGAAGTCGCATGTTAAATGAGCTCCTGCATGTAGTCCTACACCAATGGCAATTCCAACTGCAATCACCTGAACTTGCCATATGATACTCATATTAGTTTCTATCGTCCAAAGTAAATTTATAAACAAAACATAAGATCAATCCGTACCTTGTGGAAATTTAGATTGTCATCGAAAGGCACAGCTACGCCCAACCTGGTCTTGTTTCTGAGCCAAGTAATGGTATTCCTACAGACTGGGAATAAAATCAAGGCCATATTGAACTTAAGAGTCTCTGCTCCTCCTTTAGCAACACAAACACAATAGCCCATTACTTCGTAAGCAGCTTTATTACGGTACTGCACGAACTTGTAAGTAAACAAGCCTGCTACAATTCCCATCCACAGCATCATAACCCACACCCTCTGCCAATTGTCCATCAGAAAGTATTTCACACTCTGGTACCATCTCCTCAATGGATTGTTCTCCTGTGTTGGCTTTAGCTTCTGGCTCAACAGCTGACTCAGAACTCTACTATCTCCAACCCTCACCGATTGGTTTGGTGCTTGTAACAGAAGAGTTTCCAGGTTGTATATCTGTTCATCAAAAGCAGTCAGGAACAGAGTCAATCTTTTTCTTGCTTTTTTATGTATACTATAAATGTGTATATAACAATTACCATTATGTATCCAGCATTATCTGGGTCTAATTCTTCCATAATAAGTGCTGCATACTCCTTGGCTTGTTTCTGAATGTTGGAAAGCTTGTTCGCTGAAGCACTTAAACTGATAATCTGAGAAGTATATGACTCTGTCAGTGTTAGTTCTGAAAGAGTTGAATTAATTGACTTGTAAAATAAATGGTTTGGAGGAGCAAGCCCAATCAGACTAAATTATTGACTTGCTCTCAACTATACCAACCTCACTGACTTCTTCTTCAGTGATTCTTCCATCAGCGTCTTTGTCGACCCTGCATGGATATTATCGACTAGTTAAATTATTGATTATTTTCCAGGAAGCAACGTTTCGATACTTACAAATATATGTCATTTAATTATGTCAAAGAAGGCCGCGATTGAAAATAATCAAAGTTATGGATTTACATGCTGAAGAAGGTTTGAAGCCTGGAGTCGAAGCTCTCGTCGGACATTTGATCCCAGAACTGTTTAAGCTGAGCCTTGTCGATGGAATCACCGGTTATGTTATTTCTACGAGCTAGTGCACGAAATAGTTCTCCCGCAAATTCCTTTGATTCCTTATTCATCCCTGTAATTCATATCATATATAAACATTAAAAATAGAGAAATAAGGTAGGAATAACTCTCAATGTATCAGGATTCAGTGAGTGCGTGCCTATGCATTCGCCGAACAAGGATGAGGGTAGGAGGCCTTTAGAAGAAGCAGTAAGGTTTTGGAAGCGTTTCTCGACTGCCGCCCATCCATTTCCGGAAGTAGTGGAGGCGATGAATTTGAGACCCTTCAAGGCGTGGGCGGCTGCTGACTTGGTCCTATCGAAACGTCTGGCAGCAGAAGAGTGCCTTCTCGACAGGTTTTTCGTAAAACGTTGAGACACCTGTCTGAGATGGGACGAAGTGGTCCGAAAGAACGAAGAGGCAGAAGGCTTTCGCTCCAATGTCTTCTTAGCCAGCAAAGCCAGCTCAGGATCCTCATGCCCAGTTGTCTGAACACTGTGAACCGCCACGGAATCATCACGAATGTCCAGAGTAATCTCTACATAGGACGAGGCATCTTCGTCGTCGTTGTTTTTGGTGGTGCTGGTGTTGATGCTGGTGACAACGTTGTCGCTGAACCTGGCGCTCTTCTTGGAAGATCGTTTCTTGTAGGAAGTGCCTCCTCCTCCTCCACCTCCGATAACCAATGGTCCGCTAAACGCTGTCCGGTCACTTGCTACGCTTTCTGTTTCCGAATTACTATCAAAATGATGATGCACTCCTCTCCCCTCCTCCATGTTTCTGATGTTGAAACTAATACAATGATGTTAAACAACCGGAAATGGTATATATATGGAAGTTTAGTTGAAGAGAAGAATCGGAATCGGAATCAGAACCAGAACCAGTGGAGAAGCGAAGACCAAGTATGGAAATTGTACAGACCAATTTTGATGTCGATATATATGTGGTGGATGGTAGGTTTCCTTTGAACTTTCAATAAAATTCAACGGAATATTATAATCAGCTGTCATCATCTCAAAGTCTATAATTCACTTTTGTTTCGTAATAGAATTCTCTCCGCGTTGGAATCTTCATCGAAACTATGGTATGAAATGAAGGGTAAATGGAGTAGTTAGCGGTCAAAACGGACCTTCAAAATTTGTATTTGTATTACTTCTTACGATTTTCTACTTAAACACACGTCCGTCTTTCTCTTCTGTTCTGTTCATGACCAAGACTTCATAGATATTGACTTACTGTAAATGATGAACTCTTATATCTATTTTAATAAAATTTAATAATAGAATAAAAAACTAAATTGAAGCCTTAGAGTTCTTTCGTCGGTCATAAGTTCGAATCACAAAGATAGTCTCTTTGTAAAAAATACAAGAAAAAAGTTGCATACATCCATCACCCTCTTCAGATTTTCTTAAAATGGAGAGCTTTGTGTATTAGATTCAGTCACTTTTTACATATGCAATGGGCAGTGAGGGTGAGATTTTTCAAGATACCTATTTATTTAACAATTATTTAAAATATTCATTAATTTTGTTGGCTAATTATATGACTTAATAAAAGTAATTTTGATGTTATCCATCCACACGTTTATTATGTCCAATGTTGAACTTACATGCTATTATGTAAGAAAAAAGTAAGAAAGGCAGCAGTTAATGTCAGTTATCTTATCCGTGTATGAATACAATATTTTGTTTAAAACATGTAAATATTTTGAGGCACGTTATAAAGTCATATTCAAAGTCTCTAAAATCATAATTAAGAAGACTTCTTAAATCTCTACCCGTTGGAAACGCTATTTAATAAAACTTGAGTTTTAGTCAATCGTAATTGAAAAAATGCTCGTTTCGCTTGATGGGTTAGAAATGTCCGATTTATTCATTTTTTGGGTAAACTAATGAGAGTTTGTGTAGCCTATGCTGGATTAATCGTATTTTATTTGGCATTAATTTGACAACTATTCAGTATATCTTTTTTTATTTGAAATACTATTGCATACGCTTTTAATTATTACATAGTAATTACTTAAGGGTATTATAAATAATTAATGAAAATAATCTTTTAAAGGTCAAAAACTTTGAAGTAAAATACATTAATTCCCCAAAATTTTAAATTGTATATAAACATTCAGTGTATAATATAAGCTTTATTATTTGAAAAACAAAAAGATTTATAAAATATAATCCAAAAATTCAGGAATTCTTTTAATAAAAATAAAATTTTAAATATTTTATCATAAAACTTATAAATTTTAAATTAATTTGTAATTTAAATTAGATTTAATCCTCTCATTCTCATTCTCATTCACTTTCTTTTAATTGAGATTATCTAAGCAGTTGACTTACAATTGTGATTAACTAGGATTAGATGGCTCTTTGCTTCACTCAATTGATAACTTATATTGAGAAAGACTTTGATACCTTGAACAGCGAAGTTACTCATTTTTAAAGAATTAACCTTTTAAACAAGTAGACGGTGTGATTAGAAAGTTGATTGCTTGATTTGACAGAAATCGGATACCACTAATTACGTATTAGACGACATCCAAATGCTAACACTTTTCAATTCTCGACTACAATTTGGTTGGTGGAGGAATACTCATTACTTGATTAAATATCTATTTTTAACTTATCTAAACCAAGTGACTAAGCGTCAGGCGCGTGATAGCAGAATATTCCTTGACGGTCGCTTTAACCCAAACCTTCGAGTTATCAGGTCTACTCCTTTACATATATCCATATATTACAATACGTAATTGCAAATGAGATTAATAAATACACGTCACGGTACATTAGGTATAACTTAGCGTGAACCCTTGACGAGTTCATACATACTGTGTATGTATATATCTAATGCATGCAAGTGAGTGATAGAAACTTGAATAATGGTTGGAAAGGGGTCTTAAAAGTCATGAAGAAGCGGAAGAAGAAGAAGCAGAAGAAGAAGAGTTAATAAATAGGTCGGATCCTTACGTTATAAATCGTCTAGAAAAAGAGGAAAAAGGTATGATTTGACCGACCTATTATTATAAGTTCATCCAACGACTTATCTTTTTTCTGCTGGCGAAGGCTCGTGGCCTGTTGTTTTTGAAGCATCACATAGTCTTTGGTCAAAGTTACAAAATTTTGGACCTACTTGCCCACTTGTTTCATCAAATCTTCTGTGACTACATCAATCTCTCCCTTCACCTACATCTTCACTTTTGACCTCATTGTCTCGTCACCCAAGTTATAATTGTGTGATTCTTCCTGGATTTTGAATTACAGTGCGATCAACAATTATTACGGTAATAATAAAAAAAAAAGCGTTCGCATTGGAGAGTCTTATGGGCCTAATGACGAGAACATATTCCGTGGATCTTAACACTAAAATATATATATATATATATTATTTTTAAATATTTTATTAACAATAATGTATTCAATATTTACATTGAGTCAAATGGATTTATGAGATAAGAAAAATTCCTTAATGCTTATATTGAGTCTAGTGAAACAATATAACCAAAAAAAAATACATTAGTACTAACTCTAGTAGATTCATAAAAGATTAAAAAAATAATTAGCATTAAATTGAGTCTGGCAAGTCGATCGAGCAAAAAAAAAGTTAATCAATATTAAGACTAAGCATAGCAACTATTATAAAAAATTAATCAATAATTATTAATTAGTATTAATAATCAAACAATCAATGGTTATATATTTAAAAGCACTAATTATAATAAAATATGAGAAATTTATCCTCTTACTTATCGTTATTATTAGATAATAAATAAATTTAATGAAATGTGTAATTTAATATTATAAAAACTACTTAATATATTAGTAAAATATGATAAATTTATCCTCTTTAGTCAAAAACTACTTAATATATTAATGTGTAATTTAAGATTCGATGAAATTTATCCTCTTTAAGTTTGTTACAGTATCAGATCAAATACTATCACTTTTGCTTATTTTTTAAAAGTTTTTTGCCCATTTTTTAAAATTGATTATTTCTTGATCAACAACTTTTCGTTGAGACTTTTGAATCTACGTTTTTCAGAGAATGTCTTAAGAGACTTTGGTATTAAATTAACATGAAAGAATTATGTTGCATGAAAATTTCAATTTAGAATGTTCATAAAAAGGTAAGAAGCTTTGGAGTCATATTGATAGGAACTACTCCTACCCCAACAGACAAGAAGGTGTTGGAATTCAACTGTGATCGAAATTATGGGTGTAGCAAAAAACAAAATTTTTTAGTAGATTTTGAACGGATCTCGATAACTGTATAAACTTGAATAAAATATAAACAATTTAGAAATCGTACCTTGTTTGCTATCCTGTTGAAAAATCTTTCAAACTTTTTCTGATTAATCAATCATGAGCTGTTCAAGCGTCTAGTCTCTGATGGTATCCACAGAGTAATTCTCAAACTGCTTTGAGAGGAAAAAGACAAAAATGCTAGCTTCTAAAAGCTTTTCCCGTTTAAATAGAACAAATCATAAGAGTCTTTTTATTAAAATTAAATCTCTTTAATTATAATTATAATTAAAATCAAATTATAATTATAATTAATTTAATTTTAATAAAATCAAATATCTCATATTTGATTCCCCAAAGTTTCTCAAACGTCCAACTTAATTAAATTGATTTTTCTTTCACAAATTGCTCTTTGATGTGTGACCCATTAGATTCCTAATAAATGAGCAATGATTATAAATTATAATTATAATTCACAATTAAAATTAAATAAATTAAAACTTCTTTTAATTTACCTTTAATTCTCCAATTAAATAATTCATAATCATAAATCATGATTGATGTTTAGCAACATGTCATGATTACATAAATATCAGGAACGTTATAGTGATTGACTTAATCTGTCCATGCATGACTATAATGTATAATTTAATCCTTTCGTTATTCAATATTCTAATTGGACAGAGTATGGATACAATGTCTACTCTTATCATCCAATCATGTTCGTTCTTGCTAATTGGTGATTGATTTATAATTGAAATTTGAAAACACCTTTTCAAATGTCAATTCACTATGGCCAGAGAATTTCATAAATCATTACTAATCAAGAATAGTAGAATATTCTCTCTAATTACTTTAGAGTGATGAATCTTATATTGACTTACTCATCTATCTACATATGGTTCATACTCTATCCAATTACTACCGACTGAATTATCCTAGGACGATTCATAAGTAGCATCAAAACACATTAATTCCCATATTAGATACCTTGATAATCTCAAGTCTAAGGATCAATTATGTAACCATCATTATGAGATAATCCACAGACACACAAGTAATGTTCTATTCGGGATTCTCATAATCAGGTCAGTTCAGTGAACTTATTCTCTAATAAGCACCCACATGTTTGTTTAAGTGTCTCCACACTTTAATCTATGCGATCAATTACTTTCTTCATAAGAAAGAAACAAATATATGCTAGTCTAACTATTTCATTAATACCACATCTTAATGAAACTACGACTAGGAACATTTTAGGAATAATACAAAAAAATGTCATGTAAATCTTATAATTATAATCGCATTATAATTTCTAATTGTATAACAATTATTCCATAGATTTTATCTTTATGATTAATAATTAAATAATTAATAAATACACAAAGATGAAGAATGCCTTTTATTAATAAATAATAATGTCATACAAATAATTTTACAACCAAAAACAAATTGGCTGCAAGGGCATAAACTAACAGCTACATCCAAAACTTAGAAGAGTGTAGTTCAACAAAGTTCCCCTCACATAAACCAAAACTTTCCATTCAACCTGCTAAATAGGGTTGTTTCCCTGCCATTGGAGCTTTTGTAGTTAGGAGCTAGTTCATGGTCTTGCAACTTGGTTGGGTTCTTGTTCAACAAAGTACCTGCCTTCCCTTAAGTACAAGCTTGGGAACATTCCAGATGGGGAAGCAAGGGCTTAGATAAAGTGTTATTAACTGAAGAGGACTCCTTCATTTTCGAATTCAGGATGAAGATAGTCTCTCTTTGGTTATGGAAACTGGACCTTAGCACATTGGTAGACAACCTATGTTTGTCGAGAACTGGATTTCAGTTATAGAATTAGATAAAAATGGAATTGTGTTCTTTCCTATGGAGAAATTTAGATAATGTTCCTCTGGAGTATTGGACATTGGATGGTTTGAGCTTCATTGCTAGTTCAGTAGGCAAACCATTGGCTTTTAATTCTCCCACTGCAAAGATAAAAAGGATATGTTTTGTTAAAAACTGTGTCAAGGTTGAGATAAGTGATGAATTACTTAGGGCTCTTCAAGTAATGAAGCTGGTGAACTTATTAGATTTGAAATCAAACTTTCCTACAGCTAGAATCACGATCTAGTAAGAAAGTATAGAAAGAAACAGTCAAATTCTTCAAAACAAGAGACTACTAAGAACTAACGGGAATTAACGGGAATTAGGAACTCAATGGAGAAAAGGCAATTAGAAACTAATGATCAGAACCAGGACACTCCTTCTGAAGCCAAAGATAAAGCTGAATCCACTGAAACTTCTAAACCAACAGTAGTAATGAAGGATCAAGAATCTAGTCTTGGTGAAAAAACTCTGTCTGAAGCTGAAAAAGGTGAAAGAAATCAGAGTTTACTAGATTTTTCTAGAGACAAAGAAACAGAAAAGGAGGAGGTAGCAATTCTGGATGCTCATAATCAAATGGAGATGTTATTGGAGAATTTGACTCTATAAACAGAAAATCTGACAGAAAGAAGACAAAGGCTAGAGGGGGCTGGTATTTTCTTTTAAGCCAACTCAGTCATGATTTTGGAATATCACAGTGATGAATGAACCTCTTAAGATAAAAGCAATAAAATACTTACTTTTGAACAAAAAGACTTCTATTTTTGGACTGTTAGAGATTATAATTAAAGCTCATAATTTTCAAGAATCTACGAAGTTTTTGAGGCCTAAATGAATTTTGGATGCAATCATCAGTATCACTATAATGGTAGAATTGTTTTTGCCTACAATAGGGATAAGGTATAGGTTTTTACTATCGGCTGCTCTGACAAGTTCATTCATTTGGAGTGCAAGAAATTGGATTCCCAGTTGTTTTTGAAATGACAATTATTTATGCTACTAATTTTTCTTTATAGAGAGCAAAGTTATGGGAGGATCTTGTTGCTATTAAATCACACATGGTTAATCCTTGGATTGTTGTAGGATATTTTAACTGTTCCTTTATTACTCAAAATCCCAAGGTGATAGTGTAAAACATAATGCTTTAGGTAGAGAGCTAAAGTTTGTATTAAGTCTGCTGGGAATATTTAACTTAAGGTTTGTTGGTTATCACTTTACCTGGAATAACAGGCAACAAGGCAAGAGCTTCACAAGGAGAAAACTTAATATGGTGTTGGTCAATCAAGCTTGGATAGGTCTTTGGCCTAATTCTTTTGCGCACTTTAGTCCTCCTCTCTATTCAAATCATTCTTTCATCGAAATGATTGAACCCAGCAATTGGTTCTAAAAATGCTCTTTTTAGATTCTTTCATTTCCTAGTACATAAGGAGGGGTTTATAGTTATAGAAAGATTTATTTGGGGATCTGGATTCCAGGATGCAACTCCTTTCAACTAATAAGGAAACTGACGATGTTGAAAGCCAAGCTGAAGAGTTTTCTCAAGGTCAATAATTCTACTTCTTTTCAAGGACTGCATGATGCAAAGGTGAAGCATAAGAACTTAAAAGATTTGCTTTATATGGATCCTGGTAAATTAGAATTGATGCAGAGAGAGATTAAAGCACTTAAGCGGTATTTTATGGCCCTTCAAGATCACATTTGCTTAATGCTGCAAAAGGCAAGGATAAGCTGGTTGAAGGAGGGGAACACTAACTCTTAATTTTTTCCATAACTCCATTCTTGCTCATTGCCTTCTTGTTGATGATAATCAGTTAATCATAAATCCAACCTCTATTCAAGTAATGGTGTATGACTTCTATAAGGAGCTTCTTTGTTCACTAAGAAGAAGATGGAGTTTGGAATGAGCTTGTAAATGGCTAATCCTTCAAATGTTGTTTTAGAGTAGCTTGAGTTTTTTAATTTCATTCTTTGTAATGAATTACTAGTCCTTATACCCTGTTGCCTTGACGCTCATTCTCAAGCATTAACGAATCATTTCTCTTTTTAAAAAAACATAAATAATCATGAAAATCCTCAATAATATCAATAAACTCTAATTTAACATTAATCCTAAAGATTAGTTTATCTTTTTCTAATTTAATATTATAAAAATTATTTTATATTTTTAATATAAAGACGCTTTCATATTATTTCCCACTTGTCCTTGAAAGGTGGTGAGTGTAATCCATCCATATGAAATCCAAAAAATCCCCTAAATTTTTTATCCTCTTTCATATGTAAGAATTAATTTCTAGGAAGGACTTCCTTTGCTCTATTCACTATTTGCTTTTACATATTCTTCCAAGTAAAGTTATTATTCTGTACTATATACCCTAAAATGGAACCTCCTATCTTTTTTTTAATTTCTCTTTCCACAATTGTCGATACAATGCCAGTATCTCTATAAATTCTCATTTAAGATAACCACTAATATTGTACTAACAAACTAGGAAGGAGAATAGAAATTGAAGAAAATCGTTGCTCATCTCAAATCGTTTGTCTTCTGAGCTCAACTAACACCAAAAATAGAAAACTTTTGAAAAGAAAAGGATAAATTCAAAAACTTTATCCAAATTTCTTAAAGGGCTTACTTTAATTTCTAAGATAAATAATGGGGCAAGATGGTGTGATAAAGTTGTGATAGTAAAGTAAATTAGTTAAAGTCAATTATGGAGAAGTCGTATAAACTAATGATGATCTCCAATAATTTTTGGATTGAATTGGCAGATATTAGGGAAAATAGTCCACGAAGGAGATTGGATCATTTGTTAGATTAAGTATTCCAAAGACTAGGATTTATTAAGTTAAATTAGAGTTAATGTTAAATTAACATTATTTATGTTCAATTAATTAAGGTTATTAAGTATTAATATTAGAATTTGTTAATATTAGTTGAGATTATTATGATCAGTTATAACTAATTATGGTTAAGTGGGATTAATATAAATTTATGGATAATTAGAATCATGACAATTTAAGTTTTATTAAAATGAGTATTTTTCATAGTGCCATGTGGCTTTTATATGGCATTTAGGACTTGCATGAATAATAAAAAACAAAAATGGTTTCTTTGTCATATTGATGTGACATTTAATTGGCATAAATATAATCTCATCAAGCGTTTCATTAATTTATGTTAAATTCGAACATTATTTAAGATTGTTCTTGAATACCTCAAAATGTTAAGATCTGACTTATATTTTAATTAGTGTAAAGGTTATAATGAAAATTATTCCTTTTTTCTATTATTTTTAAGAAAAATTAATTTTGAAGTTGTATTTATATGTAAACCTTCACTTATCTACATCTATATAGATAGATAGATATACACATATAGAGTACGATATAACAAATTTCAATACATCATCATTCTAATATTTTGGGGTGGACTGATATTGTAAATTAAAACTAAAATTAAAAATATGAGTAACATAAAATATTTTTTAAATTATGACAACTTAAATTTAATTGGTTCAATTTCCTTTAATTTTTATTAATCTATTTATTCTTTTGATGTTGGATTATCAAGTTATAATAATTATAATGGTAAACCATTCTAAATTGATTATATTGGTAAAATATGTAACACCCCACTTCCACATAGCATAATCCCCGAACATCTGGAGGACATTCAGAGAACATATCCTATGCAAGCGGCATATTAGAACATTCACATCCACTTATCTTCACATCATAGATATAACACAAATATTCAAAAGATCAACCTCCTCATTTCCATTCATAAACATATTTACACTATAGTATTTTACTACGTAATCCATATATACAGTATCAAAAACATATGAGAGTTTACTACCCTTTACAAGATTCTACATGAAATGAGGAACTAAACAAAAATATTCTAACTAAACTCCTCAATATTAGCTTACTGACCTTTGAGCCATTCGTAGCTTCCAAAATGGACAAAACTAGACTTCTACTAATTTGCCTTTGGAGTTAAGTCATCCTCGTACCTGAAAATTAACATTTACAATTTTGATGAGTTTTGCGAACTCAGTTAGTGAACCATCTTCAATATGCTCACTCGTATCAAATCACAAGGACAATTCACAATTCAACTCACAAACAAATCATATAATCGAATATTGCATATCACGCCACATTTCATCATATTTCAACAAATACAATTTGTGTACACTATTTTGCATTTCTATTTCAGAACAATTCAAACAAGTTATTTCAATCATTCATTTAATAAATATCAAATTATATGTACATGCATATGTGACTCACTTTCATTGTTACTTTGTTGTGACCGAGCGCCTTTTTATTATCCCGTATTCGATGTAGATATTGAGCTCATTAATAACTGTCTCGTATTTATTGTGAATACCTAGTTTATTAAATACTGAGTATGTGGCTTTTTATACGCATTTCTAAACTTTAAGCTCTTTTTACTGGTCACTCCGATTACACCTCCTTTATCTGATCATGCATATCAATATGATGAAATGCATCATTTCTCATTATATGCAATCAATCACTTTCATTCATTACACATAATCATTTTCACATATTCATCGGATCTAAGTCCAGCATTTAACATTTAGATGAGTACATATATCTTTTTTAGATTCACATTCAACTATGAAACACTTCCAATACAATCTCAATTATCAAACTCCTCGGACCATCAATGTCTGGAATTTTCACATTCACATCAATAATATTTCAATAACTGGAATTTAAACAGAAACAATCAATCCTAGTGAGAAATATCTAGGTTGACTCATAGTACGCTCTAGATAGCTATTGCCTTGACGAGCCTGCAATGTCTAGATATTGGCATTCGATTTGCACTTCTATAATCATGCAATACACATATTTATACAAATTACTAAGTTGATCAATCACATTAGTATTCAATTATGCACATATATATCTGTGTCATGTACAGTGCATGCTCAATTGACTTTCCTGGGTATGTATCCTTAATCACAAGTCATGATCATTCAAAAATTATCACTTGTATATGTCTAGCTTGTACTTAGGTTATACCTCAAGAAACTTGATTATTCAAAAATCATCAATCATACCCTTTCTAACATCATATAATCACACAATATCCCAATTTTCATTCATTCATACCTAATACGTACTAGTCATACTCTTTGAATCGTATTTACTATTGTAAGAACACGTCACTATCGTAAGAACACTTTCACTCCTATAACATCTCCAAATTTCCAATTTTAGTTACATTAATATCAACAATCCATTCCTTAAGTTATAACCTCAATTAACAACCTAAACATATCAAACCTTTAATCGACTAATCAAGCACCAAACTAGGTTCATTTCAAGCCTCAATCAAGTCTAAATACACCAAATTAAAGTAGCTTATCATTAGTTAGTTCATCAATCATATAAAAGAGAACTGTTCACGTCTAATTCCCTTCCCACGATCGTAGGTTATGCCATCCGAAAATTCCCAGCCAATTTCTTCCATGTTTTTCCAGATTTTTAACTCTTACATACTATATCAAACATATCTTCTTCATATTCATCATTTAGACTTAATTTCCTCATCATTTTCACCTCAATTCTCTCTCAAAATCATCTATATAATAGTATATAAACTATTATTGATCATTTACACAAAAACAGAACATAAACATATATATTTCTTCATTAACGTTTCAGCACACTTCATACACCATTAACACTATCAATCCATGCTTAAACTATCATCATATACGTTTCTATTAAAACAAGCCATGAAAAATAATATCTTACTTACATGTTTACTCCAAAGCTTCTTCAAATCATCAAATAACCCTAGCTCTCCTTGCTTACACAATCATCAAACTTTCAAGGTAGAATAGGCTGGGTTTTTATCATCAAAGTGAAGACAACTAAACATTTGGAGTAGCAAAGTGTTGAATGATGACAACTCAAAATGATAAGTGTGGGGGTTAGAGAGGGTCGTGAGTTGAGAGAAGAAAGAAGAAGATGAGAGCATGTAGCAAAAAGTAGAAGTGAAAGAAAAAGATGGTTAAGTCTTGGGTGAGTGTATATCGTGTGGGTTAAAAGTATGGTGAGTGTCATGACACTTGTCATGAAACTTACTACATAATAAAACAAGCTTCATTTTTCTATACTTATGCTACCACATGTCTTTTAATCTAGTCCAATTGTCTCTCAATCTCTAATCCATTTTTCATTCAATTTTCTATGCCAAATGTCACTAAATCCTAATGCCACGTGTCACTTATTTCTATTGCCATGTGTCACTTATTTTTATTGTTATGTATCCATTTGTCTTATCACTTGGAATTTCTCCTAGTCCAAAAATACATATTAATTCATAAATCTCCCAATTTTAATAAATAAATTCTAAATCACCAATTATAAACCATCAAACCAAAAATTCAAGAGATAATAATTCACATTTCACTTCATAACCATTTTAAACCTTTTATACCCCGAAATATGTCAATTGAGTGTATATAAAATCTTTGTAACGTGTACAATATCATAAGTCATGTGTGTATGCTAATGATATGCATGTGAATGCAATGCACCTCTTCCCATGTTAAACTACAAGGGCAGGTGGTACTGTCGGGGACAGTCTTCCACCGCTGATAAGTTGGACCTTGCAATAGTAAGACTGTGTAGTCAAACCTTTCATCTGACTCACAGTCCATCTGATCAAATATTCGTCCTGTTTTTTCTCTAACCATCCTTTTGCCTCAGCAGGGTCTGTTCTTCAGTGGAAGCCCACAACCTCCTGCTTCCTCAGTTTATCATACCTCCTTTCTCTCCTTTAAGGAATTCTCTGAGGCATTTGGTCAAGTCGAGGTACTGGAGACTCTCTATTGGCTCCTACAGACTCTAGGTCAGCTGACTCTACAACTTGATCTCCTATAACAGATGACCTATAATAAACAATAATCGTGGTCACTATCCAAGTCTCTCACTATATGTCATGTCTATATGTTCTTATATGTCCGTATAGATGTCAAACTATACTCTGATACCAAAAACCTATAACACCCCCACTTCCACAGAGCATAATCCCGGAGCATCCGAAAGACATTTAGAGAACATACCAACGGCATGTTAGAGTAGTAACATTCACTTATCTTGGCATCATACATACAACACAAATATTCAAAAGATCAAACTCCTCATTTCCATTCATAAATATATTTACACTGTAGTATTTCACTATATAATCCATATATACAATATAAAAAATATATGAGAGTTTACTATTCTTTACAAGATTCTCCATGAAATGAGGAACTAAACAAAAATATTCCAACTAAACTCCTTAATATTAGCTGACTGACCTTTGAGCCGTTTATGACTTTCAAAATAGACAGAACTAGACTTCTATTAGTTTGCCTTTAGAGTTAAGTCGTCCTTGTACCTGAAAATCAACATTTGTAATTTTGATGAGTTTTCCAAACTCAGTGAGTGAATCATCCTCAATGTGCTCACTCATATCAGATCACAAGGACAATACATAATTAAATTCACAGATAAATCATATAGCAAATATTACATATCACGTCGCATTTCATCATACTTCAACAAATATAATTTGTGTACACTATTTTGCATTTCTATTTCAGAACAATTCAAACAATTTGTTTCAATCATTCATTTACTACATATCAAATTATATGCAAATGCACATATGACTCACTTTATTGTTACTATTTTGTAACCGAGCGCCTTTTTACTATCCCGTATCTGTTGTAGATATCGGGCTCATTAATAACTATCCCGTATCCATTGTGGATACCAGGCTCATTAAATACTAAGCCTGTGGCTCTTTATGTGTATTTCTGAACTTTAAGCTCTTTTTCACTGGTCACTCCAGTCATAACTTCTTTATCTAGTCATGCATATCAATATGATGAAATGCATCATTTCTCATTATATGCAATCAATTACTTTCATTCATTACACATAATCATTTTCACATATTCATCAGATCTAAGTCTGACATTCAACATTTTATTAAGTACACATATTTCTTTCAGATTCACATTGAACTATGAACACGCTTCTAATACATTCTCAATTATCAAACTCCTCGGACCATTAATGTCTGAAATTTTCACATTCACATCAATAACATTTCAATAACTGGAATTTAAATAGAAACAATCAATCCTAGTGAGAAACATCTAGGTTGATTCATAGTACACTCCAGACAGCTATTGCCTTCAAGAGCCGGCAATGTCTGGATGCTGGCGTTCGAATTGCACTTTTATAATCATGCAATACACACATTTATACACATTACTAAGTTGATCAATCACGTTAGTGTTCAATCATGCACATATATATGTGCGTCATGTACAATGCATGCTCAATTGACTTTCTCGGGTATGTATCCTTAATCACAAGCCATGATCATTCAAACATTATCACTTGTATATGTCTATCTTGTACTTAGGTTATACCTCAAGAAACTTGATTATTCTAAAATCATCAATCATAAATTCACCAATCCTTTTTCTAACATCATATAATCACACAATATCCCAATTTTCATTCATTCATACCTAATACATACTCTTTGAATCGCATTTACAATCGTAAGAACACTTTCATTCCTATAACATCTCCAAATTTCCAAATTTAGTTACGTTAATATCAACAATCCATTCATTTAGATATAACCTCAATTAATAACCTAAACATATCAAACCTTTAATTAACTAATCAAGCATCAAACTAAGTTCATTTTAAACCTCAATCAAGTCTAAATGCACCAAAGTAAAGTAGCTTTCATTAGTTGGTTCATCCACCTCATAAAAGAGAAATGTTCACGTCTAATGCCCTTCCCATGATCGTGGAGGCCTTCCCATGATCGTGGGTTATGACATCCAAAAATTCCCAGCCAGTATTTTTCATGTTTTTCCAAATTTTTAACTTTCCAAATTTTTAACTCTTACATACTATATCAAACATATCTTCTTCATAGTTCATCATTTAGACTTCATTTCCTCATCATTTTCGCCTCAATTCCATCTCAAAATCATCCATATAACAATACATAAAATATTATTGATCAATTCCACAAAAACAAAACATAAACATATATATTTCTTTATCAACGTTCCAACATAATTCATCAACCATTAACACCACCAATCCATGCTTAAACTATCACCATATACGTTTCCATTAAAACAAGCCATGAAGAATAATATCTTACTTACGTGTTTACTCCAAAGCTTCTTTAAATCATCAAATAACCCTAGCTCTCCTTGCTTACACGATCTTTAAACTTTCAAGGTAGAATAGGCTGGGTTTTAATCGTCAAAGTGAAGATAACGAAATATTTGGAGTAGCAAAGTGTTGAATGGTGACAACTCAAAATTGTGAGTGTGGGGGTTAGAGAGTGTCATGAGTTGAGTGAAAAAAGAAGAAGATGAGAGCATGTAGTAAAAAGTAGAAGTGAAAGACAAAGATGGTTAAGTTTTGGATGAGTGTATATCATGTGGGTTAAAAGCATGGTGAGTGTCATAGAACTTGTCATGAGACTTACCACATAAAGAAACAAGCTTCATTTTTCTATACTTATGCTACCAGATGTCTCTTAATCTAGTACAATTGTCTCTCAATCTGCAATCCATTTGTCATTCAATTTTCTATGCCAAATGTCACTAAATCCTTATGCCAGGTGCCACTTATTTCTATTGCCATGTGTCACTTATTTCTATTGTCATGTATCAATTTGTCTTGTCACTTGGCATTTTTCCTAATCCAAAAATACATATTAATTTATAAATCTCCCAATTTTAACAAATAAATTCTAAATCACCAATTATAAACCATCAAACTAAAAATTCAAGACATAATAATTCACATTTCACTTCATAACTATTTTAAACCTTTTATACCCTAGAATATGTCAATTGAGCGAATGTACAATCTTTGTAACGTGTAAAATATCATAATTCATGTGTGTATGCTAATGATATTTATGTGAATGCAATGCACCTCTTAATTTCTCAATGTTATGTCTCATGTACAATGGTCTAAGATCCTATGTCCTAACCCTCAGTATGGAAAACGAGTTATTGCAAAATAGATGACAATTTTATTAAGTATGTATTCATTAAATTATAAATTCATATTAATTTAAGAATTGAATAATACCTAATTCAATTAATAAATTTTGCATATTCTTAATATTATTAATTTATAAAATTTTCATTATACTACTAATTCAAATGGATTAAGATTTTTAGTATCAGGATTTTATCTTTGATATTTTAAGTTGAATAGTTATATATTTTTCTTTAAATCCATACTTTTTTTTATTTAGGGTGATTTTGGTTGATAATCTTGTTTTCAACAAGTAATGTTATTTTTTGATGATCGAGGATGAACATTTATTGTTGCCTTATTGGGCTCATCCTTTAGAATTTCCTCTTTTATAATTAAAGGAATTTTATTTTCAAAATGACAGTAGAGAGCATATTCCTGTGTAATTAACCTTAAATTCAATATGACACTGGACTTCTCTTGTGATTTGGATCTGTTTTATTTCATTCTCTAATTTTTAAGAACTATCATTTACTCCCCTCAAAATTTTATTGTTGTTTTATTCATACATTATGGCATCATTCTTCATTAGAAAATCTAACATGTAATAGAGAAACGACATAGTGTATATTGATTGTTACATTGTGCCATAACCCATGACGTTGTTTGTCATTTCCAAACCACACAATGTCATATGCATTTATTAAGGCTCCAATTTGCATCGTTTGAGCAGTTGTTCGATGAGTGTGTAAACTGAAATCACAGTAATAATCAAAGAGTTTTGAGTTGTAAAGGCATAGAAACTCAAAATAAGAAAATAGATAGGTATGTCACAATCACAACCACTTTGTACAAAGAAATGAACAAGATTTTTTTGATGAAGTTTTCGAGAAATGTTTGCAATGTAAAGAGTTGGAGTCAATAACCAAAGAGTAAAAGATTATGGATTTTTAGTGGAAGATATTTTGGCTGAGACAAGAGGTTAAGTACTTAAAATAAAGACCTCTTTTGGGGGTCAAATTTATAGTATTATTGTTCCACTGTTTTCAAGTCAATTTTCACTATTCTTACGAGAATCAAGCTAGTTTACAAAAGATAACATGGTTATTCAACTTCTCTGTCTTAGAGTTTCTCTACTTTCGAAATAGTCCATCCAGTAAGCAATCCAAATACAAGCACACATTTCAAGCGACAACTTTAGATCTACATTATACCAACTTGATCTTGGTTATGGAAAAGATGATCAAATCACCATAACTAGTTAATGTAAGAGACGATCTTTGTTCAATCTTACCGAGTATTATTAGATCTTCCTTAAAAGCCAGATTGATAGGAGTAAGATTTTTAGCCAATTCTAGTTTTTACCAGAGATTTGAGAGATGTTTTTAGACAAATATGACATTGTGTGTTAGTAATACTACATAATGTTATGTTAAGTTGCACTAAGATAAATCTTATATCACATAACACCTAATCAAACCATGCAACATTATTTTCTTATTCTCCATTAGGTTTTAAGGGCACGGATGAAACAAAAATAAAATCTTAGGGTAGTAAATAATATTTTTTAAAATTAAGAACTGAAATAAAAAAGGTCTAAATTATAAGAAGATTCTATATAATTAACTTTTGAATTTATGAGGTTAAGCTTCAAAGTGTTCCCTTTTTTGAGTTGAAAATAAAGGGGTGTTTGTTTATGTTTTATTTTTTGTTTCTTGTTGCAGTTTTAATAAAAAAGAAAACAACATGCTAAAATGTGTTTAGTTGTTTCTGTTGCAATCTCTTGTTTCTACAAATTAAAAAAACCGCAACATATTCTAAAAAATAGAAAAGAAGAAGATATTTTTCTAATATTTTGCAACAGGTTTTCACAAGTTTTCTTTCTATTTCCTCTTCTTATAAACTTGCTTCAATGTAGAAACTCTATCTCTTCTCTCCTATATCCCAAACTGATCTCTTCTCTCTCTCCTACTTCTTTGTTCTCTCCCTAAATCGTCTCTTATATCCCTTTTCTATCCGTGGAGAAAGCGAAATATTCGAAAACTAGGTAATTTTTGAATATTTGATTTTTCTGCACTTTTAGTTTTTATGTTTCTGCATATACGTGTTTTGTTTTCTTCACATACACGTTCTACATATATGTGTTCTACATTTTTGGTTTACTGTTTTCCTAGGTTTTTCTATGTTTTTGGTTTTTTACATTCCCGCATATATGTGTTTCGCTTTCTGCACATACGTGTTTTACATTTTTTATTTACTGTTTTTTTGGGTTTTCCTGAGTTTTTAATTTTTTACGTTTCTGCATATACATGTTTTGCTTTCTACACATACATGTTTTACATATAAGTGTTCTACATTTTTGGTTTAATTTTTTCCTAGGTTTCTCTGCATTTTTTAATTTTTACATTTCTACATATACATGTTTCGCTTTCTGCACATACGTGTTCTATATATATGCATTCTAAATTTTTGGTTAACTATTTTCCTGGTTTTTTTGCATATTTGGTTTTTTATTTTTTTTACATATATGTCTTTCTAGTTTTTGCACATACATTTTTATGTGAAAATTTTATACTATTACTAGATTACTTCTACTTATCTCGTATTCAACTATGCTACACTACAGTAACATTTTCATGTTACTGTATCATAATTGATACCAAATTCTTTAATTCATTAACATCATTATAAGAACTACCACCTTCTTCAATGGCTTTCTTGGCCTTTTTTGCAAGCTTTCGACCTCTTCCCCCATCTCTGCCACCTCTTCACCACCACTCATTAGCCTTTTCACCACTGTTTTAACGTTATCTCTTCCCATTACTCCTGGAACACCAGTCTTTAAAGATGTCCAGTGCTTACTACCTGCCTTTACACCAGTCTTCAAAATGTCTACGATCAGCTGTTCATTGTCAAATTTTGAGAAATAAGGCACCCACTATGGACCCAACAAAGATGACAATTTGATGAGATTTTTTAGAAGACTTTTAAGCTCGAGTTTTGAGGATAGTTCGCGACCGTGAGGGTGATGTGGAAAGTGTTATAGTATCATTGATAGAAGGGGATGATGCATTTGAATTCTTTTGAATCTATGAATTATGAGAATTCACTGGGGAAGGAATATAAGTCTTGAGTGATTTTTTCGTGATGTCAGGTGGATATGATGGTCTAAGTAATTTGTATGGATTATGGAAATCAGATTTTGAAAAGGATGCTGCTTGCTTATTTGCAGAAGAATCAACAATCTCTTGCAACAATAGCTTTTGAATTCCATACTCGGTTTTGCTAACATTCCTCTTGAACAATAAAGAAAATGATTCCACTTGGTAAATTATGGAAATAGTTAGAAAATAGAGCACAAATTATTCAACATCAAAAACAAAATAATGGGTAGTCATGACTTTCAAGACCAGTTGCTTAAGTGAAGTTACAGATGTTAAAGGCTCTCTGGTTCTAGAAAATGTAGAGGTTGTAGTCATCCTGGTGTTAAAAAATTGGAACAATATGGTAAGAAGTAGACAAAGAAAAGGAATTTTAGTTGTGGAGTATAAGGACTTACTCCAGTAGGCTCCTACATGAACAATGGGGTTTTTCCACTCTAAAACACCATCTACATGTTGTGTACATAAGCGGAGAAGAATTTACTATATGGGCTTCCACGAACAAAAAGACTCTTTCTCACCCTACTATCTGTTGATAGTAAATAGATAAAATTTAGATAGAGAAAGTTAGTATTGAGAGAAAGAGAAGCTAGACAAGGACGCAACAAGGCAGAGGAGGTCCTCTCAAACCAATCACTTGTTCAAATCACATATTGACAATTGTACCAACCAAGTTTTTCTTTTAGCAATCTTTTTGAATAATTTATAGTGATCTATGTAATGCTTTAGTGTGTTAAAAATACATGTGCTTGCATGAGCATGACATGTATCATGCATATATTATGACCTCATTTAAATTTAAACCTTTATTTTTATTTTATCATTTACATGCACTTGTATCTAGTTTAGCATTTAATATGGGTCTCGTGTTCATTTTGAAACATGTTTAGCATTTAATAATTTGTAGAAATTGTTGTGATTGATGTCACTTAAATGTGATTACATTTAGTGATGGAAGGTTTGAACAATATGAATGATTCCAATGATTATGTGGAAATAAATAAAAAAGATGGGGTATGGAATGATACCATAGAGATGCATTTAATCTCCTTGATTGTTGAAAAATTGAAGAAGGGAAATTGAATGACTACTACCTTTTCCAAATCTGGTTGGAAGAATATTAAGGAAAGGCTTCAAACAAAATTATATAAGGAGTATACTTATATTCAATTGAAGAATAAATATAATGAATTAAGGGCTACATTGAAGAATTTCAAGAACTTACTCAAAGAAACAGGAATTGGTTTTACTGGTGAAGTTAATGCTACAAATTAATGTTGGGAAAATCTATTTAAGGTAAAATATGTCCTTGTTTATTAATATATCATATTATATAATATTTATTCTCATATTTCTTTTTCATCATTATAGGTGCATAAAATGGCTCACAAATTCAAGAAAAAAGGATGTAAGGAATTTTCATATTTGTTTCATATTTTTGGAAATATTACTGCAACTGGTATGCATGCACATCCATCAACTAAATCTCATCAAATAATACAAAAGAGGAACATAGAAATAATGTTGATGAAGATTACTCGTATAATGAAAAAGAAGATCTAGATATAATTTCTCCATCTAAGAGAAAGAAATATCCTAATAATAAGAAGGTAAAGAAGTCACATTCTAAAATTGTATAAGAGGTCTTGCTTATACTTATTGAACAATCAAAAAGGAAAAATGATTTACTTGAGAAAAAACTAAGTAAAACATCATCTACTGCGAAGAATAGATCTCAAGAATCTAACATAATGATGGAATGTCTAAGTTCCTTAGATGAATTGGGGGTTGACGGTGTGCAATATGGAAAAGTTATTAAGGCCTTACATGATTTTCCACTTTATAGGGATTTTTTTATGAAGATGACAGATACAAGGAAGCTAGATTGGATTATGTCTCTTTAGTTATATTTTCATATTATTGCATATCAAATTCTTATTATTTTGACACTTTTATATTAAGCACTATTCCATAGTTTGAACATTTTAAGTTTGTGTTTTGTATGAATTTTTGACTTAATGTTAATTATATATTTTGTATGAATATTTTGTCTATATTTGATTAAACCTTTTGATTGATTATTTTATTAATTATTTAATGTTGGCATTATAGATACATAGATTTCTTATTAGATTTTGAATCAGATTTTGATGATGAACGAAAGAAGGTAATCATTATTTCTATGGATGAGGGAAAACAAATATTTTCATTTACAAAAGCAATCACGTAGAACTTCTATTCTATCAGGTCACGATGGGATATTAGAACTTTTGAATGGGAATCCTACAAGGATTTATGAAAACTTAAGAATGAGAAAGATAATCTTCTTGAGCTTATGTGA
>JAOTAY010000003.1:5991095-6017418 GCA_025629805.1 Erythroxylum baracoense | reverse complement strand
AATGCATGAATATGTCAAAAATACTTTAAATAATTCTAACCCGATCCAAAATGACCAAAATGCCCTTCCCATAAGTGAGGGGATGTTACATAATGCCTTTGCCATAGTTGTAGGCTTTTTCTCAGATATGGCTCTAGCAAATGTATCGAACAACTACTCAAATGTAAGAGCATTCTCATCATATAGTAATGCAACACCAAAAACTGTTGTTTGTTTATGATAGTTCACACCTACAAACAAAGCAAGTGGACGACCCTCACCATTTTTCTTATAAGTAGTATCGAAACAAACAACATCACCAAAGTCTAAGTAATCATTCCTCATCTTTGTGTCTGACTAAAATATATTAGTTATCAAATCATCTTCATCCACTTGAATGGAATAAAAGAAATTATGATCTTTAAATTATATTTTATACAAATATTCTAACACGCCACCTGTATCTCCCTTTTTCGTGTCTCTTGTTCTTTAGATCTTAAATAATTCTTGTAATCCTCCAGAATAAAGCCAAGATTGTTTCTCCCACCTGCTTGTCTAGCCATAAGATCATAGGATGCTTTTGGTGGAATTCTCACATCATTAGCCATTTGAATTTGCATTACTATAATTGAAAATATCTTTCTGTGACTTCTATACAAATGTGTTTTATTAGGACTTGAAAGATAGTGATAGTGATCTTCAACAAATTGAATAGGACTTGAAAGATAGTGATAGTGATCTTCAACAAATTGAATCATTTGAAAATTTTTCAATTTTCACATTATTAACTTTCATTCTTGCCTCATAACCAAATCTTATTTCTGAACGTAGAGCTCTTACATACAAATCTCTTTTATCAGGCATCCTTTTACCTTCATCACTACAACAAAAAAGCTTGCAAATCAATTTACCAGATTTATCTTTGTGACTTTTGCATCTTCTTATTCCAAAGCTGACATGTTTGACATAAATTAAATAAAATTGATAAACTTCTTCTTCCGTCTCGAACTTTATGTCAATTTTCAGTATTAACTCTCTTGGAACAAATAAGTGGACTTTGTTTAAATTCTCCTCAGAATTTGAATACACCAAATAAGTTACATTCATATTACTACTCTCATTGCCAATGCCAATATCATTCTTATAATGCTCCTTATTAATTTCATATTCTAATCGACGATGTGGAGTAGATCTACCTTCCATTGCTACACCTGTCAAATTAACAAATGAAGTATAATTATTGCTTTGTTTTTAGATAAAATTATTGTAACAAAAAAGAAGTGTTCACAAAATACTAGGAGGTATTTTAGTTTGCTCTGCATACCTTATTTAATTCCTATAGCATAAAAAGTGATTGGAGAATGAAAGGTTTCACGTTGTGAAGTTATATGTTCTCATATTCTCTCTAACACATGCCTGGAAAAAATTGTAAATTCTTCATAATAAATGAGTAATATGATTTAGAAGGTCTTACCCAGAAGTCAATATTATCCAAGTTGACCAGTAAACTTGGAATGAAATGTTTATATTTCAAATTAACTAATCTACAATGTTAAGCAACTTAACCTTTACAATATACATTAATTATCATTCATATAGATGTATAAACAGAAACAAAAGAAGTTACAAACAAATGACTTCCATGCATCAAAACAATCAAAATATCTTCAAAACTTACCTTTAAGGAAAATATAAAGATTATTTTCAGTTTAAAAGCCACCAGAGGTAAGCACTAAAGTAGCTTATATCTCTCCACATTAAATTTAATAATAAAAGTAAATTAACAAAATGATGTCTTCCAAGACGTAAATGGATCAGCAACAAAGTCATATTATAGAGAATTCAAAAGAGGCAGACATCAAAGGGGGCATTCACGAAAAGTTAGTTTCGGGTCTGCTGAGCCATTCCTCAAGAATTGTTAGAGATAAAGATACAGAGAGAGGGAATGATAATACAAAACAAGTAAGAAAATCTACAGATGAAAAAACAAACGAAACTTACATGAGAAGATACTTGAAATTTGTCAAAATATTATTTTTCTTCCCCTATCACTGGTCTCATCTTCTACTTCTTTACTCCACCAATCTGACAACAAAGTTAATTTGCTTTGTGAGAAGGGGGGAAACAAAGCTTTGAAAGATATGAAAATCAGACAACAAACAAGCTCATAAAGAAACAAGTTAAATGGGCAGAAAATCTTAGTTAAAGATTGCTTTGAAAATGATAAGCAACAACCATTTGGTGTTTCTATGAATAACATAATTATCGTTTACAATCATCATCATTATGGTACTCTTGTATTACTTGTAATAAATATATTAATATTGTATTTTTGTAATTTTCTATTAATACAATAATGATTTAAATTTTCATTTTAGTTTATTAATGCAGAAATAAATAAATATACAAAATTTTATCGCTAATATCCACTATTTTTTACATTTATTTCCTAATTTCAATTATTACATTTGATGTTAACGTTACATTATAATAATAATTGTATTAATTAATTCAAAATGCAATTTTGATTGATTGCGACAACAATTGTTTTATTTTAACGAGTTGGTATTTGCCACGAAAAGTGTGGTTGTTCTTCCATACTTTGGTGAATTGTTTTGTATCGGTAGAAGAAGAAAAATATAGGTTAATGAAGGAAAAATTATATCACACCATCTTTAGAAGATTAAGGAGATGCCAATATAAAACATATAGATCCCTCATCTACCAATTTAACAATTTTAATTTGTAATATCCTAGTTCTTCTCCTCTAACATATTAACTTCAAAACACATTAATTTTAGGCGTAAAGTCATGACCGTGACTTAACCTCTGTCCAACATCGCTCAACCCATGGCACAATCGCCACTTACTCTCTTTCTCCTCACTCCATTTTCCCCTCTTTCTTCTTTTTCTTCTTTTGCAACACCACTTCACCGCTGAGCTTTCGATGTCCGAGCTTCAGCGAATCCTAACGCCGATTCTCCAACGTCATCGTTGCAAGTTGTGGTCACCAGAGAACGAGGAAAAAATGACAAGCTCATTAAAGCACTAGTATATTAAAAAATGAAGTTTGTTTGTTTATTTACTATTAGTCTTTTTATCTATAGTTTCTTTAAGCGCATTTTCTATTTGGGGTGGAAGTCATAATTTTGTGAGTTGAATACTAATTAATATCTGTCTAATTGAAAATCAAGAGATTACCAATTAAACATCCATGTCACTAGAATAATTTTACTTAGGTTGTTATATCCTATAAAATTCAAGGAATAATTTTCTAATTTATGACTTTGAGAACACCTTTAAATTTATAATATCAACTTTTTGTAAATCACTACCAATGCTTCATCATGATTCATACTCCATCGTCATCCCTAATTCTATGATAAAATTACATAAGGCAATATCAGATAATGTATTCATCACTTAATTTGTTAAGCTCAATAATGTAATCGTCCAAAAATGTCGCATAATTTGATGTGGTTGAGATTAGGAAAATCTGGGTATTACAAGGTATAGGAAGGTGGCAAAGAGAGACGAGACGGTGAGAGGGTTACTTCTGTAGTGTTGAAAAGAAGATGACAGAGGACGTTGACTGGGTCGACTTGGCTCATAAGCCACGAATTTTGGAAGAGTAACAGAGTGTTTAAAATTTTAGAAGAAACGAACGTATTTCAATTAGACAGAGGATCTGGACTCTTGAAACACTCAAGACAACAATAGTGACAACTCCTATTTTGACCTTCCCTGACTTCTTTAAGGATTTCCTAATAGAGACAAATGTTAGTAGAGATGGCATTGGTGCAGTGTTGATTCAAAAGGGCCACCCATTGTGCTACATTAGCAAGACATTATCTTACAGGAACAAATCCCTTTCAATTTAAGAGAAATAGATGTTAGCGTTATTGTTGGCTCTTAAAACATACGAGTTATATTTGGTCAATAAACACTTTATCATTCATACAGATCACCAAAGCCTTAAGTATTTATTGGAGCAGATGCTTACTACACCAACATAGCAAGCATGGCTTGCTAAACTGATGCAGTTTGACTATAAAATTTAGTATAGGAATGGTAAAGAAAATCAAGTTACAAATACTTTATCTTAACTATCCAAGGTTGAAGTTTATGCAAGAACTATCAAAGGTCTTACATTTGATTTCTTGCCTTAAGTTTTAACCACTTGGAAATTTGATGTTAGGCTTTAACTTATTGTTAATAGTAAGCTTTAAGGGAATCCACAATTTCCATACTACATTTAGCACAAAGATGAATTACGTAGGAAGGGCAAATTTGTTATTGAGGCAAATTCTCTTTTGAGACAATAGTTAATTTAATGCTTTCATGCTTCATCAATTGGAGGGCACTTTTGAGTTCATTCTACTATGAAAAAACTGTAGTAATTCTCTACTAGAAAGGCCTTCACATAGATGTAAGAGAGTATATCCGGAATTGTACAGTTTGCTTGCAGAATAAGCATGACTTCTCTTAGATTGCTACAACAACTGCCAATTCGTGAGGGTGTTTTCACTGATGTTAGTATATATTTTATAGAAGGATTAACACTCTCTAGAGGCAAATCTATCATTTTTGTGGTGGTTGACAGATTAACCAAATATGATCACTTTATAAAGTTGCCTCATCCATATCATGCTAAGGATGTGGCCAAAGTCTTCATTAATTCATAATACAAATTCATAAGATGCCCTTTACCCTAACAAGTGATCGTGATCTTATCTTTGTTAGCAATTTTTGAAAGGAACTCTTTACTTTATAAGGGATGACACTTCAAACAACTACAGCCTATCACCCTCAAATAGATGGGTAGGCCAAAACAGTCAATCATTGCTTAGAGACATATTGTGGTGCATGACAAGTGATAACCCAATAACTTGGAGTCAATGATTGCCTTTGGCTGACTTATGGTATAATATCACTTAATACTATCATCAATTTGACCTCTTTTGTAGCTCTGCATGGATTTCTAACACCAATTCATGTTCCTTTGAATTGGTTAATTTAAATATAATTTATTATTAGAACTATTACTCTTAAACATGATATTTAAAAACATTATTTTCTTAATTATATACACAATGATTTTATTATTTTAATCAATATAATTTAAATTATTAAAAAATAATAGTTTTAAATTATATCATAAAATTGAAATAAAAGGATATTTAAGAAAATACATACAATTAGTAATCATGAATAAATTAGATCGAATGGGCTTATCATGCACATTGGGCTTCTTTGACTTCAATCCTTTTTATTTTCCAAAGAAGAAGAAACAAATAAAGACTGAAAAGCGAAGTGTTGGTGGGGAATCTAGAAGCCTGTAAGACTGATTAATCCCCCCAATTTGTTGATATTTATTTACAAATCCAGAGAAGAAGAGAGAAGAAGCGAAGAAGAGAAGAGAAGAGATGGCTTTGAATCCTGATTTGTTTCCGAATGGAATGCCAGTTCCTTTTGTGAACGAGATGTTTGTGTTAGCCAGAGATGGCGTCGAGTTCGAGGTCGATAAAATCCCTGGGTCAGTCCATTTCCTATTGTTAAATATATCTTGAATTGCATTCCTGAATTGATTTTCTCTTATTGAAGAAAAAAAGAGATCATTTATTGTTATTTCCTGACTTTATGATAATGATTATGATGCGTTAATGTTACGCTTCTTGTAGAAGTCATGGAGGGCATGTTAAAGCTAAGGGAATCATCTACTTATCAAATATCCGCATGGTTTTTGTGGCCAATAAACCTGTTGGAGATTTTCGTGCTTTTGATTTGCCCCTGGTATTTTCGATTCAATTCTTGATTCAAATAGTATCCGTGTTTATGCTATAATTATATTCCCTAATCATAAACGTTGATAGTATTAACCTCTCATTTTTTGAACAAGTGAAGTGAATCATATGCTTGCCTGTGTAAGGCAATCCGTTGTGTTCTTTTATTGCCTTTGATTCTGGAAGATATCATAAGCTTGCATGTACAAGGAATGCTTTGATAGAAAGCCTGAGTTTTCTAAGTCAATTCCTTTCTTTTTGTCCAAGTTACTTCTTTTTTTGTCTAATTCACTTCCTTTGTTCTTTGTGAGTTTCGGGAATATCCCCATTCATAGGTTCGAGATTCATATCTATGAATTGAAAGGTTCGAATGGTCCACTCTGCAATCAGTTGTTAGAACCAATAGGTCTTCAAATCGTTCATTTGAAAATAGAAAAAAAAAGGTTCTTTTTTCTTGTTCTTGATTTGTTCTGCGGAGATTGAACCACTTTATTTTTTATTCAACAATATTTCTATTATCCCTTCAACTCAAATAATAAACTATAAATACTACCTAGGGAGTTTTATGAAAAAAGAGGCAAAGCCTCTTATCGGATTTGATCCGATGACTTACGCCTTACCATGGCGTTACTCTACCACTGAGTTAAAAGGGCCTCTTTGATTGAATTCTTGAATCAGTAGCCTGAGTTTGAATCATGCTTACTGACATTTTATCATTAAACAAATTGTCATCTTTTAGTAATATACTTTCTTGAATTACATTGATTATTAGCTGATGGTGGTCGGATTCTAAAATTACTGCCTTCTGCAGCTATATGTCCACGGTGAAAAATTCAACCAACCAATATTCTTTTGCAACAATGTATCTGGTCTTGTGGAGCCTGTAAGTATGATAATGGAAGCTGAATAAGGGAATTTGTGATTCTGTATGCCGTGTTTTGTCCTCATTTTCTTGGTTTGCCTCTACAGGTAGTACCAGAAAATGAGAACAGGGCTCTTTATTCCACACACACATTCAAGATATTGTTCAAGGAAGGAGGCTGTGGAACCTTTGTCCCATTGTTTTTCAACTTGATTAATACTGTGCGGCAACAGAGCCAACATCAGAATTTTGCAACGGGGCCTCGTGTTGATCCTTTGCATGCTGCCCAGACGCCAGTTGATGAAATGATGAGACATGCGTGAGTGATACTGTTAAATTGTTCTGCGATTCTAAATATTCTACATGACTTTTTTCTTCTTTAGATTTAGGCGTTGATATATAGGTCACTCTAGATGGCTTATTGGTTTACTTTGTTACATGATTTTGCAGATATGTTGATCCTAACGATCCCACCAGAATCTTTCTGCAGCAGCCTGCTCCACAGTCTGAGTTGCGGCGACGCACTTACCATTCATCCCCAGTCGAAAGTGCTATATAGTTCATATATCACCAAACCAATAACAATTGTTCTGTTTACTTACTGTGTATTATATTCAGTTGTACTTGTCTGGAAGTTCTCTCTTCATAGTCTGTTCATATCCCTTGTGCTTTATCCACAGTTTATGAGCCAATGTTATGCCTCTGCACCGTTGGTCGTTATGTTTTTCGATGCACAACTTATGGGAGGTCTTAGCTAAATTGTGGAAATTTAAAATTGGCTGTGTTTCTACTTGCCGGATCATCTGCTTGTGCGGTATTTAATGAATCACCCCCATATTTGATCACAGCTGAGCTGTGAATGTCCCCGCCCTTTTGGACTCGTTTGAAGATGGATGATCCATCAAACAAATTTGTCAACTTTTATCACGAGTAATTAAAATAGTTCAAGGACGCAATTTACTTGTAGAAAAGTTCCAACAAAAGATGATGAACCTTTTTCTGGGATTTGTGTCCATTTTGAGTCTCCAGAAGTTTAAATTGATACCAAAACAATTTGTCTGGTCATTGAGCTAACACCTTTGAAAGGGAAATAACAAGTCAAGCAGGCGATTGGTTGGTTGGAGTGGACCTATATACTGTATTATGCTACTAAGCTCCATTGATGATTAAACTCCTTTGAGCAGTTTGGTTGTGCAGAGTTTCATTCGAGGGAAAAAGGGAATGGAGAGTTGTTTGTGGAGCCCTACTCAGCATCATCTTGGAACTGCAATCGGGTCTCACCGTCAATTCCACAGTTTGTCTAATCACTCTCATCATCAAATTCATCTCAAACCCCAACGACACCAACTTCTACGGCGCACTACCAGAATCTACTGTAACTATGATGAAAATGATAGTATCAGAAAATTACCCCCTTCTTCACCACCGCCATCATCATCATCATCTTCTTCTTCTGGAATTCAACTGTACGGCCAGATTGAGAGGTACCCATTGATAACTTAGCAAATTTTGTGCTGGGGGTTTGTTAATTTTTCACTTGCTTTCCCTTTCAGATTACTTACAGATGTTGTGAGACAATCTCAAGATGCTTTGGGTGGCTCGAAGGACTGGACTGAAGTCGAGGTGTTTGTCTTCTTGTTTGCTCCTTTAATCCCCAAGTTCGATTCCTTTTTTTTTAATCACCTTAAAATTTGACGTCTTACTGTAGGGAGCATGGGTTCTTAATCCCAGAAGTTCAAGACCCAAGGCAGTTGTTCACTTCATTGGTGGCATATTTGTTGGAGCGGCTCCCCAGCTTACTTATCGTTTGTTTCTTGAACGCCTTGCACAGAAGTTAGTTGCTTACTGTTGATTATTTCCAATACTGTTGATTTTAATGAATCGCTGATTCAGAATGTAAAGCTGATGAGATTGATTGCACTTTTTCTTTCCTTGAACCAGTGGTATTTTGGTGATTGCTACACCATATGCTAGTGGATTCGATCATTTCTATATAGCAGATGAAGTGCAGTTCAAGTTTGATAGGTGTTTTCGGTTTCTGCAAGAAACTGTGAGTTTTAGCATCCCCCTCATATTTTGACACAGTTTCATGGGGGAAGAGGATAACCATTGATACTTGTTCTTCAGATACAAGATGTTCCTACTTTTGGTCTTGGCCACTCCCTTGGATCTGTCATCCACCTTTTGATAGGTATGCAAATTCTTTGTTTGCCATAATCCTCCTCCAAGTAGAGAAGGGTGTTTTTCAGATTCTCTGTGATTGAAATGAATTGGCTGTGTATTAGGATCCAGATATGCTGTACAAAGAAATGGGAATGTATTGATGGCCTTCAATAATAAGGTATGCAACTTGTTGATTGAATACAGATAGCAGAACTTGAAAATAGTGAAACAGAATTACCAGAAGTCAACTGCTTTTTCTGGAAACCACTTGCATGCTGTCACAAATCTGAATTTGCTGACTGAATGAAACAAACTTGATAGGATCATTTCTTTCTTACTGTTGTTATTGGTAATTTCTTTTTCTAGTTAATGATTGGAATTCTCTTCACTTTTTCATTTCCCTTTTCTTTTATGTTTCCAACTACTAGTTTTGGAATATCATTTGAAGTGAGGCTGACAGTAAATTTTAAATACCTGCATGCCTCTTATGTTTCCAACTACTAGTTTTAGAATATCATTTGAAGTGAGGCTGACAGTAAACTTTAAATACCTGCATACCTCCTAGAAAGCTTAGTGAATTGGACTTGAGGCTAACTAACTTAATTTCTTTCCTAATTTTACAGGAGGCAAGCTCAGCTGTCCCTTTGTTCTCCCCTGTGCTTGTCCCAATGGCACAAAGCATTGGACCACTTCTCTCCCAAATTGCATCATCACCATCTGTTCGCTATGGGGTGAGTTTCTAAGTTCACAATTGTTGTTAATGGATTTGAATCATGCTATCTTCAAAGTGAAACTTCTTAAAATTTTATATTCATTTTAACATCTAGTGGACCTACAAGTGTTGTCGAGGAGAACAAGAATTTCATGTCAGATTATGCATCTAGGTTAAGGTCACCACATAAAATTTTAACTGTTGATATTGCCTTTGCATTTGAGATTCTCCTTTGTTCTTCAACAGTATTACGCCCCTTCTTTTACTTTGGAGATATTGCCATTACCATCTTTGTGTGTTCTAATTATAATTATTTAGATAGCTCATATACTGTATAGAGTCAATGGATTGGGGACATTTGTTCATTGTCTGTCCATGTCCATCTGTCTGTCCGCCCAACCGTCTGCCTATCCCAAAATCATCAGAGATCTAATTGTTGAGCAAAAGTTGTTAAGCCAAGAAATATTTTGTACAAAAAGAATAACCAATGAATAAATAAAATAAAATTTCACTTAACTAACTCTTTAATTTATCACTATCGAAAATGCTTCATTATTGAACGAAAGTAACAAATCGTATAAATATGGTTAGTGGTCTGATGTTTTAACTTACCTGTTACCTAATCTGTGTCATTGTTATACAGATTTGTTCCAATCACAGCCTTCAAGTTGAGTTTCATTTTATTGGCCTTGTATTTTAGAAATTCATATGGAAGTGTCTACTCCTTTTAACATGTTGAAGCTAACTTCTGATCTTTTCTGTGTCTCTTCTTGTTTTTGTTTCATCATATGTCATAATTGAGTTGGTTGGCATCAGTCATTTATTTGTATTTTTCTGTGCCTCATTTTTCTCAGGCAGAGGTCACTTTAAAGCAAATAGAGAACCTTAGCCCTCCATTTATAAAGCAAGTATTTCCGCTGGTTGAGCAACTCCCTCCGTTGTATATGGACTTGGTCAATGGAAGAGAAGATTTTACACCAAAACCTGAGGAAACACGACGACTTGTATGTATAACATTTAACTGTTTTCCTTAAGGATTCACTTCATATTTTTATGATTTTTGTGAATGTAAATATCATCAAAATAAATGATTTGAGCATCTTAACATTTTTTGATTCATAGGATATTGAAAATGATAATTCGTGTGCGAAGATAATACTTCATAGGCATGTATGACTAAATCTACTAGTAGATTACACACTGGGTCTGGTTTTTCTGTTTGATGATGCTTGTTTATTGAGTTGCATGGAACCCTTGAAATACATCCACGTTCAGGGCTTTAATGGCTTAAAAGCTACATCAATGAACTGCAAGGTCTTGAAAGTTCATCATAAAGCATCTTTTCCTAGTTTGATAACATAGACTTGACTTTAAACCTTTTACTTCTTCAGATAAAGTCATATTATGGCATTTCCAGAAATCTTCTAATAAAGTTCAAGGATGATGTGATTGATGAAACTTCAGCATTAGCTAGTGTGCTTAGTTCAGAATCAGCTATAAGCTCAATGCTAGATATGTCAATTCGGTTCTTGCCAGGAGATCATGGACTTCCTTTGCAACAGGTAATATGGAGAAAAACTACTTAAATAGAATTCCGAATATCCACATCAAATTAGTGATTCTGTGTCATGTATCCATCTAGCAGGCTGTCCCAGATGTCCCACCTGCAATGGCAGATGCAGTGAATCGTGGAAGTGAGTTTTTGGCAAATCTGACAGTTGGGACACCATGGGAAACAGTTGCTAAAGAAGTAGGCAACACATTAGGTGCAGATTCAAGAGTTATTCGTGCTGAGTTGTCCAAAGAATTGGACATGCTTGTTGATGTTATCACATACTGGATAGCTTCAAATACAGGTCCAAAACTTTTGAGGTCAGGAATGGTAAGAGAGTAGTAGCACTATATAGGAAATTACAGGAAATATGCCACGTTTATGTCATTCTACACCTTGTGATACATGTACAATCACAGAAGATTATATGAGATATTTCACAGAGAATCCATTGTGTAGACTGGCTGTGAAAGTACATTGTTGTGTGCTAGTGAACAGTGAACAGTGAACAGTGAACAGTGAAAACTTCAATTAAATGAGATATTTTACAAGAATCTATTATGTAGACTATAGTTTTGTGCAGGATGGATCACAATAGCAAGGTGTGCCACACGAATGCACTGCACTTTTCTACACGATCATTCTTCTCGCCGCCATAGGAATGTCATCTGAAAAATATTTTGTTTAGACAAATTGCTGGTGTGTGATAGTGACTAGTTTCAGTTTATCAATCAAAAGGTGTATAATTTTCAAGTTTGAGAAGTACTATATGCACGTGATAAGTGGTTTTAAACAATTCAATTCAGTTGGTTTGAATTGGATTTTAGTATACAAGGGCGTGATATCCCGAAAGTCGTTCATGTCAAAGCTACATATTGAACAAGTCCAATTCACAGCAAGGCGGAACAAGTCAAAATTTCAAGCTTATGGTTGAAAGAGAATACTTAAAATCACATAGCAATTTGCAAATATTTAGAATTTCTTACAACTACTCTGGTTCTAATATGGTGTGCTATAACAATATATTCCCAGAGCTAAACCACCGGATATGTACATCAGATGGGGGAACTGTAATAAAGTACAATCCAGTTTCTAACAAAACGGGTAGGCATCAAACAGACACGTTGAGAAGCCAACATCTTCTATCATCCATAGAATCTATTCTTCATGATACAAGTACAATCCAAGACCAAAACGGGCACATGATCTGCAGAAAGCAATTTCCTCTGCTGCCGCAACTGGATCTTCAATGTGGCCATCACTGGGTGAGACTGTCCCGGATGACTCACGGTGTGCCTGAATTGAAACACATTTCGTTTTGGTTTCACAATAATCACAAAATAAACCTATAATGTCTTTCATGTTTCAGTCTCTAACAAACACAAACATGTATTTACAACATAAACAAGGGTATAAGTCTTCCCCATAAAAAATCAGATCCACAAATATTTCTAGGGGTACTACCAGAAGAAATACAGAAGTTGATAATATAACAACTATTAACGTGACTTATTGAGATTGTGTGCAGCTAGTCCTAAACTTCTACTCTTAACCAGGCATATCTTCATTCCAAAGAACCATGTGCTACTTAAATGATTAAATTTTCTTCACATGTATAAAAATGTCGCTGCACTGTGTGTGTTATTGCGAGTGCAAGCAGACTCCACATAAAACAGTAGATCATCTTGAAGAAATAATTCAAATTATGAATTGGCCACGTAATTTGCTAAATTTTACACGATTAGCTTCTGACTTTGTATGAATCAGAATGCAGGTAACATCCCAAAACCTTTAATTGTGAGCAGTGCTAGAATGTGCATAACTAGGAGGTAATCAAAAAACAAACCTCTCCATCAGATCCCCGTACGGTGACACGATACACAACTGTCACACTTCCGTTATCAGAGAATATAACATCCCGTATTTCTCCACACCATCCTGTAAAAAGAGAATGTTAACAGCTTTTTTGGTTCAAAGGAGAAAAAGAAGAAGCTTTGCAAGTTGCAATACAAGAAAGGTAGAAGAAGATTTTCTAATTCCAAATGAACAATGAAAAGACCAATAGTGAACGGCTAAATCATGCAACACGTTATACTCAATAAGTGGAACTATTAACTTGGCTCACTTTCTTCAAGAATACAAGTCAAAATCGAAATTGGCAATGTTCAGATCAGATTGCAAATTGCTTGGGTGTGTTAAACCAATTAAGAGAAAAATTCCTCATAAAAACAGGCATGGTTTATTGACAGAAGTATGGGAACATGACAAATCTGAGTACAAAAATCAGAGACAGAACGGAGCAATCAATTCGGAATGATGAGGCCCGTTCATATCCTATATACTATTTAACATATTCTCTCCTTTTCCTTTACTTTTCATCTTAAATTCATTCAGATCATAATAAATTCATTCAAAGGGAGGCATAATATATACAAGTACTAAGGAAGGAATAAACGAACCGGGGGCGTAGAAGCTGAGCATACGATTGGCATGGTACCTGAATCAACATGAAAAGATTCGAACAGATCAACTTCAATTTTACAGCAATCACAGGTTAAATAGAATCAGGAAGTATAGGTACCAGGGGATAAGAGTGGTATTTGGGGATTGGGGTTTGACAATGTTATCGGGAATCCTCTTATTGAGATCTCGAAGGATCTCGGCGAGAGGGCGAGTGATGCAAGACGAGTAAGAAGAAGACAATAACGATTTGGACTTGTCCAAGGGAACCACGTAATTGGAACTGGGCACTTTCTTTGCCTTATTATCACCATTGTTGGTGTTGTTATTACAGTTACTACTATTACTATTGGTGCCGGTGCCGGTGCCGCCACACTTAAGCCTCAACCTGGACTTCTTATCTGATCCGTAACACGCAAGACGTGTTCTAGGGTTCATGCAATTCGTCGGAAAACCAAATTCCGGGAGTCGAAAGACAACGGTAGTGTTGATTTGCATTGTTGTCATTTGCTGCTCACCAACCCTCCACTCCTCGCACACGCACACACGCAATGAAAATGGCGACCACTAAGTACTAACTCACCAACTACCTATTCTGTCTTTTTCTAGACTTTGCATAGTAATATAGTCAGCGTATGAAAATGGTACTCACCTCACCTACCACCTTCCTCTTTACATTTCTTTTTTCTTTTTAACTTTTTCTTTCTTCATTACAAGTTCTTATAAATATTTAAATTAAAAGTTTATTATAAACAACTTTATTTATATGCAACTTAATAATGTAATCAAATTATTATTATTAATTATTTAGTTAATTAATCTTCACATTATTACTAAATTTTATCTATAAGAATTATATTGTAAATTAATTTGATTTTTAAGAAAAATTATGCTTTTAAAATTCTATTTTATTTTCTTAAAATGATTTAAAATGTTTAAATTCTGGTGTTTTCAATAAATCAAACTTAGACCTAAAACCTCCCTTTTCTAAGCAAATCAACTTCATTTCATTTAGAAGCATTAGCTTCAAGCAGGTCTAAACCTAAACAGTCTAGACCTGAACTTAATTAAAAAAAAGACGTTGTCTTATACTTAATTTTAAAAAAACTATTTAAAAATTGACTTACTATCTCTAAAAGAATTATGATTTTTAAGATAAATTCATAAGTTTACTTTCTTTTATAGCAAATAATTATGAGTTTATTCAGAAAAATTGATAATTTTATATTTGTTTGGTTGATTATTTTGTATTGGTAGGCGTATTTGGTGTGTAGACCAAAAGTATTAAAAGATTGACGAATGCAAAAAGTCTTACAAGTGGTAGGTTTGTGTCCATTAAAATTAGGCTTTAGCAACAAAGTTAGAAAGGAATTAAATAAGCAAACAACTTCACATCGTCTCTACTACCAACTAAAGGAATTGAGTTCCGTGACCAACCACTGGTTAAGCAGAATTTCAGGTAAGGGTGAGATACCAGCTTAGCTAAGCTTCTTGCCACTTGCACACTAAGACCAAGTACAAACTCCCTTCTTCATCTATCTCTATATCCACAAAGTTATGAGCTTCCTATTTTCTTCTTCATTATAAACAAAGGCTTGTGTGTAGAAATGACTAATATAGGAAACTACCAAGGGATGCTGATGGATTTACACCAAATAGCTACAACAGCAATAAGCTCAATGTGGAGATGTTTTTTTGGATATCCGTTTGCTAGTCGTCATTTTGGGACCTGCTTCACCTGTTAAAAACTTCAAGTTAGCCCTTAAGATCATACAGTTTTATTCAATTGACAACTAGAATTGAAAGATTGTAGTTCCCACCTCTCCAAGCTTCTTATGAAAAATCAGCTGCACTTCCCTTCGAAGGTTTTCCATATCCGCCGCGAAATCACTCCGAAATTCATCTGCCATTAAATCCTGTAGCTGCAGCCTCATCCTTTCCAGAGCGCCATCCAAGTCACAGAAGTCCTTAAAAATCAAAGCTTCAGTCGTGCTCAGTCGCAGGAGATTCTTGATTGCAAAGAGGACCTGTATCAATGAGATTAGAGGTCAATAATAAAGCAACGCCTGCCATCACGTTTGCATTTGTTCAGTAATTGCAAACTTATGCACACTTATGCAATAATTAAAGGGACAACAATCAAAATGGTTACCAAGACGTAAAGATTGTGACAACCTGCCAGTTAGGTAAGTCAAAGCAAAAGAACTAGACACCAGATGTGCCTGGCTCCTTAATTCTACTCACCTATCCTACACTAGCCCCTGTTGAAGGAATCGTTAGCTAACCCTTTTAAGTTTCTTATCACCTCTGTTATTACCTCTAACTGTTTCAGGACAAGTTGTTATGTACACACTTCTAGAATTCCTTTCTCTGATTGCCACATGTACTAGTTTGTTACTTCATACCTGAATATAAATAAAGAGGTCCAGCTCTCTGACAAGTATGGCCATTCTTACAACACAAATTTTGATTTCGTTCTCTTGCCACCTTTTAATAAGTCTAAATACTGCAACAGCTCCACATGGAGCATTGTTGAAAGTAATCAACTAGCCCCACAAAGGGCACCGTTGAAAGGAATCAATCTTTGAAAGGATCACAGGCATGTCTGATTGGCCTCTCAACTACTGTGAATAAACAAAACCTATTAACTTAATCCTCAACACTAACTATCCCATTTATTAACCTTCTGCATCGTCTCATGGAAACTGCACCAAACTATTCAACAATAAGAGCAGCTACTGTGTTGCACTATGATTTAGATTTACCTTTTCCTGGAGGTCCAGGTCAGTTGACGATGTTAGATCAACCATGGACTTTATTAACGAGAGATTGGTAAAGAAAGGAAGTTCAGCTCTTTCTACAATCTCTAACTGACATTCAGCCAGATCAGCAACCAGAAAAATGGCTTTCTTGAGAAGTCTGATATCAATGCTCGAGTTGCCAATTATATCCTAAGGACACAAATGCTGAACAAAGTAACTGATATTGAATTGATGAAAGAACAATGATTTGCATTTCTCAAAAAGCCATCGAAATCTCAAGCTTTCTAATTCAATATTACCTGAAGCATCACATCTCCAGCTTCTGAAAAGAACAATTCTTGACCACCTAAATTGTTTCGTATTAAGGCTGAAACAGCATATAATGCTTTGATAGCTTCTTCTACAGAAGCAGATCTTGTCATCTTCATCAGTTTTGGCAGAGCCCCAAGTTCCAAGATCTGAGTGGTTTCAAAAGTAAAAAGTTAGGATTTCTTACAAACATTAAGAAAATCCACAAGAAAACATTACAGATTTCACAGATAAATTAAACATGGAAGATGAGACAAAAAAGTGACGGTGATAGTCAAGTGCATTCATCAATTCTCGAGATTACAGTAAGCACCTGTTTCTGAATAATTACATGATTTTGACTGGCTTTCCCCAGTACCCATGCAGCAACTCTTCTCACGTCAGAATCAGAGTGATTAAGTTCTCGAATCAACGGACTAAAACCACCAAGTTTGCTTAAATCTACAATAAAAGCAGGGTAGTATAATGTGAGGTACCTACAATAGCAGGAAATAACAGCTTTACAAATTGGATGAGTACAATGATAGAAAAAGCAATTCTGTGATACTAGTTAGTTAATTGAGGTAAGCCTTCATGTATCATCTCCTTTTACGAGGCAAGAACAATATTAAATGGTAAGTCGTTATATTTGTTGGTTACATAAATACCAACTCCTCTCACTAACGTCCTCTGACTTAAAATCTTATCTAACTCTCAAAATTTGCAAATGTTTCTTCACACTCAATAATGTTCTACGAAGTTTCACAATTTTCGTGTTGAATGGTAAAAGGAACCTTATGGCAAAGCACTAAAAAATGCATTGCACTATGCCTAGTGCATGGTATATGTGGTATTGGTGAGACTAAAAATCAAAAGTTCCCACAGCATAGGCACAAATTTTTTTCAACATATAAAGACTGCTGCAAGTTTAAGGAAACCAAGAACTTATCTCGCATGCTTTATATATGATTAATAATTCGGACGAGATTTAAAGACTCTCACATTCAGTTGGCATTTAATAACAACGGTCAATATCCCATATTGATAACTATTAGCAATAATAGAAGTAGCAATGGAGGGGTCGTCATAAAATGTCATCTTCAAGTTCACTATAATTAATCCATCATCCTTCTACCGAAATTCTACATTTTGCAACATTGTAACAACTTTAAGAAAATTTCTGAGCGAGGATATAGGCAAACACCTTGTACAACTATAAATACGGTGCCAAACAAGCAAGGGTCAAAAAATCCACAGACTTTACAACAGTCAGCACAACAATAAAGTTAAGTCTTCAATAAGTTTTACATCCTTTTTATCATTCATGGTTTAAATTTGTTCAAACAAAGAAGAGATATAGGAGCAAAATCAATTCCAATCGGGAAAAAGTGACCAATCAGTTCAAACCTACCATTTGCATTGTCAATTGGCTCCACGAGTATAAGGAGCTCCTGCAAAGCGCGGTGTCGATCTTCCAAAGACAAAGACGGATTGTTCAAATCATCTATTGCAATTTGCATGAACTGAGCATCTGACGGCATTTTCATACTATCCATCAGTTCCTGTGTTGAACGCATGACAATCGTCACCACCAAAACATTAAGTTTCTAAGCCACCCTAAAACATAACACTTAAGAACAATAACCAACCTTAATCTCAATTTGGCGTTTCTTTAGGTCATCGGAAGATAAACGTTGCATATCTTGGGCGGTTTCTTTCAGCTTTGCAGGATCAGAATGGCCTGATTCATTAACCACTGTTAGAGAAGAACACTGCAAACTTTGTTCGGTCATAATAAGATTAATAATTACCAATGGCCCACTGTAGCATCCCGTCGAGAGAAGAGAAGCCACCGTCAAGACCTTCATGGTCGGCGACGGAGGAGTCATCGTCGTTACTGGGGCGCATGAGATCAGTCTCCTCCTTCGCTGTCGACCAAAGCAACCCACCGGATGATGTACTCTTGTTAATTGGTTCGCCGTTGGCGGTTCCAGCGACCGTCAACGTTAATAACACCGTTAAAACAACGGCTAACACAGCGAGACTCCTCATGGTCAGAGCAACACAGAAGGTTTAATCGACTCTTAGTTGAAGACTAGAACAGTGAAAGCAAGGACAGTGACTCGTTCTAAACTTAATCGTGTAAGATTTCGTTCGAGGGAGTAATCAGTAATGTTTTCTTGTATATATAAATAATAACACTACACGTCATGTCCTTGAATCTACGCCGTTGATCTTGGATCTAACGGCTCAAAGAGGGCTTGATGACATGTTTCGATTGTTATGCTATTCCCAAACGACGTCGCCTTCTCCTTTTCTAATTATAACAAAAAGTATACAAAGAAGTCCTAAAGCTGTCCTAACCTAGTTTTAGGCTAAATATATTAATTTATTTTTGTTAATGATAACGATGATATTAATTTATTTTCTAAGACTTTTAAGTTTTATAATATAAGATATTAATTAAGAACACTCACCGCCACTAATTTAGAGGTAGTAATTATGGCCCGATTAGATCCTTTTTCGACTAGGATTAGTCGAGTTAAGGGTGGGCCACGAGCAGGTTATGGTTCTTTTTGGTCAGGTCAAGGGCCGATTATAGTTTGCTTGGGTTGACCCACAGGTTAGCCAAATTAGGCTCGTGACCTACTCATTTTTTTCGAAATACGTTGTTTTAATTTTTTCTTTAAAAAATTAATAGACAGGCAGGTTAGCCTGCCGATAAAGCTAAGCTGAGTCCGATCCGATCTATTGATATACTTACATTAATTAGGGTAGAAGTTATTTTTTTATTATAAAAATTAATAAATAGATGTTATAAATAAAAATATATGAAGATGGGCCTTGTGAAGTGTAAATGGGAAGGAAGGCCCAATAAGGAACAAAAATGAATTGACACTGGCACGCTTTTTAGGTTAACGAAGAAGCTCTGGTGCTGTTCTCTTTTTGGCAATTAGATGCACAGACAGACATAGTTTTTATAGTCTTTGGTAGTAGCATAATAGAATTGAAAAGACATACATAGAAGGTGAAGAAGAGAGGAGAAGAAGAGTGCGATAAAGATTGAGAAGAAGGAGGCATGGTGAGGCTTACTGCAGACTTGATATGGAAAAGCCCTCACTTCTTCAACGCCCTCAAGGAGCGGGAGCTTGATCTTCGAGGTCTGCTCAACTCAAACCCCTCACTCTCTGTTTACTTTTCCATTTCTTCAAGAGCAACGAATTTATGCCTCTCTCTCACTCTTTGTCTTCAGGTAATAAGATTCCTGTTATCGAAAATTTGGGCGCTACTGAGGTACTTTTCTCTATACTATTTTTCTACTTTCTTTCGCACAAAGAGTGCATTTTTATTATTATTTTCTTTTTTTTGACAGGATCAATTTGATACCATTGATTTGTCCGACAATGAGATAGTCAAGCTTGAAAATTTGCCCTTTCTTAATCGGTTGGGGACTTTGCTTATTAATAACAATAGAATTACTCGTATCAATCCCAACATTGGAGGTAAGCAAAGTGTTTTTCCTAGAAGACATACTTTAAGGAATGTGGTTTTGCATTCTTGTCTGTCTTATTTCTTTTTCTTTCTTCTCAGAGTTCCTGCCCAAATTGCACACTTTGGTTCTAACAAATAATAGGCTTGTCAATCTGGTGGAGATTGATCCTCTTGCCTCGTTTCCCAAGCTTCAGTTTCTTAGTCTTTTGGATAACAACATCACCAAGAAGCCAAATTATAGGTTGTATGTGATACACAAACTAAAATCACTAAGGGTCCTTGATTTCAAGAAAGTTAAAAGCAAGGTGAGGGTGCTTCTTTCTTGATAAAGTTGTGTGATGAGATTGAAGTGGTATAAGTCGTGGAAAACGTGAGTTAGGTCTTAATGGAGCTTGTTGTAAATTGTCATTCATTGGATAAGATTTTGTATCGATAAAGTGAGAATATTGTGGCCTATAATTTCAAGTTACGTTCAAAAAAACTATCCTGTAAAATCAATAAATCGTTATAAGAACCCTCCCGAGGACAAACAAGAGTTTTTCCTTGAGTTATCAAAGTAGTTGGAATGTGAAAGTTTTGTAAGAATGTAACTTCTGTATCCTTTGTGCTCTATTTCTGTAATTTGAATGTACACCTTCGTGGCCTCATATTCCTGGGACATTACATGATTTTTGGGTCAAGTGGCATCAAACATCTCAATAGCTTTTAAAGGACATTCTCTCACATAATGATTTAATTTTCAATGGCTTCCATGTAGGAGAGAGATGAAGCAAAAAGATTGTTTGCATCTAAAGAAGCTGAAGAGGAGGCTAAAAAGGAACCTGTAAAGACTTTCACACCTGGTGAGGTTAAAAATGTTACAGAAGTTGTAGAGGATAAACAGAATCAAAAGGTGGCGCCCACACCTGAGCAAATTATAGCAATCAAGGTACTGAGTTCATTATCATAAAAAACTTGATGATTTCGCTGTTATGATTATGGAAAGTAATGCAGTTGTCAATGGCTTCTTATTGCCTTTTCTTTATTTTGCTTTCATCTTATCATCTTATGTAAAACTTAAGTTACTGCTGTGCTCATAATTGACAGATGAGGATGTGTATATAATAAGTCCTCTGAAAGTACAGACAATGAGGGGGTGAATTTTATGCAAAATTAATTGTTGAAATTTATTCTTACAATTAGCTTTAAACAATTGCTTGTGTGTGTTGTTCAGAAAGACAAGCACATTAACATAATGGAATTTTGTAAACTTTCCCAGCCTTAGTAGTAGTTGTTTACATCAACAGTCTGAATATCTTCAGAGATTGCAGAGCGCTTGTAATGGATACTGCCTCTTTTGTTTTAACAACTTACATAAACAGTATTTATTATTTTTATAGAAGCATGGGTTTCATTTTTTGTTGTCTTTCTACTATGCAGGCTGCCATTGTGAATTCCCAGACCCTTGAAGAGGTTGCAAGACTAGAAAAGGTTATCGATTCTTGCCTGGTTGGAGGATTGCCATATTTTTCTGTCACAAGTTTGTTTCATGATAAGGCCTAATAATAATGCACTCTCAATGATACAATGTGGCAGGCGTTGAACTCTGGTCAGCTTCCTGCAGAATTTTCATTGGACAATACTAGTGGTTCAAACACTGTTGAAAAAGATGAAAAAAAGGTCAGTGATGGGGCTGAGGTTGAACCAAATAAAGCTGAAGAACAAGGGGATAATGAAGCTGCACCCATGGAACAGGTACTGTTTATCTTTTATTTTTGTGCAGAACTAATTTAACCCCGTCATCTTGCTTCTTTTCTTTTTTCCTGTCCGTTGAAATATTCGTTTCTTTCCTGGTGTTTGCTTGAGTGAATTTCTTTTGTGTTCAGATTACTAGCAAAATTGTGATTTATGATCATAATATGAGCATTTTCTCTTGATATAATGTACATGGGCACCAGCAAACATGAATTAGGAGATATGGTATTGATGATTAATGCATCTGTAGCAGTCATTGCACGTATGCTGGTCTTTGAGTCTCAGTAGTTTGCATTGTATAGGAAACTTGAAAATAAGATTTTCTAGATTGCAATGCCAACTACGAATTATGTGTGGCTTGTAATTTATGCCTTTGCTGTCGACATTAGCAAATAAATCTCATGGATGTGTTAATTGGTTGTCAAGTGACCAATTTTGGTACTTGGCATGTATGAATAGTTTTGTTGGTACATTGTGGATTGTGGTAGCACATCGCTGATGATACCTGGGAAAGAAGGGAAAGCCCTAAAACACACTGACCAGCGTTAGATTTCTCAAAAACCCATTCTATAAGATTACTCTGATTTGGTGAGTGCCAGATAGTTCTTTGGTCGAAGATTAGATCACCAAGTAACAAGTCAATATCCTGTCAAACATGGTCATCCTAAGTGGATGAATTAGGAATGATCTCCTTACAATTTCTTCTCTCGCCCTCTCTCTGATATTTTGATGATTTTTCCTGTTAGTTTTTGCTTTGATAATCACCTTAGGGGGAAAAGTATGACATGAATATACTCCTTTCTGTTAATCAATTTTTCCTTTTCGTCTTCAGGAATAGTAGGTTTTTGTTTTATCCAAACCGTCCAGCACTTTTTGGAATTATTAGCTCCAGAATGGAAGTCAGGTACCATACACGTCACTTCTGCCTGGAATCTTTGGCTGTATCATCATAACCTACCTCCATTGATCAGTTCTTCTTGCCCATTTAGTTTTTGTACTTTGTTAAGGTGTATGTAGGCTCACATTTGTATTTTGACCGGAGAAGGAATCTGTTTAGGCACATTTATTTGATGGATAGATTAAATTCCCTCTTTAGACTAATGTTCTGGATATAAACGAGTTTGATTTTATGGCTATATGGCAAAAAATGTTGAGATATGGTATGAGAATGTGAAGGATCACCGGTTTGTTGTTTTCGTACAAATATCAGATCATGTTGTGTGGTTTGTCATGCATAAAATAGTCCATTTCCATGAGATATACACCTTGAAAAAACTAGACCAGTATATATATATTGGACAAAGGCTTTGAAGTTGTGCAAATCAAATATGTTTAGATGAAGTTGTCCATGAGTTAAAGATGAATCTGCGAATAGTTTGTTTATCCAACTACGACTTTGTTATTGGTACAAAAAATGAAAAATTAAAGATATATATTAGAAAGGAATAATGTGTATTAACAGATATAATGGTAAGTATTAATACATATTCATCAGTTCAAAAGATGTTTCTTCATAAAATTTTGAATGTACTTTTATCTAAGCCTCACTTGATTATAATTATTTTAAGTGTATCTATTTTATTTTTTGCTGCTTTTTTCACACCTGTGTTTGTAAATTACAAAAAATGAAGAATAAAAAATATTCAAATTTTGCTTTTTTGTTTGTTAATTTTTCTTATTCATACTTTTAACCTAATATTTACGTCTTATATAAAGAAATATGTGCTCGTATAAACTTCATATCACCATGTAACAAGCATTGGAGTGGCATATGGCATGCATATGTATATATAACAGATTTTATTAACAGTACTGAGTACTGACACAAAAGTCATGGACCAATCTCCATGAACCACAAACTTCCACTTAGTCACATAACCTTAAGCTTCAACATAAAATATAATAATGTCTTGCAACTGGAAGATTCTTATAAATAAGTATGCGGCAATAAGCAAGCAGACGTATATACCCAGGTTCTGTAGATTCTGATGTAATGTAAACAACTGGCGTTCTTCAACATGAACACTGGTATTCTTCGTCAAGAATTCAGCCATTTCTTTTACTAGTGAAGGGAGAGCTGTATCACCATATAAGTAGAAGAGTACTTTTTTTTCTTCCTAGTATGAAACTGCTCCATGACTAAGATCCAAAGGACTCCTAACTGCATAAGCTTGCTCCAACCAATATCTTGTTCTCCTTAAACAAACAAAAAGAACAGACAAATGACAAGTACAAAGTTTAGGATGAGTTTGCAAGTCATGGACATCAAGAAAATGGCAAGTAAATGAGTTTAGAGATGAAAACCTCAAACTGAATTCTTCATACAAGTTCTCCGATCGACATGCGCGATTGTTCGCGCTCTGGTGCAGGCTCTTGTACCCTATCTCCTGCACCAGCAATGGAGTAGAGTTGGTTGATAGTCATTCAGAATCATCATAAACTTCTCCATCGTCAGAAAAATCATCAAATGTTCTCATATCAAGTTGGTAACGTAGGATCCCTCCAAGTCCTCCAAACCCTCTGCAAAACTGGGAACCTTCCTGTGATTTGTTGGTAACAAACTCAAGACTACAACCAAACCTCTTGTACTCATTAGCAAACCATTCAAGCAGAGGCATCTTCTCATGGAGTTCCAATTCAGTAGAGCTGGATCCATCCCTAAAACTGCTCCGGTTGGCCTCTTGCTCCTTGTTCAAATATTTTATTACAACCTCCCCAGTAAAGCTGTTCTTCAACTCATACCTATGTATGTCCAAATTTTCCCATACTATAAGAATATCAACAGCACCCATCTCCAAAGCCTTCATTGTGTCATCCACACCAAAAACGTATCTCCCTGTATCTTGGCTAATCTCCTCAAAGTACTTGCCTATCAAGCGCTTCTCCTGTATAAACTTAACATTGGACAAAATTTCAGAAGACAGCTCAATTGCCTGATTGAAACCATTCTCTCCTCCGTATGAAACATCAGCAACATTCAGAATTTTAGCCTGAAGTCGAGGATCAAACATATCTGACTGACTTAGCTCGGTCTTGAAGTCAGCAGATCCAGCAAGTATTAATCCTGAAACATTTGGCTGACTGGTGGAGGAATTAACAAAAAACTGTGTGGCAAGCTCGGCCGTCTTCCTCACATAGTTGTGGCGCTTTTCCATTCGAAGACGAGCAAACCGGAGAGCTGACTGACCTCCTCTCCCGTGTTTCTTTGGCAGGTCAACACTAAATTTATGCAAAACCTCCCGGGTGTTACCACTAAGTGTCCCAAATAGGGTCCCATTACCATCCATGACAATGAAACCAAACTTGTCATCCGATTCCAGAAGCTCACTCAATGCCTCAGTGTGGAACTTGTTGTCACAGAGGTAAAGAGACGCACTGATGGGCCTAAAAGGTTCCAAGTCAATGGTAACCTTCTTCTCCTTGCCATCTTCGGTTATAATGGTTCCAGTATAAAGCACCAAGCCTTTTGGAGGAACTCTGCTGTAGAGTTTGAGCCTCTGCTGAGCAGAGGTAATTGCACCCAGTACAGATTGCCGATTGACTCTGCTCTTGATGTTCGAAGCTGTTCCATACTCGTCGCTAAGCATCTTAGTGACACGGGAAATCTGATCACGAGGAGGCATGATAAGAGAAATCATGCTTGTCCCATTGCCACGAGCTGCCTCCAATGCTTTTATGAGCTTTTTGATCTTCCATATCTCAATGTTTCTGTCGGTCTCACGGCCATCCGCCATTGTGAACTACACCATGAAAGACCAACAACGTCAGACATAAGACATCACATGTAGAATCAAAGTGCATACATATTCAGAGTCAAAAGTGCATGGATTAGCAAAACCAATTCTAGGATGTTGGAATAACCCAGCACAAACCAACTTCTGTCTCCTACAAAACCTATAATCGGCATAAAGATATCTTGAGAACTGAACAGAAATGAAATTTTGATACTAACACTAAACTAAACTAAAAGAATCGTTAAATAAACAACCGATCCTAATAAAATGGAAAAAGGAAGAACTTTTGCGTTATCAACCTAGACAAAAACAAAAGGGTACAAGTTAAAACGAACCAAACTAAACCAAGCCAGGCCAGACCAGACCAGACCAAGAAGGAAGGAAGGAGAAGAAAAGAAAGCAATTAACGATGGAACAAGAAGTGATTATTTAAACGAACAGAGGAAACCTAGACTGGTTGTGATCATAGCCAAAGACTAAGTAATAACAAGAATAACACAGAAAAGGAGATTATGAAGACAAAGAGAAGTCACTAAAGAAAAAGATCAATGAATAAACAGGCATGAAACAGACAAAATCTGCAGAGGAATTTTAGTTAGAGAAAAGAGGAACCTGTGTGTGTATATACGTGTTTGTTCTTTACAATATAATACTAAAGTGAAAAAAGGTCCCAACAGCCAAAGCACCAAAGCAAAGATGACGGTAGATATGAAATTAGGCACAGAGAAATGTAGAAGAAGGAAAAGAGTACATATATAAGTAAAACAAAACGTAATCCACTTGAAATCCTCCTGCTCACGTC
>JAOTAY010000003.1:5946705-5976679 GCA_025629805.1 Erythroxylum baracoense | reverse complement strand
CATAGATTCTTAAGTTTATGCCATAGTGGAATTCCCTAAAATACCAAATTAAAAGGATGGAAAAAAGTTATAAAAAAACTATATCTCTCTTTTTCATTTTGATATAAAGATGGATGAATTGGTTTTTTTCTCAAATGATCATCAATATCCAACTTCGATGGATGAAAATATATGATATTCTTCCAATGTAATGACTTTGGTGATGGATGAAAATATATGATTATTCTTCCATTGTAATAACTTTGGTGGTTTGTAAGAGCATTTCATTTCTTACCAAGGAGAACCAGGTTCTTCCAAGAGCTCTTATTAATCTTTTTTCCAAAAGGCCAACCAAAAAAGGATTAGCTTCTTTTATGTAGTCATAGACAAGTAGCTGTTTAATTATTAGGACTATTGAGTCTTCTAATGTTCTAAGAATAGGAATCTAGAGGTTTTTTCTTCTTATTACGCTAAAGAGGCTATATAATCTCATTTTGATAATTTATATGTTTCCCTGTTAGAATGATTTCTTGTTTCACTAATGTTTTGTGTTAGTGGGTGTGCCATTGATTGCTTTCTCTGTTAAATTTTCCCTTTGAGTGGCTCTCCTCTCTTTTTGTGTTTTGTTGCCATTCTTCTTGTGATTGTTGAGGGCATGTGTTAAGAACTAATTTGGGTGGTTGGTGGTTGGTGTGAAATTTTTGGGATTTGGTGATTATGAACTTCTATTTAGTGCTTTGCTGCAAGAATTTTTACATATGATCTGGGTCATAGATATGCTCATTGATTCAACTTTAAGATGTTATCTCGTTTCATATTATATAATTTAAATTCCTTTTTCAGGAATAGAAGTTCAGGGATTTATATTTGGACCTCCCATGGCATTGGCAATTGAAGCAAAGCTTGTTCCATTAAGAAAACCAAGGAAATTGCATGGTATTATTTCTTCAATTTTGTATTAGTTTCATCTAATATGTCCTGGCATATATGTGTGCTAGGTCCAATGGCATAGTCATTGATGAGTTTTTATGTTCTTCTTTAATAGTCCAACTATTTATATTTAGGTTATGTTTGAATTATTGATGAGTAGATATATGATTACATAAGCATTTATTGTATATGGAATAAGTTTGAGATCTTATGGATGGTTTGAAGCATAATAAACCTCCTAGGATGGTATATAGGTTGGAAACCCGTGATGCAGCTCCTAGGAGGATTATCGGTGAAAAATTCCACGAGCCTAGGAGTCACAACGAGAACTTATTTTTGATTTACAGGTGTAAATAATGCCATATACCATAGTTTTCAAATCAATTTTATGTCATTAATTCGATCGATTAATACTTCAACTTCGATATGATTAATTCAAACTTAGTATTAACACAAGGAATTAATACATTTTATAGACAAGACAAATTCTTTACATAATAAACCCCTAGGATAGTATATAGGCTGGAAACCCATGATGTAGCTCCCTTGAGGCTTATCAGTGAAAAGTTCCAAGAGCCTAGGAGTCACAGTGAGAACTTGTTTTCTTGATTCACAGGTGTAAACAATGCCACGTACCATAGTTTTGAAATCAATTGTTGGTCATTAATTTGATCAATTAATACTTCAACTTTGATATGGTTAATGCAAACTTGGTATTAACAAAAGGAATTAATACGTTTTATAAAGAAGATAAATTCTTCACATAATAAACCCTAAGATGGTATATAGGCTAGAAACCTGTGATGCAACTCCCGTGAAGCTTATCAGTGAAAATTTCCACAAGCCTAGGAGTCACAGTGAGAACTTATTTTCTTGATTCACAGGTGTAAGCAATGCCACATACCATAGTTTTGAAATCAATTGGATGTCATTAATTTGATCGATTAATACTTCAACTTCGATATGATTAATACAAACTTAGTATTAACACAAGGAATTAATACATTTTATAATCAAGACAAATTCTTTACATAGTAAACCCCTAGGATGGTATATATGCTGGAAAATCATGTTGCAGCTCCCGTGAGGGTTATCGATGAAAAATTCCACAAGCCTAGGAGTCACAGTGAGAACTTGTTTTCTTGATTCAAAGGTGTAAACAATGCCACGTACCATAGTTTTGAAATCAGTTGTTGGTCATTAATTTGATCAATTAATACTTCAACTTTGATGTGGTTAATGAAAACTTGGTATTAACACAAGGAATTAATATGTTTTATAGACAAGACAAATTCTTTATATAATAAACCTTAGGACAGTATATAAGCTAGAAACCTGTGATGCAACTCCCGTGAAGCTTATCGGTGAAAAATTCTATAAGCCTAGGAATCACAGCGAGAACTTGTTTTCTTGATTCACAGGTATAAACAATGCCACATACCATAGTTTTGAAATTAATTGTAGGTCATTAATTCGATCGATTAATACTTTAACTTCAATTTGATTAATGCAAACTTAGTATTAACACAAGGAATTAATATATTTCCTAGACAAGACAAATTCTTTACATAATAAATCCTAGGACGATATATAGACTGGAAACTTATGATGCAGCTCTCGTGAGGCTTATCAATGAAAAATTCCACGAGTCTAAGAGTTATAGCAAAATTGTAATTGAAGTAATAGCATGTTTTAATAACCAAATTGGTATAACCCTATTTACTAATATAGGTATTTGCATCAATTAAAGAAAAATGTCGAAAACAAGGCTAGAGTTGAAGGTTTGATATGTAATGCTTATTTAATGGATGAAGCTATATATTTTGTTCACATTGTTTTGAGCCGCATGTTTACACAAGAGAAAGAAAAGTTCCTCATAATGACGATGAGGGAGGAACTAGTGATGCTGATGGTAACTTATCCATTTTCACATATCCTGGAAGATCATATGGACGCTCAATAAGAAGAATGTTAACAAAGGAAGAAATTGAGGTTGCCTATGGTTACATTTTATTGAATTATCAAGATGTTCAACCTTTTGCGCGCACAGTAAGTTGAAATTGATTATTTGGGTTTTGAAATTTATGGTTATTCATAACTGAAATTCATAATAATGTTTTTAGATTATACGAGGAATTGTTACGCGAGCTTATACCTGATAAAACATAGGATGATATCAATAAAGAAGTTGGAAGACACTTTCCTCGATGGTTAGAGAAATATGTAAGTTTTCAGTTATAAATACTGAAATGATTGAATTATAAGATTTAAATGTTTAAATGACATTATACTGTATAATATGATATTTTCTTTTATGTAGGCCTTAGAAAATCCAATAAAAAATAAGTTCATTTTTGGTCTTACGAAGTGACCTTTGTGATCTATTAAATCATATCTGGTGCATTTTGTTAATGGATACAAATATCATACAGAATATCATGGTCATAGCATGGTAACAATAAATAGTGGAGTTTGTGTACAGGGAGAATTGATGGATTACTATGGTAAAATTATTGAGATACTTAAAATTGAGTACCCTGCATTGCCAATAAAGAGAATTGTGATATTTAAGTGTGACTAATTTGATCCAACTCTAAATGTTGGTACAAAAGTGCATAGCCGATACAATCTAGTTGAAATCAACAAGTGAAGAAGATTTAGATAATTTGAACCTTTCGTGTTGTCAATGTAAGCGATCCAGGCGTATTATGTCTCTTTTCCTAGCTTACGATAATGCCCCACCTTCAACTCGAGTTTTGGGTAGCAAAGTGGTATTAGAGCTAGTATGGGGTAGCCTTACACCCATGACATTGTAAGTGTGAACTCCAGCAACAACGAACTGGATCGCTTGGTAACGCTTGCGAAGTGTGGTGGGTTTAAGTAATTTGATAACGCTCTACCTTCAACTCGAGTTTTGGGTTGCAAAGGTTTAAGTAATTTTGTTCAGCCCTACCTTCAACTCGAGTTTTGGGTAGCAAAGTGGTATCAGAGCTAGTATGGGTTAGCCTTACACCCATGACGTTGTAAGTTTGAACTCCAGTAACAACGAACTAGATCACTTGGTAGCGTTTGCGAAGTGTGGTGGGTTTAAGTAATTTGGTTCCACCCTACCTTCAACTCGAGTTTTGGTTAGCAAAGAAAAATTCGGCCCTACCTTCAACTCGAGTTTTGGGTAGCAAAGTGGTATCAGAGCTAGTATAGGTTAGCCTTACACCCATGACGTTGTAAGTTCGAACTCCAGCAACAACGAACTAGATCACTTGGTAGCGTTTGCGAAGCGTGGTGGGTTTAAGTAATTTGGTTCCACCCTACCTTCAACTCGAGTTTTAGGTAGCAAAGACACTTTGCTACCCAAAACTCGAGTTAAAGGTTGCGGACACCAAATCTACTTAAACCCACCACGCATCCGCAGTAGCCCATACTACTACGATTACACAGGGAACCCAGTTCGATACACTGGAATTCAGCCTTGCACCTAAGGAATGCAGTTCATTATGCTGCGAATCGATCCTAGGACGTCATGGGTCTCAGCTAGCTCTGATACCACTTTGCCACCCAAAACTTGAGTTGAAGGTTGTGGACACCAAATCTATTTAAACCAGGTTTAATTAATTTGGTTCCACCCTACCTTCAACTCTAGTTTTGGGTAGCAAAGTGGTATCAGAGCTAGTATGGGCTAGCCTTACACCCATGACGTTGTAAGTTTGAACTCTAGCAACAACGAACTGGATCATTTGGTAGCGCTTGCGAAGCATGGTGGGTTTAAGTAATTTGGTTCCACCCTACCTTCAACTTGAGTTTTAGGTAGCAAAGTGGTATCAGAGCCTAGCAAAACAGAAGAAATTGCTTTATTTAAACCATAAAAAATATAAATGAGTTATCTATTCCTGAAGATAATATTAAAAATATTAAAAAGGATGTAAAAATTCAGCTTGAAGAATTAACTGAATTAGTCAATAGATTAACATTAAATTCCTTTTCTAACACTGAAGTACTTAAACTAGTTACAGATAACAACGAAATAACATATGGTTATAAGTCTGATCAAGACATTTTTGTAGAACAAACAGGGCAACCTGAATCTAGTCAGCAAGGAGAAAGAAAACATAAAAAAGAACAACAAACAAATTATCAATGGGATAGTAAACCAATTATAATGGATGATTTAAACAGATTTGGATATTACCGAAAAGATCATAAAATACAAAAATTTCCTACAGAATATACACCCAAACATATACAACTAGGACTAGATGGAATTTTAAATCTAGATTGTGTCTTAGCACTAGAAAAATTATTATTAGAATGGTCTAATCGATTTGCTTTATTAATCCAATTAGAAAAACCATTTGAAGGATTAATAAATATTAGTCTATTATGGAATTTTATTACATGTAAAACGACAGTAATAGTTCTCGACTTCTTATTAGATAATGAAGCAAGAATTAAAAACACTATCGAATTTCTTAATGTAGTCGAACCAATAAAAGCATTTCGTGCAATTATAAATGAAATTTATTGGAAAGGATATAGAGTCATATAAACAAGAAATTGAAAACGAGGAAAGAAAACAAGCTTTATGGCATTTAAATAATATAAGCATATGTGATATCTATTATTTAGAAGAATATATTTGTGAATTTAAAAAGTATTATTATAAATTAACACGTCCTGAACAAGAAATGTATATTCAAATATTTATTCAAAAACTACCCTATCGAATAAATAAAACAGTTGAAGAAATCTTTCTTAAATCACAAACCTCTAATTTATTTGCTTATAATTTAGACGGGGCTATACATATAACCTAAGAAATATTAGCACAAAAATGTTTAGAAGAAACATTACACAAAAAGTTAAAATATACAAAAACACAATTATGTTGCTCAAAATATGCGGAAGTACCACAACAATATGGTTGTAATCCTCCTAGGAATAAACATCCAAGATTTAAACATCAACATAAAAAATACACATGGAAAAAATACCCAAAAAGACATTTTTATAAAAAACCATTCAACACTTATAAAAAGTTCTTTAGGAAGAAAAATTATCGCAAATTTATGCCAAAACAAAAATATTGTCCTCAAAACAAAAAACAGTGTAAATGTTGGCTATGTAAAGAAGAAGGTCATTATGCAAATGAATGTCTAAATAAAAAATCGACCAATAATAAATATAAGGAAAAACTTAATTTATTACATTCAGCTTTTCAATATCAATTAGAACTAATTGAATTCGATTATGAAACAGATTATACAATTTAGTCTTTATATTATTATGAATCTTAATTTGAAAGTTCAGAATCATCAGACAAATGCCAATACAACTTTTATTCAGATATACATTCAGAATAAAAAAGTTAATGCATATATAGATACAGGAGCTACTATCTGTATAGCTACCAAAACATTATTAAATAATTGGAAAAAATTACATAAACCATTACAAATTAGAATAGCTGATGGAATCATTAAATACATTTGGTATGTAAGTTATTACAATAATATTATTATTAAAAATTATACATTTACAATACCATTAATCTATCAACAAGAATTAAGATTACCTATTATACTACGAAATAATTTTTTAAAATTATATAATCCATTCTGTCAATATTTACATTATATAACGTTAAAAACACCAGAAATACTTTCATTAGGTCAAAAATCAATTATTCTAAAATTTCTTATTTATCATACAACATATTATCAAACTCTAAAATTAATACATGAAAAGATAAGTCAGTTACAATTTTTCCTACAAAATAATGTAAGTTTACAATCTAAAATAGAAATTTTATTAGAACAAGTTTGTAGTGAAAATCCCTTAGATCTAGTAAAAAATACAAATACACAACTTATTAAAATCAAGTTAAAGGACCCTACACAAGAAATAAATATTAAAAACAATATTCCATACACTCAACAAGATGTACAAGAATTTATAACGGAATGTTCTAAGTTATTAGATAAACAATTAATTTCTTTAAGTACAAGTAAACATTCTCCCCCTGCATTTTATGTGAATAATCATTCCGAACAAAAAAGAGGTAAAAGTCGTATGGTTATTAATTATAAAAAATTAAATGAAGCAACAATGGGTGATGCTTATAAATTACCACGAAAGGATTATATTATTAATAAAATAAAAGGACATAAATGGTTTTCAACTCTAGATGCTAAATCAAGATATTGGCAACTTAGATTACATGAAAATACAAAACCATTAACTGCATTTACCTGTCCTCCACAAAAACATTATCAATGGAATGTGTTACCATTTGGACTTAAACAAGCACCTAGTATTTATCAACACTTTATGGATATTAATTTAGAAGGATTTGAGGAATTTTCTCTAGCATATATTGATGATATTATTGTATTTTCCAATAAAGATAAAGATGATCATTTAAAGAAAGTTAAGATAGTTTTACAATGTTGTAAAGACAAAGGCCTTATATTAAGTAAGCAAAAAGTTAAATTAGCACAATAGAATATAGAATATTTAGGCATTGCTTTTTATAATGGATTTTTAAAATTACAACCAAATATTTTGTTAAACTTACAACATTTTCCAGATAGATTACAAAATAGGACTCAAGCTCAACAATTTTTAGGTCTTTTAAATTATATTTCTGATCAAGGTTTTCTTAAAAATTTGGAAAAAGAAAGAAAAAGTTTACAAATAAAATGAAGCTCTAAATCTCAACGGACATGGACCTCTAAAGATACAGAAACGGTACGTATTCTTAAATCTCTATGCAAAGATTTACCAATGTTATATAATTATCATCCTAAGGATACACTCCTGGTATAAACTGATGCCAGTATGGATACATGGGCTGGTTGCCTTTTGGCAAAACCACTCAACACAAAAAAGTATTTACTTTGCAAGTATATAAATGGCATTTTCAGTTCTGCTGAAAGTAAATATCCAATTCATGAGAAGGAAACATTAGCCTGTCTCAAGACACTGAGAAAATGGTGAGTTGATTTATTACCCGTTGAATTTATTATCCAAACTGATTCAAAGTATTTATGTGGATTCACTCAATATCAGATAAAAACAAATTATAATCAAGGATGTCTAATTCGATGGCAATTGGAATTATTATAATATAATTTTCAAATTCAATATATCAACTCTTTTGCTAACAGTCTTGTAGATATCCTCACAAGAGAATGGAAGCAGTTATCACCAGCCTAAAGGAATCACTCTCCAAAAAGGAGGAGGCATTACTCGAATTACAACAATAAGTTGGAACGGTCACCAAAGAAATCAACCAACTTTACAGTACAATCAGCTTATTAGAAAAACAATTAGTTCCAGAAACACCTGTAGCTACCACATCATCACTAGAGTCTACAATTCCTCTTCAAACACCTGTTCCTATTACCCCACAACAAATTTTACAAACATCACAAACACCTCCCATCTCCCAAAGAAAAGAAGATTTCAAAGAATCAAAATTCTATGTCATTTTCAATGGACCTATCTTAGGAATATATGATGAATGGCATAAAACTGTCGTTCATATCACAGGAAAATAAGCCATTTTACATAAAAGCCTTTTAGACAAACAACAAGCAGAAAAGGCTTTAGCCGAATTAAAAAATCCACCTTTGAAACCACAATACAAGCAAGTACTTGAAAAACCATTTTCAACCCCATCTATGATGAAAGCATTAGGAAAACCAATCAATATGGACAAGATCAATGCATTACCAAAACGAACTTTAAAAGACGAAATAAGGAAAATCACTTTCGAAATGTTTTTTGAATGTTTCCAAGCATTGAATGAATGGAAAGAAGACCAAAAGATCTTTCAGTATTACCTATAAAATAGAGGCAAATATGGACCAAAAGCAATCATACTCCCAGAAGCAGACCCATTGACTACCTATTTATTCTTCCAGAGTGGTTTGATTGATATAATTTATCTAACCAGTTTGAATATTTTGCAAGAATTTCCTCCTGGTTTTATTCAAGCAATCAATAATTATTGAGACCAATTTCCTAAAGAGTGGAAAGTATTCATCAAAGTTTTCAACAGCTATCCTATCTTCAAAGAGTCAGACAATATCAAAGATGCAGAGATTAAAGTATCCAGAATTGCTTTTATACGAATTGGAGTAAGCAACGGCATGTATTCTCTAATAGATGCTCCATCGAAGCATGAATTTACATTGGAGCTCATTAATCATTTTAATCTACAATGTCTCGAGGGTGTATACTACCAATGTCTACGAATCAATGCAGAATCACCACTCAAGGTAAATTACAAAGGAACTAATATCCTCATGACCTCCTCATACAAGTCTCCTATCACTTCAAAAGCTTTGCAAATAGTAGGACAGTTTGAATAACCTTTCTCAACCATTGATGGACTCTTCTCAGAATTATCAATCTAGTGAAAATACGTGCTATGTCAATAGTTAAACAATCATATTCAACAAAAATGTCCTTACTACCCTTCCAAATTAGCTGAAATTGAAGAAGCAGCATCGATGGAAGCAATTATAGAAGAATAAATTGTCAAGCAAACTGTCAAGCACCAACATGTAGCCCCTATATCGGCCACCCAAAAGGGAATCAGACCAACTTTGGTCAATGCTCCTTTTCTTTTTGTAAAAGTAGATTCTTTAGCTATTACTGTTTTTACTTTATGTCTTTTCTTTTTGCTTTAACCGATTCCTTCGGTTTTCAGCCATCCTTTCTTTTCATCTATATATGGCACCTTTTGTAATCAAACTAACTATGAAATAAACTCGCTCTATATTTCCTTTTGCTTATTTCGCATCTCAAGCCTGAGTTTGGCATTCAAACGAAGCACAGCAAAAAAGGTATTTATAGATGTTTTTGTTTCATCACACAAGTATTATGAATTATTTTTTTTATTTATATTTACCATCGTTATTAGTCTTTATTATGTGCAACCTTATCTATTTCTCTTTATTATTAGTTTTATTAGTTTACGCAAATATGAACTCATAGATTTCTTTCAAAAACTCTACAAATATGGATTTACTTCTTTATTATTACAATATTTATTTAATAAATTCTATTACCCCTCTCTTAGTTATAATAATCTCGATTAACTATTTTCAGGAAACATGAGTCTTAGAACCGAGTGTGGAATATGTAAAGTTTTATATACTTGTTTAACACTTACCACCAAGAAAGTCGGAGTCAGTAAAAAACTTATTCAGTATTTTACTCTTGAAAAACAACATCTTCCTTATCTCTATCCTCCCTCTCCACAATTAGATGAAGAATTACAAAGTTGTCAAGAGCGAATCACAAACAATACAAAGCTTTATGATCAAGAAATGGAAGAACTTACCTAACTACATAAATGATTTTGTAGCCATTATCAGAAAGCACATTTAGATTGTCAGGAGTCTACCTCCACTTCTACTCTGTAATAATGAATAATCAATATATTAGAATTCCATGTACTATCTGTACTCATTTGCAAATTGAAATCATATATTATGAAAGTTTAGCTATTCAATATAAAAATGAAAAAGATCGATATAACTGTTTACAGTTTTTTATTAATAATAATAGGTTAAAACCAATTAAAGAAAAATTAGATATAGCAACTTATTTATATCATTCTTATTCTCAAGAATTAGCGACATTTCATAATCAATTAAACATACATAAAAGCCAAAATCATTAAATGACTGATATAATTACTGAATCTGAAAATAATAATGAAATCAATAATATTCTACAATTAGATAATTTAGAATTAACAGAAGCTAAAGGAATTTTCATAAATCAACATTATTATCACAAGAAAAATTAAAACAAATAGCAAAAACCCAACTAGATTTAAAAACAGGCCAAGATAGAAAATATTACCCTTTTCATAATTTTATAAATAGACAAAATATAATTTATTATGGGAAAGTAGTTCACAAGACCCCAATTAGTATTAATCAATGTAATGGACATATAAGACTTCCTTTAATAAATCAAGAACATATTTATAAACGGTTACATAAAATCCTTGAAAATAAACGAAACAAAATAGGTTATATTCAGCTTTCTACTATTCAAACTCTATTAAAATCTACATTTCAAGAAGGTATTGATTCACTTACAAGATTAGCAATTATATATGAAAGATTAACTGAACTAAAAAACAAGTCATAGGAATTATAAATGGAAATCTTGCTAATGGAAAAATAAATTTTAATACTAGATTAAAATTAGGAATTCCTTTACAATCATAGGATTAAGACAACACAATCACTATCACTTATAAATTCTATCGAGAAAATTTAATGACACCTGGACAATACCCTTTTTCTATTACCTATCAAGTAAGTTATGCATTAACTAATTCTCATCATAGTAATGAATTTAAAAATACTGATAGAATTTATATGGATCAACTATTTAATGATGTAGCTAAAATTGGAATAAATTTAAAAACATCATTAAGAGAATTAACTAAAATAAATTATCCTATATCTTCTACCCCTAGATTATCCCTATCACACAATATATATACACCTAGAACAATTTTGTTAGACAGAACACAATCTTGTAGATTACCCAGACTGATTAGATTTACAGAACCAGGAATTAATTTAGAAAAACCAATTTCTATAATAGATCCTAAAATAACAAATCAACAAGAACCAAAGAACGAAGAGCATAATATAGCAAAAGATATTAGTGCTATTAAAACACAAATCCAAGCATTAACAAAACATATTCAAAATACTCTATGAGTGTTACTAAAAACTTAACATAATTAATAGAAAAACAAATACAAATTGAAGAACAATTAAAAGAACTCATACAAAATCAAGTAACAATAATTCAAAATAATACATAAAGTTAAAAATGAAAATAACGCAACCCAAGAATTAACAACTGAAATAGATCAAAAAGTAAATAATATAATAAGGGACATAAGAAGTCTAGAAGTGGCCTCAAAACTTTAATGTTCTCTCAAAGCTCTTTACACAAGTCGACATCTATCAAATTCACACAAACTTGATTTTTTTTCATGGAGATAATGTTCTCGTCTAAGTAAATAGGTTTTCCCAGTACAATAGTCATATGACTTAAACCTTTTATGTTCTAATACTCCAAAAGTTTTATATGGAATTCAATTAAAATGGGTGTCTCTTTTTTATTCAATATGTCCAGTTCAAGCCTTGCTCTCCTCTTCCATAGAAAAAGTGGTTTTCTTATGAAGTATTCCATTCTTAGGATTTTAGTGAGTTTGGATTGATTGTTGAACCTAAGAGTAAATAAGTAAGCCTCATTAATGATAACTTTATTAAGGTAAAATTTGTTCCAATAGTTCTCTATCTATCTCTAAAATAAAGGGAAGGCATTTTGTCAAAGAAGAAGCCAAGGATGTTTGATGATTTAATAACTCTTGCCTTGCCTTTAAGAACTCTAAGGGAAGAGATACTATCAATCCTACGTTACTATAAGAAGGTGGTACAAAGTGAAGAGACTAGAAGGAAGCATCATCTCCTACTGTTTTAAACCATTAACGAATACGAGATGAAAAGGAAGGAGAGGGAGATAAAGGAAAGCATCAAAGGAGGTAAAAGTTAAAAAAGGTCCTTTAGAGAAAACTAAATATTAAGAGGTAAATCCTTTATGACAAAAGAGAAAGGAAAAAATGCCAAGGTAAAAAGGAAATCTAACTGAAAAAATAACAATATCGCTGATAGAATTATCTAATCAATGTGGCTCAAACTAAAAGTTAACAAGCATTGAAAAAGAGAAAAGAAGGGAGGAATGTTTAATAGACAACATACAAAAAACGATAAAAAGAAAAGGTAAGCATGACAGCTGTAAAAAAAACTAAGAAACGTAAAAGAGAAAAAAGAAAGAGAGTCAAAAATTAACTCTTCTTTTCTTGGGCAATTGGGTAGTATTTAATAATATTGAATAACATAATATATAAAAAAAACAATGGGAAAACTATCTTTTAATGAAAAATTTTAACAATATTAATTTTAATTTAAAATATAAATAATTTTTTGTATTTGATTTTAAACAAAAAATTGTTAATTAACTCTAAGAACTACTTACTGTGTATTGTTGTCGAATACAAAATTATATCTTGATGAGAAAAATTGATTAGTCTATTAAATTAAATAGGACATAGTTCACTTAATAATTTTAATATTAGGGCTTGATTGTTTTCATTTTCATTTTTGTTTTCCTTTTTTTATTTTCTAAGTCAATGTAAAACCAGTTTGTTTGAGGTTCTAGTTTCTGTTTCATGTTTTGGTTTCTTCCTGTTTTCAAAAATTATAAAAATAATAAAAAGTAGTTTTTGTTTTTTGTTTTTGTTTTTTTCATAATTTGATTTACTAACAACTAAATATAAATTTTTTAATATATTAATTTTTAATAAGAATTATGAGTAATTTAAATTAATATTATATATTTAATTAATTATTAACAATTTAATTTAATTTTAAAATAAAATAAAATAAAAATTAATAAATATAATTAATTTTATTAATTATTTTTTATAAATATTATATAAGAGATTGAAATAAATTTATTTAATTAAAAATATATTATCTTTAAGTTTTGTGTAATATGTAATTATTATCAGTTATAAAAATATAACTTCATTAATATTAATAACCAAACTGATTTTTTTTTGTTTAAAAGAAAAATAAAAACAGAAAATAGAAAGCAAAAACTGAAATTGAAACTGAAAATCACAAAAAAATAGAAGCGGAGCCAAATAATCTCTTTATTATTCTTGTTACATGAAATTAATTTTAAATTTATAATTAACAAATAATGTTCATTTTACAATATTTAATGGTTATGAAATTGTAAGTAGCACATTTGAATTAAAAATAACATCTTACGATTGGTTAATATTATTCTAAAATTTAGGAGAATTGATGTTTAATTAATTACATAATATGTTGAAATCCGTATAATTTTTAAATTATGTCACAATAAAACATTTAAAAATAAATTTATACCACTTAAAATCCTACTAAAGATATTATTAATAAAATTTAAGCATTGATTTTTTAATTTAATTTAAAAATTTAAGAATTGAATTGGAATAAACAAATTATTTTAATTATCGACTTCTCAATTGTGATGATCTCTGTTACAAAGGTTTTCATTCAAGTATGAACTTTTCCCACAAGGTACGTCAACTCCTTTTGTATGAAAATCTCACTTAGCTTCGTCAAAGCAAGATTCAGCCTTGTCTCATGATCATCGACCAACATACTCATTCTCGAATGTCTCACGACCTTTGTAGTGTTTGACTCTCACCCCTTTGTAAGAAAACTACGAAAGAACTAAATAATCATGGCAAAAAAAGAACAAAAGAATGAGATACAACTAAAAAGCCAACTTTCATTACTTTGCCCAAAGCATACAAAGGAATATTCTCTCAATTTCTAAGTGTCTTCCACACTCATCCTCTCTCTTATTGAGAAGAGCAGGACTCAAATGAGCTATTTATAGGCATCTCTAGATGACTAAGTTAGAATCCTATTAGAACTTTACTAGTTAAGATCACAATCTTATTTTATCTTATCCTTATCAGATTACATCATACTAATCAATAGATGACATCTCCATCCAATTAAGACTCTATCTAATAGGATTAAGCTACATCACAATAATAAGATAAAAGATTACATTATATAGGAATGATTATCCATATCCACGAAGATCTCCTCTATCTTCAGATGATCCTTCCATATGATCTTTATCTCTTAGAGTAGTTGATGTTTATCCATTGTGATCTTATCCACTACATCATCCATGATCTCTTCATCTCTATCCGTTGATGATAAGTCATCTAAGCCAATAGCACACTGGTTTGTCCAATGCTTACCTATGTCAACTTCATTAACCATGGTCCATCCACTTGAGCACACACTAAGTCCTTAATCCATCAAGAACCTAGCCTTAGCCAAGTCAGCTCCTAAAAGGTTCAAAACTCTCCCAAAAATCACACCATGCTTGATCTTCTTGCTAAGTCACCTTGGAACTCTCACATATTCCTATCATACGTGTGATCTAGCTAACCTTCCACTTGATGTCTATCTCAAGCCTTCTATTGGTCTCACATCCGAATCTAGCATCTAGTTGAAGATTTCCACCAATGTGCACCAATGCACGCCAACGTTTAACATTGCCCCTTTTCCTTCCTGCCTCCTCACAAGCATTTGCCTTGCTTCGTTGTTTCGAGTGTCGAACAATGGTTAAGGCTCGTTAATGCCCACACAATTTCGCTATTTCAGACTTAGGTGTCTAATAGTCTCAACTTTGATTCTTAATAGATAAATATGAAAGATCAAAATTTTGCATTTTAAAATATTTTAAAGAAAATTATTGAAATTGAAATATTTGTACTAAATTTACTAATTGAATAACTTTTAAAACTCAAGTATATATTTGAACCAAATAGATTTTGGTTGGAGAAATGGAGTGCTAAACATTACAAGTTTAACTATCTTAAACCAAAATTGTCATAATTAGAGTTTAGTTTTATGCTTTGTATTTATTTGAATGTTGAACTTTCCTCTATGCTTTCCTAGGAAAAGATTCAGCAAATATTGTACCCATATCTGGAAACAATACCTCCACAAGCTACATGGTCCTCATTACCTTTGATTCATCGAATATAGTCAATGGTTTGGCTATCAAACCATTATTTCTTGAAAACTTTCAATCCTCTCTACTGGCTTTAGAATTAAAATTGAATAATGATTAAACTAGTCTATAAAATTTACTTAAAGTATGATTATGTCCTTTACCTTTACTTAAGACAAATTATATTACTTTCACATATTTGAGCAACTTAAATTTAATCCACCATAAACTTATCAAAGCCAATTTAACAATTATATTGTTTCAATATCGATCTATTTCATAACTAATTTTCAATTATGAAAATAAAGTCAATTAGAGGTATCCTTAATCCAAGATGAGGTTTGCCAAGTTAATTGAACTTTTAACTTAAGTTTGAGAGTTGATTTGGACATTATTTCCTGACAAGTTTGTTGTTGTCCTTGTATTTGTTCGTTATGCAGCCCAAAATTTGTTAAATAATTTGTTAGTATAGGTGGCCTACCTATAGCGTAACACAGAGGATTGAACTTGAATGATTTGGATCGGCACGAGGAAAGTACCAATAACTATTTATTTAATCATTATTTAAATTCTATTAACTATATGACGTAAATAAATTATGTCATATTTATACTTTCTAATGTGTGAAAGAGTGATTAAGAAAATAAAAGCTATATTTTTCTACCAAGATATTATTTACAACCAAATAATATGAAATTTAATCCTCTATGTAATGCAATTAAAAAGGACAAAACAATTTCTTAATCTTTTTTGAAAAGGACAATTACTTAATATTATAAGGCCACGATAGTTAATGAAACAAAACACTTTATAAATATCATAAATACTTTAAAAATGACCTAAAGTTACCCTTTTCATTCAACAAGACTAGTAATTATATTTCGTTGATAACATGCTATTTATTTATTTATTTGGGTGTTAATAACTCTCAAAACTAAAATTAATACCCTTAAATGTATGATTCCTTAAACGATTTTGCTTTTACATTTATTTGATGAATTTATCTAAAAATTTTTCACTTTTTAAAAGTAAAATTGAGAAAATTATGAACTAGTCTATTTGAAAGCTCTTTAATATTTCAAATTTACAATTATAAGGGTTTGAATTTAAACAATGGATCTAATATTTGAAATTATGCCTAGGATTAACTTAAAGGTGTTAAGCTAAAAGTACTATCTATCTAAATTAGGTTTTTGTAGCTTTTAGGAATAAAATTGATGCACAGTCGAATAAATTATTGCATTAAAATAAAATCATTTCTTTCTTTTACAAGTTGAAAAATGTAAATGATGTAGAGTTATATGATTGTATATATAAGTTGATTTATTTGAATCTTTTTTAGAATATATTGAACAATTAGTCAAGAGTTGCAAGGAAATGTAGAATAATACAAGAAGACATAACATCTACACAGTCTTAAGTCTGTTAAGAGACTAACTTCTAGAGGGCAGCGTCAAGCCTTCTAAAATTTCCTCAAATCAATGATCTACATAACCTATTGTTGATAGCATAACAATGATCTCCTAACTATGTAGGTAGGCACCAATTGGAGAGTAAGGGTTAGCTGCCTCCAATATGCAGGTTGTAAGCAACAATACGCATTTTAATCTGCTTTATCAACTTTTATAGAAGAGTTTTCTCCTACATTGCTTATCTCTTAAGATTCTTCTATTGCTTTTTCACTGTAATTCATACGTCATATATCAGATTATCCTTATCTCCTCCACTCTAAGGTGACTACTCGATGAAAGTTAGATAGCCAAGTCATACAAGTAGTATCAGAGAAATATATATTATAGAGGTTCTAGATTTGCTTCCATAAGTGCAGGGAGACTTTGGAATTGAAGTATAAGTGGCCTATGAATTCCATCTTCTTATATCATAGAACAAAAGTAGGGGAAAGATTCATTTATTTGCTTAACCTATCATCAGGGTTTAATTTGCCTTTATTTGCAAGCTAAAGGATGAGTTATAAGGGCTCGTATATTTCATTTGCCATCTTATCTTAAGAGTTTGATTCCTTAGTAATCCTTTGCAAAAGGCATTTATGAACAAGCTAGAGGAGTTTCCATTCCATTAAATTACATCCTCTTAGGTAAGGGATAAATTGTATCCTATTAGTATATCTTTAGGGCATGAGCTTGAGAGCATCTAGATGTTACATCAAAAATCCAATGCCTGGTTCGCTGAGGCATTGTTAACAATGATATGTTTTAGTAGAATGAGATCTTGATTTTCATTAAGGGCCCCTAAGCCTTACCAATTGTCACACCAAAAATATGTGGAGAGTCCATTAACCACCTTTAAATATATTTTCCACCTATCTTGATTCCTTAATTTGAGAAAATTTGCCATTGTCAAAGATTAGTTGTGTTTTGGTTGTATTATCCATAAGCTTTCCCCATCTATATAGTGTAAGTGAATTTAAATCTTATTACCAAAATATTTGAAAAGAATATTGCTAACGATCAGACCTTAGGTCTCAATTTCTTAATAGGAATGAACTTAGATCCCAAAACAATACCCATCCTTTAGTTTAATTTGAACATTTAGTAGACTAAATATAGGCCAATTTGTTTAAAGTCAAACTCAAATTGTTTGATGGAAGTTCTATTGACAGTGTGTGTCGAGTGCACTGCAAAATTTATCTGACTCTACACACTAAAATTTGTAGTTATGGTAAGTCGGGGTCGAATCCACAAGGAATGTTCAGTTAATTTCCGTAACAAAATTAATTGATGCAAGTAAAATAAAAAGAGGGGTTTTGGATTTTAAACAATTTAGAAATTAAAATAAAAGTGAACTATCAAAAACAAATTAAAGCAAGCAATCAAAAATCATTAAAGTGTTAAATATAAGTAAGGTTCGATTGTAGGGTCAATCTCGACCTAAACATAATCAAGCATATGCCATCACCCTAATGTCTTTACACCTCTCTTCGAACTATTGATATGAGACTAGCAATACGCTTTACTAATTCTGGTTTTCCCTTAGGTTGTGTTTAATTAAAATACGATCGTTAATTAAACCTAACTACTGAATAACCTAGGATACGATCTCTAAATTCAATTTGGCGGCAACATTACAATATAGGCACTAACCTCACACATTTGGGTTATCTAACCTAATTTAAATTGTTCCTAATGATTCACTATCATTAGATAATAGAAACAAACATCAAATGTAATGATTACATATTACATTCAACATTATAGCAATAGGATCATAATAGAACAATCAAAATAACGTATTAAGGTCATCTACACAAAACCTTATTCAATCAACACAAATAACACAAAAATTTGAAAAGAGATTACAACGTAATGGGATGAAATAGCTTAACCATAACTTAACATCGATATCCCCGTTGAATTGACGTCGGGAACTTAACCTTCCATCTCCTTCTTCAAACTCGAAGCATTAGCCATCTTCTCCATAGCCGCTTTTGGTGTTGAAGAATGAAGAAAGAATAAAGAGAAATGAGAGCAAACGTTTTTCTGCTAGGTCTGTCCCATAACTCTCCTTCAATTCTTCATTGCTCTTCTTTAGCGGTCCCTTGTTTGTCTCTATTTCTATTAAAACTGAAGATGACCAGATGCTCCAATTGCTATCTATAACTGAAGATGAGCAGAAGGTCCTTTTTTTTTTTTTTGTGAGCAGCCAACACCTTGCTCTCCTCTCTCTTTAAAAGCTACATTTTTCTATAAAACAGATGAAGCAGCTAGGTTAAGCCTTCACTCACAAGCACCAATCGACACACACTCCACACACTCACTATTCTGCCTCTATTCTTTTTTAGCTTTCGTTGACATCTTCACTCTCTTTTATTTATATCCCCCCTAACAATGTGGTAGTTAGGTTTTTAAAAGGTATATGGGATAAGTGTTGCCTTATCCCTCTAACCTTTCGACATTTTATTCTCCAACCCTTTAGCAGCCTTCCTATACTCACAGTTTTCATTCTCCAAAGGCTAGGATAAATGGATTAAAATGGACAGCTATGTTACCATGGGACAACTAGCATTACCATGAGATAAAAGGATAGCTGTCTATACAAATCATGTTGGAAAGTGATATTTTATGGGTGTGACAACATAAATTTTAGCTTAGCTGTGAGTTGTAACAATTCGGCATGGTTAACAATATTAACTCACATTGCATGGCTGTGAAATTTTCTAGATGACCGTGAGCCATGATGACAACGTTTTCTTCATATTATTTTCATTTTTTTGTCTTCTTCTTGCTTTTAGTTTTCTTCTCCTTCAAGCTCCATGAATCAATAAAGTATGGAAATTAAGAAGATGGCTTCAATGAACATGCTTTCAGGTCACTTTAGCTCCTTTACTTCCGAAATGTACCTAAAATCAGATATGAGCTATAGTGACTATCCTAAGCATTTCTAAGGCATTAATCACTAAGTGTAGTATATCAAATGAATCAACATTTAAGCACATATCATCTAAAATTATATAAAATTTGGGTTAGTTATAAAATTTTAGAAGCTTAAAAAAGTATAATTATTAAAAATTTCTTTTTAAAAAATATATTGTTTACATTAAAAAAATTTCGAAAGTAACTAATTTATTTTAAGATTATAATTTCATATCAATATTGTAAAATATTATTTAAATTTTAATTAAAATTTAACATAAAAAGTTTACATAAATCATAATGAAATACATATTAAATGTTCTTAACACAATTATTAACATAAATCTTAATAAATTTTGACAACATTCTTTATAAATCATAGGAATTACCTTACAGACTATAGGAATTACCTCATGATCCTTTCAATGGTCTTGATTACACGCTTAGGAAAGAAAAGATGGGTTGTCCAGTATATGTGGAGGCTATTGATTATAGAGTTTAATAATTATATTTAACCTACAAAAAAGAGAGTAAGATAACACCAATTGTTAATCCTTCTTTGCAAATTTTCAATTATTTGCATGAAATCAATTTGAGATGGCCTCCTAAAAGTAAATTGAATATCCAAATATGTAATTGAAGTTTTTTCAACATTTAAACTTGTAATAAAAGATAGCCAGTTGGAAAGATTAGAAGCACTAGAGGAGAGAATTATCATGCTCTTACTCCTATTAATATGTGTGCTTGAAATCCCTTTAAATGTGTTTAAAGCTATCATTAATTCCTTAACTTAGCAATTAACAATCCTTGAGTAAGTCATCATTAAATATGAGATTTACAATTCTAAGTTTCTTACGTTTAAAGTGGAATTTGAAGCTAGTTTCCTATGGAATAACCTACTTAATAATTATGCTCAATACCTCTTTAGAAATAATGAATAAGCATAAGGATAAAGGGTTGTCTCACTACTCCAGCAGTTTTGATGTTCTAAATAGGCTCATAATTCACTAATATACAATAAGAAACTAAAATGATGCATTGATGAATCCAATTGACAAAATTGTTAGGGAAACTAAAAGCCTTAAAAATATTCAAGATGAAATTTCAATATAAGGTGTCAAATGCTTTATGAAAATCTATTTTAATTGCACAATCCTTCCCAGGATCTTTCCTATTATAGTTTTTGAAGAATTCTTGTACAAATAAAATTTTATCCCCAACTTGCCTACCACTTATGAAAGCTCCTTAATAAGGATCTATAAACTTGGAAAAAACATTTTTCTATCCTTTTGGACATGATTTTTATATATGGTACTACAATATGAAATGGGTTTAAAATCCTTGAGGGAGTTAGGGGAAGATGTCTTATGGATAGGACATATGAAAGTCTTATTGATCTCCATTAGAATTTTTCCTGTGGTTGAAGGAAGTCAAATAGGGCTTCTTTAATCTCAATAGCAATGAAAGGAGAGCCTAGGAACTCCTTTTCTTGAAGGGATATTTTCTTCCTAACATTATCTTATAAAAAAGTCGGAGAAGAAAATATTGAATTTGATGAAGCATAAGTTGATGAAAAATACTAATGAGTTTCTTTCTTCATTTCTTCTTAATTTTTAATTGTAACTCCATCTACCTTGGTGAGGGAGCTCATTCTATTTCTGTTGTTCGACATCTCTAATATAAAATTTAAAGCTTCTTTTCCCCTCTTTTAGCCACGTTATTCTTGATCTTTGCTTAAGCATTAAGTAATTGGCCTAAATAAATGTACATTTTATGTCCCATAAACTCTCTCTCAAGATCAATTCTAATCACTAGCTTAAAACCATCACATTCCACTAATTAGTTATTAAATCTAAAGTAATAATGTTTGATCAATATAGGGGAATGATATGAAATTAATGAATTTTGAAACATGGCCAAACTATTCTAAAAACTAGATAGCCAGTTTTCATTTACAATGGCCCTATTTAGCTTTTTATGGATAAGCCGACTCCTTTCTTACTTATTTAACCAAGTGTAAAAAAAGAATTCATTCTCAAGATTATCATTTGGATTTGTAAAAAGCAATCTTTCAACTCATCATTGCTACTTCTCTTGACTCACTTTTTCTTTAGCATCTATTTAAATAAAGTATGGTATTGAAGTACCTTAAAACTATCCGTGGGAAAATGATGTTATCTCACATTTTTTTTCAAGTGATTCAAAACCCTATTTCTTTGGAATGTATAATTGGAAGTATAGATGATTGTGACATGAATTTCCATATTCTCTTGAACCATTTTGATCCTTAGATTTATATATGCTAGTATGAGCTATTAAAATTTAAAATCTCCACCTTAATCTGGTCAAGCAAGATCAATATCCTTATATAAAAATGCTTTTTATGGTTGCTGATGATATTCTCATCTCTCTTAAAATATTAAGTTTTCCTACATTTATTCTCCATTTATTTAGTTTCCAGCAGACCCATAAAGTAGGGCTTTATATTATTTAAGTAATATAATATTGCCTTTTGCAAAGTGAGATTATTGAGTCCCTGAATGTTGTAAACTAGGAAAGACATTAATTAGAATTTAAGGAAGTTCTCTTCTTCCTACCAAATGTCCTTTTATATACTAGCATAAACTTCATGTTCTCCTCCTAAACCTGCTTTTGCTTTGCTAATAAAAGGCTACTAGCTCTTTCGGTAACCTCTTACAATGTCTCAGAGTTTACTTCTTATACCCTAGTTACTTCTCCTTCTATTGCTTTATAAATGATAGCATTAGTTATTGCCTTGAGAGTTAAGGCATCATAACCAGAACTAGAACTAGCCTCTTTACCCATTTCATTTTCCCCCATTACCTTATTATTTTTCTCTATTAAAGCACATGGTAATCCTTTTTAATCTTCTTCTTGGTTTTCCCTATTCCCTCTGTCTTTGGCTTATTAATTTGCATCAACTCCTTATATCTACCTATTTTAAATTTACGGCCAATTAGTTTCCAATTTTCAATATTGTTTTTATATGATACTTCAACTTAATCATCAAAGATCCTTACCTCTTCATCTAGTCTCATTATAGGTATTATTTCAGATAGTTCTTCCCTAGCTCAACCAAAACATATACTTTAGTGTTTGAATCCTAGATATTCATGCAGTGGCCTAGTCTAGACATAAGGGTTTCCCAACATAGCATGATAAGTAGCTCAATCCCTTTATAGTCCAGTACTCCAGGGGGATAATGTGTATGTTTATTTATAAGGGTATTTTCTTATGTTTCAACTCTTCTAACTATAACCTAGATTTTCACTTTTGCAAGAACAGAGGTTTAGAATTATAATGTCCTAGTTTTGCTTTCAACAACTTTTGTACTTAGATAGAGGACTCAAATTTGAATTTGAAAATGTTTTTATCAGTAATTAGGACTTAAAATCATCAACAGTAGGAAGGCAGTCACTACAATTAAAAAGATCTTCAGGAAATATTAAATTTTTAGCATTTTAAAATATGACGCTTAAAACTAATATAATGCAATGATTTTTAAAATAGTTCCTTTAATAATATTAAAATACAATGATAATAGTAATTTATTTTCATATATCTAAAAAGACAACAAAATAAAAATATGGTTGCTTTAAAATTTTATATATGTAATAATTAAATACATTGCCTTTTTAAGCAATAATTAAAGATGACAATGGGTTAGGTCTAGCTTAGACCTACCTAGGCCCAAGCCTCATTTAAAATTTTATATTTAAGCCAAGGCCCAACCAGAGGCTTCTGGTTCAAGCTCAAGCCCAAGTTTTTCAGGTTCGAACCAAGAACAATTAAATATATTATTTAATTTTTAAAATAAAAGTAATTATCTTTTTCTTTTAAAATTTTGTGCTTTGGGTCAGGCTAGGCCCAGCAAATTGAACTTAACTTGAAACCCAAAAAATTAAAAAAATTTGAGCACGGTGAAAAATTCAATCAACTTTGGCTGGGTCGACGAAGTCAGGCCGGACCTAGCAAGCTTTGTCATATATAACAATAATTGAAATATTATAATTTATATATATATGTATATATATATTTTTTAACACAAAAACAATTTTACGCATATATTATAGCTTATATATACTATTTTAGGGATAAAAAAAGGGATATATAATTAAACTTATGAGAGACTATACTCAGATGGCAAAAACATTTTCAGTTTTAACTTTTCCTTTATTTCTCAAACAAAACTACCTGGTGATTGAGGCTATCGACAGGTGAAGCTGAGCCTCTGCTAAGCACTCCCTCGTATAGGCCATCGATAGGTGAAGCAATCAATTATACAGGTGCAATTTCTTTAGTTAATTTGTTAAGGGTTTCCCATTTTTCTTTTTCCACTCGTCTCTTCCCTTATTGAAACTTCAAATTTCAGCTGATAACAAAAGCTTTTGAGCGTTCATATAGCATTCATACGATTTTTGTTTGCCTACTATTCTTAACAGATACAACAGCTTTACTAGTATTCACTATAAAGATGATCCTACAATAATGGATTGGGAGCTTATGAATGATCCTAGATGCACATAAGATAATTATGGCTAGACTATTCAGGTTTCCTAATCCACGTGTTATTGTTAAATATCCTAGTTTTTTTAAATTGAATTTGGGCTTGCATTTCTTTCCTAATTGAATTAAATATATGCCCATCTATATACTTTTTGTCAAAATTGCACTCCTCTCCTAATTGAAGTAAATATGGGCTTGCGGTCCCATACTTTTCGTCATCATTGTTCATCCAAAGAGGACATTTTAAAAACAAACATTTTTGCTTTCTTTGTTTAGTTGGATTGCTGAAAAGATTCCAATTTTTCCTAAGTAAGCCTTTTAACGTCAATGGTTTTGGCAAAATCGAGGTCTAAAGATTTATTTTGTGTTTCATACCTACCAAAAAAGCTCAAAGTTGTTTTTGACAGATATGAATATATATATATATATATATATATATAGATAGATAGATAGATAGATAGATAGATAGATGATATGTTATATATTCTCAAAGCCTTTTCATTTTATAAAGGGGATAACCAATTTTAAAGTATTCAACATTTTGAGTTTTTTTAATTAAGTGACCATCTTTTAAAACATTAGAAATTCAATTAAATTTTTTTTTTTACTTATGTGGTTAACAGATGGACATCCACGTGGCATTTAGTAGACATGTCTCATCATAAAAAAAAAACATTTTTGAACTGAATTATTAAGATTTTAAAAGATTGGTCACTCAATTGAAAAATCTAAAAGCTTGGGTATTAAATTAAAATAATCTTGAAAGATTAAACACTTTTAAATATGTTATCTCTTTTATAAATATAGTGAAAATAGCTTTGGCTAAATGAAATACCATTGGTTTAGTTACAAGTAATTTATTTATAACTACTACCATTTCTATAAAAAAAGGTGAATTAACTTGTTATGGCCAATGTATTATAATAATAATAATGATGGATATGTTATATAGGAATATTTCAAAAAAAACATAAGTTGAAAAATGGATATGTTATAGGTTGCTAAAAAAATTATATATTGCATATGTACATTTTGTCATAGAAAAGCTTATTAAGTGGCACTGTACATTTTTTGTCAATTTAAGAGAGCTTCTAACTAGGATGAATGCACTAACTATGGATATGATGCCGGAAATAAACTGATTTTATATCACCCTTTAATTCGAATTAGCAAAAGCAATGTCTCCTTGCATAATATGGATACCAAACATTCATGATTTGGATGTGAATGAGTCAAATTACTTATCCCTCAGTCTATTAGTGAACTATCTTTTGTCAGATGAATTGGAGTTCCCTTTTAAGTTATATTCTTGACAAATAGATTAACAACTTTTCAAATTTGAAGTACTTACTAAATAGGAATATCTTAAGAGATACATAAGGTAGCACCCTACTCTCATAAGGTATATTCCCAAACACACCGATGGTATTCGAGAACATACTCTACGAGGGTGGAACATTAGAACAGGCAGCCAAACTCATTGCAAATTTTTTTTGAACATCACACGCAATTTTAGAAAACCAATAACCATTTTCTGACTATTTATTCATGACAAGTCCAGTCACAAGTGTTACAAACAATAAACACATTATCAAATTCCAATAATCATTTAGGCCCATTACAATTACAAAATGTGTTTAGTCATAACTGTTATTACAAAATGAATTCAAGTATACCATGCATAGAATTCATATATACATATTTAACAGTTGCGGAAAACAAATATTGATATAAAAATAACAGAAGACATATGCAAATGCGAACTGATCCTGACTAGTATCTCTTATTCGATTGCAATGGCTATACTCTAATTTGTCTAACTGAGTATCCCCTAAACCTGAAAGACAACATTGCAATTTTTGTGAGTTTTGTGAACTCAGTGAGCTAACTATCCTGGATAGGCTCACTTATATCAACACATAACAATTCACATATTCACATTTGTAGACAATTCACATATTCATATCCAACACATCATTTCACATTTCATTTTCGTAACAGTTCATATAACTCATTTCAATCATTCACTTAATACACATCAATTTATTTATATACAATGCATATGTGACTCACTTCTAGTTGTTACTTTGTTGTGACTAAGTGCCTTTAACTATCCCGTACCCATTGTGGATACTGGGCTCGTTGATAACTGTTACGTATCTGTTAGGAATATCGGGCTCATTATACATAGTGAGCCTTTGGCTTTTAATCACATTATGAAATTTAAGCTCTTTTTCGGTGGCTACTCTGATCACAACTACCTTTATTTGATCATGCATATCATGTAATGAAATGCACGAATTCATATATATGTAGCCAATCACATTTATTCAGTACACATTCACTTTTTCGCATTTTCAACGAATCTATATCCGGCATTCAACGAAGCATTGAGAACACTTATTTCTTTCTTATTCAGATTTAATGAAGCACTTCTAATACATTCACATTTATCAAACTCCTCAAACTATTTATGATCAGAATTGTCTTAATCACATTCACGTCAGTAATACTTCAATATAGAAATTTAAAACAGAACAATCAATTAATGTGAGACCATCTAGGTCAACTCACAGTACGTTCAAGATTAGCATTTGCTTCTATGATCCGGAATGCAACATCCCACTACCATAGGGTACATACCTAAACTTTCAGGAACATAATCTATGATAATGGTATGTTAGAGCAAAACAATTCCAACTTACACATGGCATCAACTAACATCATTTAAAAGTCAACAAATTTTAAAACCATTCATTGCATTAATCCATAAAATTTACACTTTTTCCTTTAGACAAACATTTACATAACCTCATACATGTTCTAACAAAAACAAAAAAATACAAGACACAACACTCCTGGAGCCAGCTGACCTACCTCTGAGTCATAATAAAATCCAAAGGGTCCTTTAGTCCTGTCTAAAAAACTAGGTCTCCTATCTCGTACCTGAAAAATCACATTGCAATATTTATGAGTTTTGCGAACTCAATGAGTGAACCATCATTGATGATTTCACCGAATCACATACACATAATACATATTTTACAGACACTTATTCAGATCATAAACACATTCCAAATGTTCACATTGCTAAGCATAACAAATAAATCACATCAATTTATCACTCATTCAACTTTGTAAATCATTCAATAAATTTTAGTCTTATAATGTTATAAGCATAAGACTCACATTCTTTCTTATTGTTGTGACCGACTGCCTATCACAAACTTATACAAAATATCGACCCATAGGGCTCAGTCAAATAGAATCACGGAGCATAGCTCTACGTGCAAAATCAGAAATCACGGAGCAACGCTCTACATAGAAGTGCTTCATACTGGCAACTCAAGTCACAACGCCTTTATTTCAGCATGCATTTTATGAAATGCAGCAACTCAAGTCACAACGCCTTTATTTCAGCATGCATTTTATGAAATGCAACAATTTCTGAATATCTCATATATCACAATCTCATACAAATGCTCAGACAAGATTTCACAGTCATCGGACCTAAGTCCGGCGTTCAACTTTCGTTGAGAATCAAATGTCAAATTCATATCAAATCAAAACACTCCCAATACATGCCCAACTATTAAAACTCCTTGGATCTCAGGTCCGGAATCCAGAAACAACTCACAAACAGTTCAAAAATATTGGAAGTTTAACAAATCAAACTAAATTCAAATCAAATCAATCCTAGGAAATCATCTAGGTTGACTCACTGTATGTTATAAGAAGCTATTGCTTGGATGGTTCAGCAATGTCCGACTGGCGTCTGATGTGCTCCTCTATAACATACACAACACATTCACAAATATCACAATTTGCATAATTGAAAACATATTCCTTTATGCACATGTACTTAAATTAAAAAAATACACAATGCATTGTTCAGTTATAATTCTGGGTATCTTATTGTAATTTTCCTCATTAAATTGATCAAATATCAAAGCCCTCATTAATATCATTTGGTACTTACAATTTGGGCTAAAATAAAACAATGTGAAATCAATTACATAACTTAATTGACCACTTCAGATTTTCTACCCACATAATTTCGGGTCAACTTTGCATAATTTGTCTGATAGGGTAAATGACAAACTTAGGCAACACTTCCTTCTAGAAAGTTGTTCTACAGTGTCTTAAGTTTCTAATGAGTTGAAGATCATCCAATTTGATTCAGTATTCAATGAGTTATGCACAAAATACCACAGATTATGCACATTTGAACTTTTGACTAGTACATGATCATACTCTCTAATTGTACAACTCATATCTTTCAGCTCAGATATCCAAAAATTACAAAATTTATACCAATTTAAAGCTAAGAAATACGCTACAACTTTAGTGAAGACAACTCAGCCTAATTTGGCCCACATCAATACAGTGAATTCAATAACCACAGGATAAGATTTCTGTCCCTGGTAGTGCTACAGCCTAAGCTGAGACTCAATTACATGCCAATTTTGAAATCATAAAGACAGAATTAAAATTCAACTTCTTCACAAAAGTTGTAGAAATATGTCTCTAGTTTAATATGAATATAAAATCAACTCATTCAAAAATCTACATCTCAAGTTATAATTAGAAAACCGAAGCGTGATCATGAAAAATTTTCCAATTCATAACATTCCAGCAAACTTTCACACTTTCATCCTATCAATCACTTTCAAATCAATTCAGATAACTCTAAATTTTTATGGAGAGAAAGAAAAAATATCTTAAGAATCTATTGGTCTAAGTCTAAAGTTATTTGGAGTTCGGATGAAAAAGTTATAGACAGAAGACTTAGGGTTGTTTAATGAAATACTCTTGTTTTTAACCCACACAGATAAACCATCACCTTTTCTCTCTCTAACACGAAATCTTCATCTTCTTCACCAAACCTAGTGTTTTCTTCTCCTTCCTTTTCTAACTTAATTACTTCTAAATCGTCTATTATGCTTGTCTATACTCACCGTAACTTCCAAACAATTCAAAAACAATCCTAAACTTCAAACATCAAAAATCCAATCCTACATATACACTTCCTCTCTCTACTGTGTTTCCTACTGCACTTGTTTAGTTTTTTTTTATACACTCCAAAACAAGCAGAAACTCATTCAGTGTTCTACTCTTGTCTAAGTCTCATTAAGCTTCAAGTCTCACAATCTTAGAAACAATTTCTGCATAATGTCCATTTCACATCATTTTTCATATAATTCATTTTTCTCATCACCGAAACTACTCTTCATGCATGCATTTACTTCCAACACTAAAACATCATCAAAATCATCCACATAATATCCTGAAAACTAAAACACAACTTATTCTAAACCAGCTCATAACTCAAGATTAAAGTGATACATCTACAAACATCAACGATGCATAACTTGTTTCTTCAGAGAAATTTTCAGAAATGGGGAGAGCAATGAGGGATTTCGGTGGTAGAAGGACAATAAAATAAACACATGCAGAAATTAAGTGTCTAAGTGATGAAGAGCAAGAAAGAAGATGGTGGTTTCGGTGGAGACAATGCAGAGACTTCCTTT
>JAOTAY010000003.1:5909101-5930687 GCA_025629805.1 Erythroxylum baracoense | reverse complement strand
TAGCGTCAGAACACAGAAATCACCAAAATCCATACTCAGAGATATTACACACATCAAAACACATTAAGACATAAAGTACCATCTGAAAGTTAACCAGCCATAACTTTCTACCTCAAAGTCGAAAAATGTCATACTTAGTGGCGATAGAAAGATAACAAGAAACTCTTCAACTTTCATGAAGACCAAGTTCCCAAAATCTGTCTACCTTAGCCTAGAAAAATTCCCTAAAGTTCTGGTCGTAAATCTTCAATGTTGGAGCCATCACTGTTTAAAGTATGGATATGGTTTAGGTGATATGTTGTTTTAATACTCCGTAACAGGGCAGCCACAATCATGTGTGAATTTGATTTAGTTAGAGGTGGAATTTGTACGCATATCAGATCGGGCTAATCTGGTCCTGATCTCCAGATTCAGCCCATTCTCAAACCTCTGGCACTTGTCTGCCTCGGTAGGAATCAGAGCAGTAGCATACCCCATCAGCTCGTTGAACCTCACCTCATAATCAGCTACTGTCATCCTACCCTGCCTCAACTCCAAAAACTCCTGCATCTTCATATCTACGGTAATGGGGTGTTACAAAAATCGTCACCAGATGTCCACCTATGAGTCCAGATACTCGTAAGGTTGCAGGTTTAGTTAATCCTTCCAAGGCGTGCAGCGAGATGGTTGGAGCTAAAGCGTTGGACGGCGCCGTTGATGTGGAAGCCCCTGGAGTATAAAGAGGGGTTAACTCTTCTGTGGGTTCAGTTGGTACGGCACGATCCTCGGTATCATTTGCAACCAAACAATGAAATTGGACCCTTTGGCATTTATGCCTAGGAAAAAATTTGTCATCGCAATTGAAACATAACCCTTTAGAATGCCTTTCATCCATTTCTGTTGGCGTTAGCCGTTTCACTGGAATTTTCGGTAGGGCAGGGGACACACTGGATATGGGAACTGCTGGGACAGGAGATTTAGCTAGTGGTGTTGGTGAGGAGCCTGGTACTGTTGTGGCTGGAGAATGTGTCGGAGGTGCGGACCAGCGGGTAAGCTGGTATTTGGTTTCCACGACCTTCGCGATGCCCGCAGCGTCAGCTAAAGTCGTAGGTTTCAGGAGATAAAGCTCGCGCTTAATGTGTTCTCGTAGTCCGAAGATAAAGCAGTTCAGCAAATTTTGTGGGGACAGCCTGTGAGTACGTGTGGACAAAGCTTCAAATTCTCACATGTACTCCGTGACTGATGCAGTTTGCTGAAGCTTAAAAAGCAAGCCTTCACGGTTCACGTAACTGGATGGGCCAAATCCAGTCTCAAGGTCCGTGGCAAAGCATTCCCAGGATGTCAGTTGGTGGGTGGCATAAAGCCACTGGAACCACTGCAAGGCATCGCCGGACATGTATGTGGAGGCGTTGGTCGGGAGTGGTGCGACGAAAAACGAAGAAACGTTCAATTTGGAAGAGCCACCTTGTCGGATTTTCGCCAGTGAAGAAAGGTAGCTCCAGTTTCAGGATGCGCACCTGCAGGTGACTCTGGTGGTCCGCAAAGCTGGTACCTTGGTGAGATGAAGTAGCACTCGAGCTAGGTTGAGTTGGAGTCGGCAACAGTGCTGGTGGTGGGCCATCAACTCGTTGCTTTTCGATACGAGCCAGAGATTGCAAAAGGGCGACTTCTGAAGCCACTCGTTAGAAGTTGCTAAGCGAGAGATTTCATCGGAGTATCCAGTCATAGTAGCTGCTAATGCTTCGATATCACGGGAGACTTTACTAAGGGCCTCTTCGAAGGCCTTGTATTTGGTGGTAGTGCCTTCAGCCATAAGGAAAAGGAGAACTCAACGAGAGCACCAAATGTTGCCACTTATAGAACAAGGAAGAAGAAAAATTCGGGAGAGACGAGTTTTGGGGGGATAAATTCCTCCCTCACCTGAATGTCTTTGATGCATATAAATACTGATAATTGTTCATAGCTGTTATGGCAGTACATCATAAACGACACTACTACTGTAACTGTCCTTCATAACGACGCTATGCTGTTACAAAGTCCTTATAACGTGCTGGTGCGCGCACTACTCTTCTGCTGATCTTTGTCATATTTGCTGGCCTTTGTTGTATATGTAACGGCATGTCAGGGTTCAATGCTGAGCTTGCGTGACGATGCTCTTCATTTGCTGTTGGGTTCATGCTAATGGGTTGAGTAGTGGTGCCCTGTGAGATGGGCTGTATGGTGGCATCAATTACATTGATCAGAAAATGGTACAAAATTGCATTTAAAGGTACTGATCGTCAATGCCGATCCATACAAGCAATTTCGTGCGGTACTTTGGTATTTAAACTATTGACCGAACAACAGTCGGTACTATAAAATTTAAAAAATAGGGAATTATTCAACAAAATTAAAAAAAACCCCTTCTTTCAAACATATTGTTTTCCAGTAGTTATTTAATTTAATTTTATTGTGATTTTTTAATTTTAATTTTTAGAAATAAAATAAATATTTTTATTATTAATAATAATTATAAATTAAATAAAACTTAAAATAAATTATTTTTAATTAAATTTAGTTTAATCTTTTTATATAATATTTATCAATAAAGTATTAATAAAAATTATTTTCATTTTAAAAATAAATAATTCAAAATTTATTATTTATAAACTAATATTTATTTTTAAATATATTTTAATTATCAATTAAATTTTATTTGAAATTTAAATATTTTTAAATATAATTATATTTATTAATAATTATTAAATTAATTTTATAAATCAAATAGAATTTTAAATTAAACTAAGTTATTTATAATTTTAGAAATAATTATTTTTAATTAATTAAATATATAATATAAAATTAAATTATTTAAATTCTTATTAATAATTAATATATTAAATAATTAAATAATATATATTTAATTGATAATGAATTAAATAATATATGTTTTTATTTCAGGTTTCACTTATAATTGATTATTTCTTCGTCACAAACTCTTGTTGTAAATTGTAATAGTTAGAGAGTTAAGAATCTTTATTGTTTTTTATTTTATGTTTTGATGTAATTATTATTTATTTTATGATGAAATTTTTATATTTCAAATTTTTTATATTGCTCTTAATTTTATACTTATATGATGATTAAATGATATTTTCATATTAATTGTAGTTATTATTTATATGTGTAATATGTGAAAATTAATGTTAATAAAAATAAATTAAATTGTTGTTATTCTAAATTTTTATTATTATGATTTTTGAAGATAGGATCAATGTAAAATTATAAAGTATATACTGTAATATACAAATGGGTTATTTTACAATTTTTAAAAAATTTAGGGACTATTTCATAAATTTAAAAAATTATCCAAAACGGTATCTAATATTAACCGGCATTGATACAATGTCATACTAAACCCAAACCGATGGTAGTGTCGGTATGGTATTCACAACATTGATTCTATAAACTCAAAATTCAACTAATGATCATTCCACCTTGAAGGCTTGTTGATGCCACTAACAGCATTAAGGATGTTCAGGCGTTTCTTTTTACTTGAAAGAATATGGAGGCCAATCACGAGACTCTTCCAGGATAAAATAAACGAAGCACCATAGTTAAATACAGAAATAATCTAACACCAGTTGTAGAACAAACAATTTGAGTGACCAATCTCTCAGATTTTTTACCTCTACAATACTAATGGAGAAGTTTAATAAAGATGGCAATGCTCTGCTGCCTACATGAACTTCTGCTCCAACATTTAGATGCTCAAATCTGACTTCCATTGTAGGAATTTTAATTTCAACTGTACAAAATAGAAATGAAAAAGTTAGGAGCAGCAGATACTTAAACATGTTACTAAACCAAATGCCTAGATATCAAGAAGGTGAAGAGGATAAAATTCAGTGGAAAGCTGATAAATCTGGACTATTCAGCACGAATGCTTGCAAGACTATGTTGCAGAAGGATCAGAATTTAAAAGTAGGTTGGGCAAAGTTGGTCTGAGATTCAGACATCAGACCAGCTCATGCATTTATTTGTTGGTTGGGCATGAATCAGTGGCTGCTCGCCAAAGATAGATTGAAGGTCCAAATTAACCCAGCGAATTGTGAATTATGCAGACCAGAGCTGGAAAATCACGAGCATAATTTGCTGTTTGGGTGCAGTTTCACCAAGGAGATTTGGGCACGACTTCAGGTCTTGCTAAGCATTTCCAATCCTGATTCTTCTTGGGAGGAATCTATCAGCTAGTTAGGACGATTGAAACTGTTGAATCAAGCAGATTACAAGAAAATCAAGATCAGCTGGAGCCCGATGATTTACGATATTTAGAAAGAGAGGAACTATCGAACTTTTAGACAACAGCACTGAAGCTTAATAGAGGTGTTCCAAGATATTGTTCTCTATAGTAGACTGACCTTCCCAGCCAGACGGCTAGCTAGTAATTTATCTAATAGTATAAAATTGTGATGGTGTGTGATATGAGATAATTTGTATACCTAAAACTAGAAATAGTTTGCTGTACGTTTAGTTGTACAAGGCCTTTGACTTTCACACAGCCATACTAATTCGTTTGTCCTAACTAGATATAGTGCAGCCTTTTGTGCGTACATATATAGTATGAATGAAATACCATATTAACTTTAAAAGAAAAAAGGAAATGGAAAAGTCAACCATATCCAAATCTTTGAAGTTCAGACGAGAACTGATCTGGTATCTTTCCAAGGTTTTAAACTGCAGTGCAGAACCTTTGCCACAATTTGCTGCAATTGCAGCTCATATCGTCAACTATAACCCGAGAACTCGCAATTTAAAAACATTGATAAGCTCATCCACAGGAATCACTTCACCAAAAAATATATATATAAATTCTGATCCTTACCTGTCAATATGTTGCTTGATTTTCGTTAAGAACTTGGCCTTATCCTCTTCAGTTTCTTTAACAAACCTATCAAGTAAGACCTTCCTCTCTTCCAACCCAAGCTTTTGCACAACTATTTCATTTGTTTCACCTATTGATGTAGTTAGTATGCCTCTTATCAAATAATCATACGTAGGCAACGTCTCCACCCATTTAAGAGCCTCTTCATCGTCATCACCAGGTTGAGGAGAATGAGGAAAAACATCTGCATCACCATATCCGATCCCCAACCTGAGGAACTGCCATTGTGCAAACTGTTAAAAGTTCTATAAAGATCAACAACCTCCATTGCTCCAAAAAACTCGTTACTTCAATAACATCTAAAACTTATTAAGAAGTAGAGTTGTACAGATCATTGAGCTATATATTTTTTCTTATGGAATTAGACCGGAATGATACTAACTGGAAGCTTTTTCCTGAATGTTTTTTGGTCTAATCAGGGGCTTGAAGATAATGTCCTCACATAGGTAAGTATTGCAGCACCTTAGCTTTGTGAATTGTAGCTTGTATGACTATGAGACTTCATTCATGTGTTTTGAATGGTGAAGACAGAATCCAACCCAGTTGAGTAAAGTCCAACTTCATTTCTTTTAATTCCGATGTGCTTGTTGTGACTTGTGAGTACCAATCAGAGTTAACAAAAGATTTCAAGATATTTGACATGAGTCTCGATAGATAAAGTGATAAAGTAAAGAAATTTCCTATTTCTGGATCCCGAAAACGCTCCTTGCATATTGTAAGGCGTCAGTTAAAACAGAAAAAGATCTTCCCTAGCAGTATGAAATATAAAAGTTGTTCTTGGACCACGACTACACATCTCCGTCTGCAACCATTTCAGATCGACCTCCTCTATTGATTTGTTTCCCAAAACATCATCAGCAACCAGCCTCGGAACAAATTTGGCATGAGAACTAGTCCTGTTATCTTCCCTAACCGCTTTCATATTTGAACCAAATAGCTTCTGTAGCTCAGTTGGTTCACTAACAATAGATAGTTTCATTAGTTGTTGGAAGCCTTGAAATTTTGATTCATTGCTACCCTCTTCCAAGCCCTACAACTTCTTGGCTCTAACTAAACCAGTAGAAGATACATTAATCGATTTCTCAGACGCAATATCAAACAGTAAATTAGAAGACCCTACATACCATGCGTTTCACCTAATTAAGGAACATACAGGATAAAACAATCACCTAAAATTCTTCATAATCATTTAAAAAATAAAATCCCAAAAATTAAATAAGTTAAATCAAATGGTACGAGAAAGCCAAATTTGAACTCATATATCGAACTGAATGATTCTATCATTGTCACAAAGAATATAAGCTTTTGCAATCTACGATTGTTTCAAAACTACCAATTTGACTAATCTTGGATAAAAGATTGGGACATCACCACCTCTTCCATTTTCATCGACTTTCTCTAGAAGATTCGAGAAACCTTTATGTAACACATATAAGCAATCAAACATTCATCTAATCGCTTCTTAACAAAAGATGAGATATAGAAAAAAAGGAGAGAGAGTTGAGTTGAATGGAACTAAAAACTTTGAAGAAAAAGATTGACCATTGAAAGCAAGCAGTTATTAGACTTTAGTGAAACAATTTTTTGTACATCAATTTGTTATTTAGTAGGGAGGATTTTGTCAGATACCCCCTATTGGAACTCATTTCCACCATTGAAAAATATCTGCCACGTTGATATTTCGCGATAAGTCACTCCGTAACGTTTGAGTTGTGCCTTTCTATTTTGTGGTGTTTCACATTTTCTTAAAAGCCTTTTATAATTCTCATGTCCATTCGAGAAGGTGGAAAGATCAAATTTTGGGAAAGAGGGAATTACAAAAGGCATGTGTTAGTGTACAAAATTTTGTGGTTTTTTTTGCTAGCCAAATATTTTAACTTACTCAAACTAGAAAACATTATTGATAGCTAAAATTTTGACTTTTAGCTATGAAAACAAATACATTCTTTTTCATTTTCCCTACAAATATTAGAAAACATAGCTGATAGTTGGAGTAGATTTTAGTTTTAGCTATACAAATTATTTCGTTGCTAAAAACTTTTGGCTACAAAATTTGTTCAATGGAAAAGGCGCACTTAAAAATTATTAGCTATGAAAATAAAATTGTAGTTAAACAAATGTGACTAATAGACTTTAAAAACTCGTGAAAATAAAAAAATTTTAAGGAACTATTTTAATAGGCTATGATTTTCAAATTTTGTAACTAAAAAGTTACTTTTAGCTACGATTTTTAAATTTTGTAACTAAAGAGTACTTTCGAATTTTAAATCATAACAAAAGTAGCCAAAATTGAAATTTGTTGTAGTGTGATGAGAAGAAAGAATAGATGACGGAGGTTCAAACTCCTAGCCGCCACTTTAAATATGAGCAAATAATTGGGTGATTCTTCAAATTTAACTATTAAGTTGCATTGACATAATAAATGCCTAACTTTCATATTTAGAGGTGTTTGATTAGTAACACCATTATGATATCATACCATATACTTGTTTACAATATTTATGAATAGACATCATGAAGATAAAGATAATTACCTATTACTAGGGGCTTCATTTGTGTTGTGTCTTTGAAAAAATTACCCAAGCAAAACTAGTTTTAGAAAAGTTGAAAAATAATTGCTTAAATTCTTTTTACAACAATATGTGTCAAACCTATGCTAAAAGATGACTTAAATTATTCCTTTGTTATGGTTTGGTCTATAATATAAAGATGTGTTGCAGTTGAATATAATGAAAAGTGTTGATTTTACCGTATAGTTATGAAGTTGTTAAAGCTTAATTTGCTTTTCGTGATGGAAATAGACCCTACATTTTTTTGGACAAATCATGCGTTCGAAAATTAACCAAAGAATAAATCGCGGGCATAACAAACTAATTTTTACAACTCGAAAGAACGAATCAAAAGATATAAAAGTTAAAGACAAACCTGACTAGGTTTCCTTCAAAACTTTTTCTTCTCCAATGGAGTCATTGTCTACAAGCTATTCAAATATCCAACTTTTACTAGTATCTACAAGGTAGAGAAATGAGAATTCAATAATTGAAAGGGATTGAATGGAGTGCTAGCTCCCCTAGTATTTCACTTTTGTTGGAAAAGACTAAGGTTTCTTTCTAAATGTAATTAAAATTAAAATCTTAATAAATCAAATATTTCATATTTGATATCTAAAGTTTCTTAAATTTTGTAATTAAGTTCAACTTAATTAAAATTAAAATTTCTATCCTAATTGCTCTTTATACATCTATCATTCCCTAATATACTGAAAATGACTATAAATTATAATTAGAATTTATAATTAGGATTACATAAATTAAATTTTCTTTTAATTCATCTTCAATTCTCCAATTAAATGGTTTATAATCATAGATCAATATTGGTATCTAACAACATGTTAATGACCATCTAAATATTAAGAATAAGAGAGTGGTTTGGACATAGAGTGAAATTAATACATATTCTATTTAAATTTGATTACATTCATTCTTACTAATTATCAATCAACTTATAATTAATATTTAAAAACAATGTTTTCAAATTTTAGTCCACTCTCACAAGAGAATTATTTAAATCATTACTAATCAACAACAATTTAATATTTTTCTAATTATTTTAAAGTGATAGATCTTTTATTGTCTTACTAAATTATTTCTATGTAATTTATACAATACCCAAGTACCACTTACTAATTACCTAAAATATAATGTCATAAGTAGTACTAAAATGTAACAATTTCTATATGAAATGATTTAACAATCGCTAATATAAGGATCAATTATACAACAATTATGATAAAGACATCAACAAACACACAAATAATATCTCATTCGAGATCCTCATGATTGATTCAGCTTACTAAATTATTTTCTAATAAGCATTCGTACATTTTTCAGTCTTTTAATACTTTAATTTATGAGATCAATTTTTTTTTGTTAAAAATATAATATATGTTAATTTAACTATTCTATGAATATCTCATTTTAGTAAAATTATATCCAAAAATATTTTAAAATAATACCTGGATATAAACTAAATCTTATAGTCATCATTATTTTAATTACACATTAATTATTTCTATAATTTAATCTTTAATATTAAGTATTAAATATATAATTAACAAAATATAGAAAGATGACTAATAAATTTTATTAAATAAATTAATAATATTATACATTAGTTACAACAACTAACCAATAGATTATAAGAATCAATGTTTTAAAAATCAGACCAGCCATTGAATCGGTTAAAGGAAAGGTTTAAGGTTTAAATATTCAACCGGTAGTAAATCGCTATAAAACCGATATAGAATAAATAAGAAGTAAATTTTATAAGAATAAGAAAAAATAAAATATTTTATTGAAGTAAAAATACACCAATGTCTATTATTATATAATGAACTAATAATAAATAAATATCAGTCTAATATAAAACTTACAATAACAATAAAAACCAAAATTGTATTTCTGAAGGAGGTTGTGTCTCATCATCGTTAAAAGCTCCAAATTCTCCGATGCTATTTAAGGATTCGTAAATTACGCTTTCATCCAAAGTATTTACATCAACTTCTTCTAATTCATTAAAATAAATTACAAATTGGTAATGTATTAAATTATTCTTAATTGTAAACTTGCAATACAGTATAATTTTAACTTAAATATGATCAAAATAAGATATGAACTGACTATCAATAGAAGTTCTTAATTCATTCGTTGTGACAAATGCATTTTCTTCATAAATAGTCTTTTCAAGTTCATTATAATCAAGATCAGGCGATGGTTCTTCTTCTTCTATCCAAAAATCAGTATGTTCAATATATCCAATATCAACTGGATTATGTGTTCTCTTCTTATTAAGCGCTATGAACACATAATAGAAAAATCATAAAGGCAATAATAAAAATAAAATTATTGAAATAAAAGTAAAACTATAAAATATCATTTCTTCATTTTCATATTATAAGTAACGTAAACAAGGTCATTAAGTCTTTGATATTCCAAACAATTTCATTTCTTTATATGAATACGTTCAAAAACACTTCACTTGCGTTTACAACCTGATGTAGAAGTTGTTTGATTGAATAACCTAATAACGAGTTTTCTCAATATTGGAGAACTGTCACTAAATAATCTCACCATTCATCTGTATTTTAAATTAATAATTATGACAAAAATATATATTATAAATAAGTAAATAATGAATTAAAAGTATAAAACTTACCTGGCTGCATTTTTTCTTCATAAGTTCTCTCTTTATTGATGATCTAGCAAAACTCTCTAAACCTTCACAGTATAATTTAATTTCATTTATCGCTTGTGATTGCTCTTCAATAGAGAAAATACTTTTACATTCAATCACATCAAACAAACCACCCATAAATAAGAAATGAGAAAATAAGCTACTAAATAGATCTTTTGAGTAAGATGCTTATCCCATCATCGATCAATAATATATATACAAGGCTTGTACAATTTCTCCTTCCCTTTAAAAAGATTTATAATTATTTTGTGAGTTCTATACATACCATCATATATATACCCTAAAGATGACTCCTCATTTGAGTCAGCAATCCTCAACAGTCTTATAAGCGAAGCCACAATCTTCACAATAATCAAGCAAGAATCCCAAATTTGATTATCTAGAATATTAGCACAAACTTCTTTTCCTTTTTCACTCTTTGATAATTTATGACTTGAAAAGTGTTTACTTGTTACTAAATTTTGAAGTAGTTGCTTATGTTCATAAACACTTTTCAAAATAATAAATGTAGTTGTAAACTTGGCGGGACGTACGATCTCAACCCAATCTTTGTACTTTCTTAATCAAAACAAAAATGTGACATGATTATACATAAAAATTGTGATTTTAGATACACGTGAAGTAAGGCTAAAAATATGGTTCATACCACCAATATCTTTTAAAATAAGATTTATACAATGAGCAGCATATGGAGACCAATAAATATGCCTATACTTTGATTGTAATAAGTACCCAACTGATACATAATTAGCTGAATTATTTTTTACAAAATGCACAGTATTATTTAGTCCAACCCACTCTACAATTTCAGAGAATAATGCAGATAAAGCATTAGCACTTTTTACCTTATTAGAAGCATCAATAGACTTGATAAAAGTTATTCCCATATTACAATAAACCAAGAAATTAATTAAGGTTCTTTGTCTTTGATCAGTCCACCCATATACCTTAATAGTGCATTACTCTACAGCTCCTGCCTCACTGTTGCGTAATATTCAACAAAAGTGGAAAAATCGAGGAAAGAATACATAAATAGACATCAATTGATATATTTAAGGTTTTAAACCATCTTTGAATTGAACATATTGCATATTTATAGGCGGCTAAACTATTACATGATTAGCTAAAATCACATAACAGGACCAAAAGTTACATTGTGTATAAAAAAGTAAGTTGATGCTAGTTTTGACAACAGAAACAAACAAATAGCACAGGCATAGATGGGAATGGGATAAAAGAAAAATGGGGATATGGCTTCATTTCTAGACAGGGTTTTCCAATAACTCATATAATGAATCCAAGCATCTTCGGAGGCTCGTTAAGCCACTGTCTTCACTGGAACTTAGAGAATCTTGATTTCTTTTGTAGAGATAAACAATAAGAACACTATAAAGTTGGATTTATGCTTGAAAATCTTTACTCTTCATTCCCTTTGAGAATGTTGTATTTGCATATAGAGGACATGTAGCATTCATCTTAAGCCATTTCACAATACACGTGGAATGAAAATTATGGTTGCAAAGAAGTATGTGTATTGCTTAACTTACAACAAAACTCCCACCAACTTAAACCTAACCTAATGTGGTTTTTTATTAGTTATTATCTAACAACTTCTTACTTGAAATATGTAGAATTCGATTATAAATCAATAAAAGAAAAAGTAAATGTATTTGATTCTTTCATCCAGTTAAGCAATTAAAATTGAATTAAAGTCTATCATTCTAATCATAGAATCAACAAATTTATTTTTAACATAACTAAAACACCCTTATTCTAAGTCTTTCTTTTATCTCTACCTCCCATCTTTTTCTCTTTCTCCAATCTCAAAATATCTTTCTTTTCTTCCTCTAACTCTACTCTCTTCGTTATCTCAAAATTCTATTTTTCATCATCTTTGTGTTCGTCCTTTTTCCTTTACTTCTACCTTGATTTTTTTCTTCTTCTTCTAATTCACTGTTTACATATTAGACATAATCAATTAACAACTTCAATTAACAACCTTATCTCACATATACTTCTTTTATTTGTACCTCAATTATATTTCTCTTTCTCAAAGTTCTATATAAAGCTTCAGGTCTATATTTTCTTTTCCTAATCTCTACCTCTATTTCTTTTCTTTTCCAATCCATTGTTAAGTGTTGTAATATCATCATTATTTCTTCTTCCACCTACTCTGATTAGTTCATGGTCGATCATCTCCTATTAAATCTCATCTTTGTAACTACAATATATTTGTTTAATAATTTCCCATGATTCACACAGTTGATTAGTTAATCCAATAATGTTATGATTCAATTATAAAAGTCAATTTTAATTATTATCTCCTGTTAACTTATAGCATCCTTATGCAAAAGTATGCGTTCACTTGCCAAGTATCAATTGCTTGTTTCAATAGGAATTATTTTCCTAGCTCTAACACCCTCCTTTTCACTTTTTTTGGTTTCTTTGAAATCTGTCCTTTGGAAATACACTAAGATTTGCCTTTGATGCCCCTTCCTACAAATTCATGAAACAAGTACAAGATCTTCATTTACAAACTTGAGAGATTATAATACCAAGAGGCAGTTAAAGAGATCCATTTACTAAGACTTGGTCATCAATTTGAAGAAAATGTAAACCCCTTCATACCTACCCCGCAACAACATAAAGAATCGTTATAATGCACGATAAGTAGCAACAGAGTGTAATCCTAATCAGACATGCCAAAATAACATAAAAGATTGCAAAGAACACATCAAACGCCAGAAATACCATAGCCAACCTGCAAAAATACAAAATCAGATACTATAATATTTATTGCAAACTAACTCTCTCTTGTGAGATTAATATGACAAAATATATGACAAATCAGGATTCTTTCCATATGCCATGAAGAATCCATTCTAAGTTTATACAGATAACTGCCTTACAAATCAGAAAAATAGACCAATCTAGGTAATAATCACACAAGTTGGATTATTTAACCTATGTTACGTTATCTCTAATGATTTGGAATCATTAGTTACTACACATAAATCGAGAATACAACAATTACGTATGACATTCGATTTTAGCAATGGGTTTTCATGAAAAACGATTTAATATAGCATTAAAATTATCATCCTTCAAATACGTAATCAGTCCACACAATATAATATAACTAGTGTCTAATGAGAGATAACAAAATAATAAAAAATGTTTAACCTAAGTCATCGACGTCGATTTTACATCCGAACCAGTGTCGGGAGGTCTAGCCCTCCATGGGTCTATCCCAAGAAAATACTTCAGCCCTCACGTTGTAACCTTAGGCAAAGCCCCCTTTGGCTCGTCATTACCTTAAGCTCTCTTGGTTTCGTGCTACTACTATCCTCGCTCACTATTCACTGATGTGACAAATAAAGACAGATGTCCACGCTCATTGTTCACATCTCCTTTCTTTCTTCTCTGTCGCCACTAAGCTCTCTTGGTTCCACGCTACTGCTCTCCTCTCTCACTGTGCTTGATTTGACGAATTAATAAGTTAGGTCACTTATACTATTGATGCCTCACTTAAATACTCATGGATCTCTCCTATTGAACGCTACGTTTAACACAGTTGCCTGTGTTACATAGACATCGTCTGTGTGAAACGGAGATTGCGTTTTTCTCTTGGTTTTGCTGCTGTTTTCTTCATTCACTGTTCTTTGCATTTTTTTCTTCTTTTAATTTTCTTCTTGTCTTTTAATTTTCTTTTTCTTGCTCTATGAAGATAAGTGAAAATTAATCTTCATAAAACAACCCAAATCACTTTAATTTCTTTGCTTCCAAATTGTACCTAAAATCATATATGAATTAAAGTGAGTATTTTAAGCATTTTCGTATCATTAATCGCTAAGTGTAAATGATTAAATGTATCAACAATTAAACACATATCAATTTCCCTCATACTTAGCTTTTGGCGTCTTTGGGCAAAACATCTAAATTAAGCTCAAAAACCCGAAACATTTACTCAATTCCTATATTTTCCAAGACTATATAATCAGAACCAAAGATGAATGACTTTAAAAAATCATAGCAAGAATTCAACATTCAATGCTTCTACTCAAGATCAATCAATAAGCATCATCTTTGAAAACCGAGCAATCTAATGGTAGACTCGAAAAATGTGTTTAAGTAAAATACATCTATAGGTACACTCAACACTATTTATGATCATGACAATTCATAACTTTGCATATCATTTCATTTCTTCATCACTATAATTCACATGCAAAATCATGAATCAAAGAACTTTTCAAGGTTGTAATGTGGGTAAAGGTAAGGTATGATGTGTTTAGGTCAAGTAGCATGAAACTCATTAAAGTTAGTAAAACAAAAATAACACCCAATCAAAAATTGAGTACCGTTAGCTATGACGAATGCCACATTTATATTTCACAACCCTATTCAACTCTCATACACCGACCACATGAAGCATATACCAATCTGAAGGAATCACTCATACAATTTGTGCCAACAATACATTGAAACAAAAAAAGTGAAGCTTCCAAGCCAACATCTATTTCATATCCAATATACTCAACACTCTAGGAAGATGCATTAATTACAAATAACTTTGGAAACTCATTTGCACTTTTTCCTTGATAAATTTATTTTTACAAAATTTTTCATTATTTTTCTTTTTCTTTCTTTCTTTCCTTTTCATTTTCTTTTCTTTTCTTTTCTTGTGCTTTTATCTTTTATCTTTTCCCTTGTTTTAACATTAAAAGAAACTACATTAACATGGAAATTTCAATGATAAGACATTAAAAAAAACCCAACATTAACCAACCACACATATATACACCCCCCCACACTTACACTTTTGTACATCCACAAACTCACCAATCACAAATGTTCCACTAGCTTTATGGCTTGGGTAGGACATTTGGTTAAGTATAAAGCATATAATATGGTTGATACAAAAAGAAAGGTATATAAAGCTCAAAGGGTCTTATCAAAAAGGAAAATCATATAATGGGTAGGCTATTTGGCTAATGTAGTTCGGGAAAAAAAGAAAGAATGCCTAATCATATCCATGTTAATGCATGTGATAAAAATGTAGCCTCAAATAGAAAATCAAGGCAAAATCAGGATGTAATATCATGAAGGTCACACATTATCAAAAGACAATAAGACTGATATGAATGTGTTAGTCAAATAAGGCTCAAAATCTCACCAGTTTTGTCTACCACTAGTCACTACTCTTCTAAAGATAATACACATCGACCAATCACAAAAGCAAAAGTACATGCCAAAGTTGTTAAATTTTGAATAATCATTGCTTAGTCTTAATCATTGCTTTAACAAAATTTTGAATGTTTGTTAATTATTTAGATAGGGTGAATAATGTTATATATTTTAGTATTATACGTATGTTTTAATCACTTGACTAATTTTTACATTTTTACATTTATATATTGAGTTATTTGATTTTAAGGGTATGATTAATTACCCTCACTAAATAGGCAACTCCCCTTTAACTACTATTATTTTACGAGATAGAAAGATTGTCGACAACTCAATGCATGTGATTGACAGAGTGAAATTTAGGTGGGAGCTAGTAGATTAAAATGAGTAAAGTTGTTTTATTTTATATATATTTGAATATGACAATTTGAGTCATTATGTTTGTATAGAATACTTTTGTAACACCCCATACCTGATAATGAAATCGGCATACCGAGTGTTACCATATTCTTAAATACCTAATACTTTAAACTACAACATTTTCTATTTAAAAACTCTAATCTATCAATTACTATTCACTTAATAAAAATTTAGGCAAAGTTTCCTCTATATTTACTTAAAAACTCCTACAAGAAACTTTAATACACTTCTCATGCATATTACTTAAATATCCATCTCCATGTCATGCATGTTAATCAACTATCCGTCTCCATGTTAAACTCCTTGACAAAATAATTTACGTATCCTCCAATACATTTCAACACATCTAAACCAGATTTCATACATAACTTTCATTTATTCATATATAATTCATAATAAAACCCTGTAAGATCCTTCGTTTCTTTATATGTACATGTCATAACCAAAAACAAAATAAAAATTTGTAGTACATCCACCTCCAAATCTTTCAAGGTCCTCTATGTGACTTTTGTCTTGTAGTAGATCCACCACAGCTTTCTTCTAATTCTCTTCAAAACTTACACACGGAAAGAAAGTCCACATGTTAAGCTATAGACTTAGTGGTGTTCAAACAATTCCATTTCACATTTAATTCAATTCATTCAACCATAACATGCATAATATATAGTATTTTTCATATAAATATCTTCATTTCTTTCTAAGCATAAATAGGCATTTAAAATCAAGTTATGAAATACAAGCATATATCTATTTTAATAATTCACATCAAATTATACAATGATCAATAAATTGTACATTCAATTACTACTTTCATTTGAAGTTCTCTAATCATTAATCATGCATTTATCTACTTTCTATAATTGCCCCAAAGTAAAATCCATCGGAATTGTATCACTGAGCCGGATAAGCGGGATTTAAAAAAAAAGATCAAGTTCTTAAAACCAGACGATCCATTTTTTTATACATTCATATTAGAACTGAGCTCTCGAAGCCATGCAGTTCATAACACAAATCAAATATCTTACACTGAAACCGAACTCTCGGAGCCATACAATCCTGTAACATATATCATGATGCAGTACTGTTAACTCCCTAATTGGCATGTCAACCTTAACACCTTCCTCTAATTCCTATCTATTTTACTAGGGGCAAATCTAATTAAATTCTGTTTAAATTTCATAATAAAAGCTCATAATAACCAATTCAAGCTATTTCTTATTTGGCCAAAGTAATTGTCATTCTTTAATGTTTTTCCGTTGGTTTTAATTTATTTCATACAACATTCAAGACATATTCCTCTTACCAATTAATCAAAAATAACATGTATATCAAGTTTCGCAATTCAAACATAATGTATGCCAATAGGTGTAATTACACATTATAAGTCCAAAAGCTCAATTAATCACATATACTGCTTTATTTAACATCCAATTAAATATTTTTAACAACAATTTCATAAACTCCCAATTTTACTCAAGAATCCTAAATTTTCTAATACATAATTTTTAAAAAAAAGTAGAATTGCAAGAACACATACCAAATTGATGTCTAAATCTTCAAATTAAACTTTCATTTCATCATCAATTCCTTATTCCTTCTCTTTCTTTTTCTCTCTTTCCTTCAATTCATCTTCTTTATCTTCATAATATTGCATAACAAATTCAATTTCATGCATTTTATTCATCAATGCATGCAACTACATTAAAATCATGTACTAAAAATAATTAAAACTCCATTAACTTATCTTATAAATTTTCAGATACTATTCATCAAGAACACCCATATACCTTTTCTTCATCTTTTCCCAAATTTTTTGGTTAATATAGTGAGTTTAGGGACAATAGGTGATTTCGGGGTTAAAGTTAAAAAAATTGGCTTAAAAATGTAATAAATGAAAGAAAAATGGAGAAGAAAGGAGGAGGTATTCTCGATAATGTTTTGGAGAAGAAGAGAATGGGAAATTGACAAAAATGTCATGTGGTCTCTCATTAAAAGTTTTTCAATTCTTCTTTTGATCCAAAAATAACTTCTTTTTTACTTCATTCTTCTTTTTCTCAATAAAAATACTCATAAGAAAAATATCAACCTCATATAAAAGACCTTAATTAATATTATTTATTTTCGTTAATAGTTTCGAGTCAGACTTTTACCCTTTCTCAGGTCAAACTTTAATCATTGGTCAACTCTTGGTCAAATCCTTAAAACGAACTCGTTTGGAGTTCTAATTTGATCATCTGGTTGTCCTTGAATAAAATTATCCAATACCAAATAAAATAAAATATAATTTGAGTCCTAGATGTCACTATTCACCTCGGGATATACTATTCACGACCCAAACATCAAGAGACATAATACAATAACCTCTTGATGTTGGAGTTGCAATTCCTATATATCAATTATCTGATTAATTGAACTTTCAAAAAAAATTATCTGATTAATTGATTGTTTTTATAATTATCATAAACTCTTGATTAAACATATTATAAATTATTTATTAATATTTAAAGGACATTTAATCTATATAAATTAGGGTGGTCATAAGAACCACCAAAATAATAGTTTTTAAACTTTTTTCTAATACTTGTCTTTTGTGCATTAAAAAATTGTAGCTAGAAGTAACGAAAAGAGCACTTGTGCTCCCCTGTACCCTTCTTGAAACTTCAATTTATTAATCAACTGCCTTATTTAAATTTATAGATTACTCTTTTGTGTTTATATATATTACCTAATTACCTTTGTAATAAAATATAATTATAAATAAAAATTTTAACTGTTTAAATTTATATTGATTTATAATATTTTTTAAAATTAAATTTTATTCATAAAATTAATATATAATTTATCTTGCCATTATATGTATTTTTTTTGATGGTGCACATTCAAGTTTAAAATAAATAATGAAAACTTTTTCATAAAGCTCTCCGTTTTAGAGAATTTGGAAAAAGTCATAATGTTAAAAAAAAAGATTAATATTTTTAAAAGAAACTATTTATGTGGCTTAAAATTATGACTAACGGTAAAGAGGGAGCACTTTACTAGTTTCAATTCTCACCTTCCCAATTCTTAAATAAAAGTAACGTAACAAAATTACAGATGCAAAAAACCTAGAAACGTCTGGCAGCTAAACCATAATGGCCCAATTCCAGAAAATTAATGCCTACATAAGAGATAGATGGAAATCATGCGGTCTAGAAGATGGTGCATCTGACCTTAGCTTCGACGAGAGGAACTCCCTCGTCGTTGCAGTCTATATGAGAGTTACCTACGACACACCCTGCAAAAGGGTAAAAAAAAAGGTCTGAGACAAGAATTTCTTCACCTTTTGTGCATTGGTGATGTTGGATTTTCTAAGATAGAAGAGGAACCAGGGTGTGAAAACTCCAACCATGACTTGATCAAGAGATAAGAACTGGCAATGACGAAGATGGCTAGGGGTTGGAGAAGATGGCTTCACCGTACTTTGCGAAATCTTATCCACATGAATCATCATTTTCTCTGACTAAAAGAGTTCGTTTTCTCTGAATAAAAAATGAAGACAGATATCCATATCCATAAAAAGGAATGATATAGATCACATCGACACAGATATCCTTGTCTGAAAAATACACATCACATCGACACAGACATTCATGTCCGTAAAAAAGATTGCTTTATTCATTTAAAATTTGGAGTAAGTAAAGCGTTTGCAGGTTGTCTTGAGCTATTACACAAACAGACATAACCTAAAATTTCATCTAAACATGTACCTAGAAATACAGGGAAAAAGTAGGTTTATAGGGAGTGGCTCTTGTTGGAATTCCCTCAGCAGTAAAAATTCCAGGTTAGAATGATAAAAAATCCTACATGACCATCTCTAGTGATCAAGTTGGTAGATGTGCCGGTCACTATCTCTTCCAAAGTAATCTTTTCACTAAACATGAGTTGCGCGGTCCTTAATGACAACTAAGATGAATTAAATATTAATGATTCAAAGAAACTTTTTTTTTGTACTTAATAAAGACACTTAATTGATTTCAAATTGAATGATAAAATATAATAAAAATGTAATCAAACTCAATCAATCAATAAAAAATAAAGTATATCTTTTATATTCCGCTAATCTCTTCTTTGAATTAGATAATGATGAACCGTATTTCAATTTTTTTTTTAAAAAGGAACTCTTATATAATATATCCTCAACCTTTATATTTCTTGGAGCACCTAAATACAAGAAAACCAATCTCAATCTATGTTTATAACTTAAATAAACCTTACTTACTCAATTTAATGTTCGAGGACTCTCAATCACTTCACTGCCAATAAATGAATGCTTGTAAATGCTCAAAACTCTAATAATATGTTACTGTAACCCTCAAACGTCATAAAGATGTTCAACAATTAAATTCCAAGTATTTATATCCACACTAGCTTCAATCTATCGTTAGTTGCAAAACTAATTATTATAATAGCTAATGATAGTAATTTGACACTAAAGCATTGTATCAGTGACTAAGCAAAGAAATAACTACTTAAAATAAATCTTTCCCTTTATTTATTATATATGAAGAATTTATATATGTTGCGAACCACCTCAGAATAGACATTATGTGATATGTACTACTTACTTGATGTTTACGTAGCAATTCATATATCAATTTTTATCTAATTACTTGCTAATTTTATAAGTCCATGACTATCATAAATTATATTGATTAAATATATTACAAATTATTTTTTAAGTAATTATGTTTTAAGTAATTTATCGTAAGAACTTTTTTCTTTTCAAAAATTTTGAGTCTTTTATACATTAAATAAACTTATACCCTTCATGATCAATTTATGACTCAATTAAATCTTATTTAAATTAATACATTTCTCTTTTAATTTACTTGCATCAAGTATGTGTGTGTGTGTCTATATATTACCAACATATCCACCGTTCTATTAAAGTATAGGTATAAATAAAGTACACATTTCACATATTTAAATTGTTTAAATTTATATTGATTTATAATATTTTAAAAATTAAATTTAAATTATACAATTAAAATATAATTTATTTTGCCTTTATATGTATTTTGTTATGCTTTTAGTGGCGCATATTAAAATTTAAAATAGATAATGAAAACCTAATCTTTTATTTCTTCATAGAACTAACGTAACAAAAGTACAGATGCGAAAAACATAGTAACGTCCGGCCAAACCATAAAGGCCTAATTCCACGTAGTTAATGCCTACATAAGATGCTTTTCAAAAAAAAAATGCCTACATAAGAGATGGATGGAAATCATGGTCTGGAGATGCAAGTGCGTTAATCTCTCGGTCTCTTTCTAACTTGGACATGTCTTCCTTCTTCAAGTTAAGGTATACCTGAATACCATCTTTTTCTTTTGCTGTAATGAAGAAAACTAAATTGTCAGCCGGAAATTTGCCAAACGAAACCGACAGAGGACTTCCCCATCCAAAATCAGTTTCATAAAATGGAAACAAACCACTTGCGATCGTCAATGGAACTTCCTTCTTGCTACCAAGTGCCTCAGCCCTATCCTGCATTATTTTCAGATACTCTTCGCCATTCCCAAGTCTCTTCACAAATTCTGCGTCCACCCTTCTTATTGTTCCCCTTATTTGGTCTATGACACTAGCGCCGGAATATGAATCCATGTCCTTGTTTTCAAGCACTGCTACTACTGGCTCGTATATAAAGTTTCCAATATAATGCATCGGAAGAGATGGCTGCATTCTTGAACGCAAGTTAATGGGTGTTCTCACAACGTAAATTGTGTCAGGAGTAGGTTTCGTTTGAGTTGCTGCCAGGAATCTCTCCCAAATAAAAGTTATTAT
>JAOTAY010000003.1:5885183-5903984 GCA_025629805.1 Erythroxylum baracoense | reverse complement strand
TATTTAAAGAAAAATTATTTTTTGATACTTGTTAAAGTTATACTAATTAATTAATACTAATTAATAATATTTTAATTAATTAATCAATGATTTAATAAAAATGTTAAAATATATATATAACATTGTAACGGCTGTGAGTTAGTCACAGCCGTGACTTTCAATATATATATAAATATAATATAATTAATTAATTAATCATTATAAATGTGTTGGCAATATTTTTTAATTAATTAATTAATCAATTATTATTAGTAGTAGTAGTAGTAGCACATGCATGGAGTATTTAAGTAAATGTTAAGTCAAAAATTTTAAAAAAAAGATGTCACGCCTGTGAGCAATAAGTTACAGGTGTGAAAATTTTATTTAACATTTATTTCATAATTTTTACTCACGGGTTCGTGCTTTCAAAAGATTTGTAGTAATGGGAGTGACTTAAGAATTGAAGTAGTCTTTTCTTCTAGCTTTGGGCCCTGAATAAAGCTAATGCATTAAGTATCACATTCAAGACAACTGCATTCATAACCCAATGTATCCAGACCACATTAACGTTAGTGTTTATATTATCTTTGGTCATAATAAAAAGCATATAATTGAGCATACACAATAAATATCAAAGTATACAAGGTCTAAATTATTTTATTTTTTCACTCCAACTATTGACCTATTTAATCATAACCAAATTATTCAATTGATTACAAATTAATAATTGAATGATGATATAATTTTTTACTTTTTAGTTAGATTTTTATATTTGTATTTACTTTCTATATTTTATCCATTTATAACAAATGCATAACACTTTACATTTCGTACTTTTTAAAAAAATTTTCATTCCAAAATTTTACAATCTAATTTTAGTTATTCATTTTTAATATTCTAACTTACATACTTTTAATATTTCTATCATAATTCCTTTCCTAATATACATTTAAAATTTTACAACCTAATTTTGATTATTCATTTTTAGTATTCTAAATTATATATTTTCTATATGTTTATCATAATTCCTTTCTTAATATACATTTGAAGATTTAAATACTGATAATTTGATCGCATTTGAAAATTTAAATACTGATAATTTGATCGCAAATTTTAAAATTGCACAATATTCGTTTATACATTAAATAATATCAAATGTTAGGACTTTTTTCATTATCTTAATTAATTGAAACAACTAAATATAATAACTTTGTTCCAGTCACGGGTGGGACTTATTATAATATTTGTACTTACCTACATTAAATATTTATAATTTTTCACAACATTTTAAATTAAACAATTGACTTTTTTTACCTTAATTAACTATAATATTTAATTAATAACAAAACATTTTTAAAATTTTTAAAATTTTTCTAGTCAGATAAATAATTTTATTAATTCATTTTTTACATTCCAACTTATATGTTCTTAAGTTTTGTATAGGGTGAATGATCATATTTCATCTCTTGATTTTTTTTTCTTACCAAATTATTACTAACTAAATTTACTAGTTCTTTTTTATATTCAAATTTATATATTTTGAATAATTCTTTTCTTATTATACATTTAATAATTTAAATATTAATAATCTTATCACAAAATTTTAAATTATACAGTATTTATTTATTTTAAACTTATTTTATTTGAATTTTTAATTTAATTTATATAATTTATATATTTATAACAAACTAATTACACAATACATTTCTTTAATTTTTAAATTTTTCATCCCAACTTTTAACTGCCTAATTTTACTTATCCATTTATGATATTCTAACTTTTATATTTTTTATATAACATATTTAAACCTTTTTAATAAAACTTTCATTACAAATTCTAAATATTTATAATTTGATTACGAATTTTTAAATTAGCCATATTTATTAATACATTAAAATTATATAATAATATAATAAATTAAATTAAAAGGGCATTATTACTGCACATCAGTATGTATCAGCTAGTCCTTTACTACGAATCATCAATTAAGCATTTGTCATCCACATTCACCGTCACTTGGAGCAACTTTAAAGAGCCATTCTCTCGACTCATATTTCCATGGCTCCCGTCACTTTGTACTGGTTGCGCAAAGGCCAACTATATCTCTGTCAATTGACTAATTGACCGTTTCAACGCTCATATAGTAACCGTAGGCTTCTCGGCCACGACTTTGTAGATATAATTAAAACCAAACCAAAACGAAAATTTGACTCAACGATTCCTGACGAAGCTTAACATTGTCTAGTTGTACGATTCTTCCTCAATCAACTTATAAACAAGTTTGCCTACCTATACGATCATATTCAACAGTTTGCAACTCTAAGCCATAACACCAAGATTACCCCTTGTATGTACACATTTTGCTTACAGGTTCATTATGGAAACTTCTTTTCGTCCCTAGGAGAGAGACGGAACAAGAGAGAGAAAGAAAGTGGTGTGCTCTGGAGTGCTGTTTTCACTGATGAATGAACTTCTATCATAAAAATATAAACTCTGAATCGAAAGCCAGTCAATTAATATTAGTGTACTATGGTGCGTGATGAATAAACTCTCACAATTAAAAAAAAATATCACAGTGCGTGGGGAAAAAATCAAGCATAACAATGTATGGTGTGCTAGAGTTGCTAGGCATAGGGAAGCATCACGACCGATGACTAAGACAGGTGCACCGCTACTGGGTTGTGGGTCACCGGTCGAGGCTAATGGTGGCTAGGGTTTTTTGTCATACCATGTTAGAGGAAACTTGTCTATATTATTATGCAGTTTGGATCCTTCGTTCAAAATAATTACGTCCAACCTTGTCGAATATTCAAAAAGGGTAGTCGTTTTAGACATTAGACATGAATTTAGAGACGTCGTTGTAAGTATTGGACAGAATTGGATAGGGCTATTTTGAAGAGAAGATCCGAATTTATCATTATGGGAAATAAAACAAAAAATAAATACATGGATTTCTTAACTCCGTAATGCCCATTGTGAACCATTTCATTAATAACCTTTTCTATATTCTATTTTATGTTATTTTATTTTAAAATTATAAATAAACGTAAAACTAATAAAATATGATTAAAAAATTTATGGTGACAACTAAAGGGATAATTGATTATAGAGAGTTTTTTATTTTTATTTTAGTATTTATCTTTTAATAAGTATTCAATTTTTTCAAAAATTAGATAACTCATTTAAAAGGTTTTCTTAATTATTATTTTATTGATATGATTAATTGAATATGCAAAGATTTTCTTTTTCACATGACTTTTAAGCATTAAACAAGTGACATACATGCATAATAAATGTATTTACTATAGGATGTTTAAAAAGTATATTAACAAATCAAAATTGGAAAGTCACATATAACTTGCTCAAATATCAGTTTCTATATTTTCCGTCAATCATATTAATAAAATATTAAAATCTTTTCTAACTAATCCTACATTACACATTCTAACTCCAATAGCATGCTAAGTTTGGGAGGCAAAAACAAAGTTAAATTTAACGTACCATTTGGTTTAATCGTTAGAATATATAAAAAATAAAATAGTTATTCCTAAAAATAGAATTGATGAGAAATGAAATGAAATATATATTATTCTATTTGATTTATTACTAAAGAATTTTTATGCTAATGTTTAGTTTGAAAACATAAAATTAGAATGACAAAAAATAACTAATAAAAAGATCAAAATATTCATTATAATCTTCACTAACTATATTATCATCATTTATTTATTTATTTTAATAATAATAATATTATTATTCTTCTTCTTCTTCTTCTTATTATTATTAGACACTTTGCATATTGCATTCTTCAATTTTTGACAGTGGTTCATCCTTTTTCTAGTTAATAAAGCTAATTAATTTGTCCTTCACATATTTCGTAAATTTAGTCTGTATCATGTCAATATTCATTATATAGTCGCAATTAAAGTATAAAATAAACAACGTTCATTGTATAATTTGAAAAATGCTTGTCTATTTATCCTAACCATTGAAATACATGACTCATCATTGCCATGCATAATTTGCCTCACATAATCTCAATTTACGTAAAAATTTAGAAAATAACTTCTAACCCTTGACCTATAACTATATAAAGATACATCTGATGCCAACAAATTCAATATCCAACTAGCAGTGTTACACATCTGAACTATACAGTTAAGATAGTGACGAGCCTTTTTCTTCTTTCGGCATTTCTACTCAAACTCAAACGAGTCATTACTGCAAGAAATAAATTTTCTAATGTATTTACATAAATTTGTTCAAAAAAAAGTACGATATAAGAGACTACTATAAAATAATTCAAAATAGTTGATGGCATAAAGTAGAGTAGGAGAGAAGTGACCTTGGTTCTGCCATTTCATCCGTAAGTAATAAACTGTCAAAGCATTCAATTTCTTCAATAAGTACCATGCAGAGATGATCATTTTCCAACAAAGAGACGCACCCTAAAAATACTTAGCTAACACAATAGTATGTTAGCACGATGATTATGGTATAAAATGTAAGTAGAACTGCTGGAATCAAAGTTCGACGCAGAACTTGTCCTTTCTGCTAAGTTTTTTATTTTTAATGTAACGCTTCTACAGTAGGAGAATGGTATGGTACATTAAAAAGGGAATACGTGTTCTACTATTGTCAGTGCTTGGTGAAAGCACATGGCCTATGGACTAGGAAGCAGTGTTAACATAACCCACTGCCATCAACCATATATCTTTAGAGAACTCTGATGTCATTCAACGCAAGAGTTTTAAGCCCCTGAGCAATGGCATCTGCTGGAGTATACACATAACCTACTTGCCATTTTGGTTCCTATCACGTTAAATAAATCGTTTTCATTTAGTTCCTTTTTTTTTTTTTGGGCTTTTCGGTTACCAATGTTGTTAAAACATTATCAAAAAGGCAGAGCACAGATATTTGAGCAATTAGAAGTTTAGACAAAGATGCATTCGACTAAAAACTTGACTCTCAACATATCAAACATGCAGAGCAAATTCCAAAGTGTGCACGTTGTATCCACGTACAGCAGTCGAGAAATCACATGCATGCAGAAACTTGCATATTTTACCTGTATGCAAGGTGTGATACGGTTCCCACTTAACTTCACCTTCTCTAGTGTACCGCAACAATTATCACTTATTGTGAATTGAATAAAGTTCTTTTTTTTTTTTTGCAATGGAGACAAAAACGAACAGGAATATATTTATAAGCATTTAAATGCAGCAGAAATTTTAACAAATTATAAGAAAATTGTCTAAAATGATTGCACCATATGCAGCCTAGGCTTTGGAGAAACAGATAACATATAACTATTTTTTAAAAGGCCAAAAAGGGGAAAAGAGCTGCCCCTGAAAGTAGCATTGATATAAAATAAAAGAAAACCAACTTTGAAGAATCGCCATTCAGAAATTTGTTTAAACATTATGAAAAAAATACGTACATCGGTAAATTTTTAAACAATTTGAGACATTAGATTTCATTTTTATCTAAATTTTCAAATACTGCTTAGAAGAAAAACTACAACTTTAAAGAAACATGAATCATCAATGAATACAAAAGAGCAACAACAAGACCATCTTGGAGGTGCTCAAACAAAAAAAACACAGGATCTCAGGACTGGAAACAAAAACCAAAACTTCAATTAGACAAAAACCTAATTGAACTCCAATGTTGTTGAATCAGAATAGCCCATTATGGTAGACTTCTACCCACCAGTAATTTCAGCGGGAACTGCCACTAATTGCCATTTTCAGTGAGGAGAGAAATCAGACCACAAAACCTAATCCCTCGCCCAATCGAAACCCACCAACAAAGCACAAACACAACCCCATTCTGCAACTTTATCATCCCGTAGCATTCTTAGAAAAACAAAAACGATAAAAGGAGGAATATTGAGGTAGAGGCAGTGTGCTTTTACGTACTGTGGGAGAGTTGCCGGCGTCAAGAAACCTGCTGGAACGGGAACTGATGGGATTCCGAATCTTGTTTCTGGTGTTGAACGAGAAAAAGGTTAAAGAATTAACCTCAACAGAAGTGGCGACGATGGAAGAGAAGGAAATCACATGCACGGAAAGAACAAGAATAACTTACCCACAGACGGTAGAAGGCTTGGTTGGCTTAAAGAGAGAATGAAAGTTTCTGGAGAAGAGAATCGCGAGGTAGAGAAAGTTTCTGGAAAGTGAAGTGGAAAAGAAGAAGTTTCTAGAGAAGTGAAAAACGCGGGAGTGAAGGATAATTTTGTCCTCCACAGAAGACTTAAGATGGACTTTGGCTAATCCCAAAGTTAAGGAATAACTAAACCTAAATATTTTTTCCTAACCAAACAAAGACATACCAAATTTTTAAGGATAGATGGTAATTCTTATCCAGTTAACCAAACAGCCCATAAGTAATAAGTTGGTAAAAGCCATGCTAAATTCAACGAAAATGATCGGTCAACCCAATACTCGGAATCATTCCAACGGTCAAAGTACGTTGAGACAACGAATGATGTTTGCCCAAAGCAAAGTGCTTTCCATGGAAACAAGGCATCAACTCGTTAGAAGTTTCCAATTTTTGACACGTTCAACCTTGAAATAACTGCTAAACTGAAAAGTCTCCTCATAATTTTTCTCTCAGTTCCAAAATTCTGGTTGAACCCCACACTGGTGCTTGGAATGATTCGACAATTTCGTAATTTTTGGTACGAGGAGACCCGTCCAAGTTCCATGACAGACAACCCAACCTAACATATTTTGGGTTCAAGTCAACGTTACCTAAGAAGCGCCGTCTGGGTTGGCCAGTGCCCTAAGTTGATAGTCTTTCCTTTGGTATTAATTTGTTTTGGGCTCTGCGAGATGATGAGCTATGAGATCATTGTTGTTTCTTTTGACTACACTTTGTGATTCACGTTTCTTTTCTGCTCCAATAATGGCCCAAAGCATGAAGTGCTAAGGGCACTAAGCCACCAAGTTTATGTTATTTGAATATCGCTAAAGAATCAATTAACTCATCATACAACTTGTACTATACAAGCTAGCTACTCAGATAATCTCACTAACTGAATCTTTTATAAAATAGGCTTTTAATGGTTCAATTTTGAAAGAGAATAAATTTGAAAACTAAAACTAATATCAGTCATTCTTATGCTGAAATCATCAACAATAAAAACATTCTGTTGTTGTTTATCAAACACTAATTGTCAATTGTATATCTCTTATGCCAATTAAAATGATGTTTAGTATCATATCATGTGGAATGGGGTTAAAAGAAAATGGTATTCTATAAACTCTCATTGTTATTAACTTTAACAAAAGACTAAAAATAGAGTCTCATGTTGAAATGATATGATATTTGTTTAGTGTTTTTGGAATTCAATAGTGGCAAGAAAGAATACTCCCAGAATTTGTACCTAACTTCTTATCAATGATATAGGTGGGCTTCAGAAAACTTAGAAAATAAAATTATAAACTACCAAAATGTTAAGATATGTTGATATAAAATCTAAAATGAAGGAAGTAATTAATTATTGCAAAAGGAAATCACAAACTATAAAAGACAATTCGATACGACAAAGGTGAATTCGCAATATAAAGTAAGTTCAAAAATTAATAAAATGAGTTTGAAATAAGTTGACTGATTTCTCCGAAAAGTGATTTTTATTGTGTTGTGATTATGATGGTCTGAAAGAGTTGTCTTGTGATTAAATGTATATTTTTTTTCTTCATCTAGGTCCTAGTGAATTTCCAATACTTTCATCCTTAAGTAGTTTTTTGTTTTAATTGTCTACTTCTTTACATTTAAGCTAACCACCTACCACTTTTCCCTTAAATTCTTTGCTCTAAACTTCATCTAACTATTTAACTTCTACATTTTGGACTTCTTATGACCACTCAACTTCTATGTTCTAAACTTTTGCCTCAAAAAGTTTTCTTGTAACTGCTCAACTTTTAACCTACTTCCTATGTTCTAGCTAACTACCTTCCTACACCATTTTTAAAATACATGTCAATTATGTATTAGTTTTATGGGATTATTGAATCTTGGACTTCTCAGTTGATTCCTATATGCATGAATTCTCTAGCCAAATGACTTCCAGAACTTCTAGTATTTGGGCCTGTTTCACTCATGGTCCAAATGGACTACATTTACTTTAGACTATCAAGAATTGTCCCCCACATATATTTGGTTAAACAAACCAAACACATGGTATTGAAGACCTTCTAAACTTCTAAAGTTATCAATCTTTGCAATAGTAGACTCCAAATCTTCAAGCTGACCTTTATCCTCTACTGATAGTTCTTCCTCCATAAGAGCCAACTTGGCATGCTCACACATTTTTAGCTCCTTATAATTCTTCATGATCTTTTGCATTCAGAATTTGAATTCTTCTTTAATCTTTAACTCAACTTTTTTTGACCACTGCATAAGGGGGTGAGGGCATAATTTTGAATTTATCAAACATATGTGTTTTATCATACTTCTACTCAATCCTAGCACTTCAGTATTCCCAAGCACCAAACCAACAACAAAGACAACAACTACAAAGTCACGAAAACTTCTGGAATTTTCGCACACCAACACCAAAATGACAGTTATAAAATTACGCAATCTCTTAACATAAAAATTCAGCAATACCCAGAAAAACTAGCTACCCAATTGCTCTCAATAGATGTTCAAAACAGAGGAAAACACAACTCCCAAAATCAACAATCACACAGCCCTCTGTTGGTTCTTCAAAAACAAAAGAATATGCAGCTGCTGAACAAACACATAATATCCGCGAAAACCTCTTCACATTTTCGGCAATCATCAAAGAGACCATCAATAGAACATCCCCATGTACAAGAACAAAAACTTAGATTGCATAAAGAAAATCAAGTAGAAGATAGCCACTGACCCAACTTATACGACAATCATCTCCTTTATAGCAATGATGTATTTACGACAATAATAAAAAAGAACCTTGACAATCCACCACCATAGGCACATCCTAGAACAAGGTGCTCACATCATGTAAGAAGTCTTCACATAGTAGAATTCCTCATTCATCACACCGTTTGGTCACATGATGCACATCTTTTACAAGATTAGGTCTTTATCCAAGTCAAACTCATTATATCTTCTATCTTATCTTGATTCGAATTTGAAGTCTTTCATTATCTTAGAAATCTAATTATCAAAAATTCAAAAATTAAATAATAAGATATATACCATATATCTTAACAATCTCGCCCTTTTTGGCATTTTTGTCATAAATATGAAACTCCTCCTAAATGAAATAATTGAACATATAATCCACACGAGAAAAGAACTCTCCCTTAATCCAACATCCATTAAAATTTTCAAGTTCAAGAAACATCCAAAGAAACAATAATGAACAATTATATAATCATCCAAATTTCTCCCACTTGGGACAACAAGATGCCAAAAAGCAAGACTAATAGTCACGAAGATACCTTAAAATTTTCCTCTAAATTAAACCGTTAACAAAAACAATCTAATGTCTCCCCATTGGGACAAAACAATACCAAAACAAAGAATGCCTTCAATGCGATCAATCTTAGTAAATAAAGAAGCATAAAAATCAGTAGTAGGTACAACGAAATAATCATAAGCACGTAGTGCAATAACAGAAAGTCAAGATGACAATTTACTACCAGTTAATACATATGCTAACATATCATTGCTCACTTCAATTCCATCTTCATAAGACTGATCAAATTCATAAACACCATCATTTATGCATAGCCTCATGTACACATCATTCAATTGAACCTTAGAAAACCCATAAATAAAAACTCAAAAAGCCTAAACGATAACTCCTTCGAACCCTTTTTTTGTTTTTTTAATAAATAACATCAAACTATACTTCAAAAATGTAAAGCACAAAGTTCCTGTGCCCCTCGAAGAAATTCAAACCTGGGTCACATTATCTTGGTCATCAACTGTCTGGTTGATTTCTTCATCTGAAGTAACTGACTTATCCTCAATCTGAATAGTTTCTACTGAATGTTGTCGCCTGCAACCAAATATAAAAAGAAACCAACTTCCTACAACACATATTAATGTAGTGGTGGAAAGTAGGGATCGTTCTCACAAGGAATGCAGACGTTAGTAGTTACGTAATAAAAGGGGAGTTTGTAATTGTAAATTAAATAGAATTTAATTGGAATACAAAATTGAAAAATAACTAATAGCAAAACGATGAGAATTTCACAATCAATAAGAATAATTCTTAGTTTTCGATCTCCTTGATTATTGAACTTATTTTGATCATGACACTAAAAATAATCAATTTATTGGTTAAGTATTCGTCGTGGTAAATTTCTTTACCTATTTTCTCCTATGTTTAGTTAATTGAAATATGTATTCGAATTAACCCTTATTAATCAATAATCTGGACGCGATCTCATATTTAATTAATTTATAGCTTTACGAATCAAGAAAATCGATGAACTAGAAATATACATACGATGTATATTTAACCTAGATAACTATTTTTCCTAAGATCATGTCCCTAATGTAGTAGATAAAAATCCTAGTCTCTACTTTTGATTAAAAGAATTGAACGTCAACCTGTTTAATATATCAATTGATTGAATAAAATCACAAACTAGTTGCGCACCTAGCTCTAAAATTAAACAATCAAATAATAACCCAAAAAATTAATTAATACTTGACTAATAAATTGATTCAAATAAAGAACGAAAGTCTCACAACATTCAGAGTTCAAGAACTAGGATTCCATAAACTAAGAAATAAGAGTTTAATTACCTAACATCACAATTTTTCCTAACTATTTAGGACTGTCCACGTTTGGGGCATTCTTGATTTTCTTTTTTGTTTCTTGTCCAGTCGCCATCCTTGTTGCTTGATTTTTCTCTTTATCTGTTGGGCATTATTCTTCTCTATGGACGTGTTCTGTTTTCCTTTTGTTTATGTCGCCAGCTCTCTATTCTCCTGTCGCAAGCTTTTCTTTATTTCACGCTACTCTTCTTTGTTCTCTTTTCTAGCTATTGTTACTTTGATGTGACAAATAAACATTGGTCCATCTCCACTATTTGCGTCTCCTTTTTGCAGCCGCACCCTCCTTGGTTCTGTTTTTTTCCCCTTTTGTTGCTTGAGCCGCCACCTTTTCTTCTCTATTTTGTTCTACCCTACTGTTGTGTTGATGTGACAAATAAACATTGGTGGCCACTTTATTGTTTTCACTTAAAACCCTTAGTTGCACGTTTTAAGCAAAACACATGATCTGTGTTTTTGGTGCGTCACTATACATCTGCGTTTTATCTTCCACGCTACTCATGTTGTTGGCATTTTGCTCATGCTTTGTTGTCGTATTGGTCATCTGCTCATGAAATACGCACAGGTTACTTGCTTTCCACATGCTGCATGCTACTATTTTGTGTTTAACAAATTAATTGTTGGTCCATGAATAGTGTCACTTTTCTTTTAAAAACCTACGCTCACTTCTTTCTACTCTGCAGCCTTCAAATGTAAGGCTATAGCCCTAAAAAAATCATTAAAAAATTTTGCTGCTGACTGTAACATAGGTATCACTGTATAAGGCCATGTCTAGTTAGGTTCAACGCCTGGTTCATCTCTTTTTATCCCAAAGTGTTTGCAGTTCTTTCTATTTGGTTCCAAAATACACCTTGACATAAAACAAGATTAATTTCCATTAAGTATAACTTCAAACCTCAAAAATAAAGAAAATTAACACACAAAAAGATAGAAAATAAAGACACTAACATGTTGCAATAATTTTTGGCTATGTTTTAAAAGCGTAGCTAAAAATTTATTATCGACGAATATTTAATTGTCACCAATAATGTTGGCGATGATTAAATATTCGTCAAAAATTGTTATTACCTATGTTAACAGTAACATAGCTAAAAACATTTAGCCACGAAACAAAAGCGTACCAAAATATTATTGGCGACGATTTTATGTATTGTCACGTATCTCTTTTTGCTACGTACTAAGCTCATTGTGAAATAGTATTTGGCACAATTTGGTAGAGAATTGTTAATTTCAATGCAATACTTCAATACTTAAAGGGGGCCGAAATTCACTCTCTGGACGTAGTGGGATCTATGGCATATCAAATAGAAAAGTACGTAACTTAACTTGTTTTTATAATTTTGTTTGGTAGAAAAAGTTTTAGCCACAAATATTCTCTAATTATAATGTATACTATTTAATGTACCAAAGATACAAAAATATAATAATAGTTACAAAGTATTTGAAAATGTAAAGGAAATTTGTAGTTTTATTCTATAACTTTAATAAAAATATTAAATTTAGTTTAAATTTATTTTTAGTTGCTAAAAAAAACATAATAATATGATGAAAGTTATACTTTTCCTTTCTTATATGATTAAATTCACTCAAAATAATATGAAAGTAAGAGAGCAGAAGAAGAATATCAGAATTATCATTTGAAAAACTCTTTAAAATAAAAGAAAAAATCACAGGATTATTAGTCCAATAAATCTTCTACTACATAAAAGTAGGATTACAATGATAACCCTTCAAACATAATTTTTTAAAACACACACACTCAAGTTTGAAAGATACAAATAACTTTTCAAGTCTGGATGGATAGATTAATGAAACGCATCTCTTCTCCTCTATAATAGAAGGCTTGTGAAGTCCTTTGATGGCAAAAGGATACAATTAAGAGGAGAGCATAGATTTTGAAGAAACTTTTGTATCATTAGCTATGTTATAAGTTATTATACTATTACGTACATTTGCATCTTACATAAATTTTAAATTGTTTCAAATGGAAGTTAAAAGTTCTCCTTTGAATGGTTTTATTCAAGAAGAAATTTATGTTGCTCAACCACTTAGTTTTTAAAATCATGATGAACCTAGCCATGTTTACAAACTCTCTAAGGCCTTATATTGTTTTGTAAATGAGTTCACTAAAGGCAAGGTTAACACTACACTTTGTACTAAAACGCATAAATATGATAATTTAATTGTTTAAATTTATGTAAATGATATTATGTTTAGTGCCAGCAACTAATGAAAGCATGTGCAAAGAATTTTTCAAGTGTATGAGTAGAAAATTCGAGATAAGCATGATGACAGAGCTTAAAATCTTTCTTAGGGTTTAATCAAATAAATGAAGGAAACCATCTTTATTAATCAAGCAAAGTACACTAAAGAACTACTCAGATACTTTAGAATGGATTAAGCCAAATCATTAGGGACACCTATAAGCATCACAATAAAGTTAAACAAAGATGAAAAAGGAAAGCTAGCTAATGTGAAGCTCTGTCTAGCTAAGCATGATTAGTAGTTTGCTTTATCTTACCACAAATAGGCTCAATATCATGTTTAGCACATACTTATGTGTTAGGTTTCAATTGAGTCCTAAGAATTCCTATCTTCTAGCCATTAATTGTATATTTAGATTGTTGGACCTCGAATTTTCTTAGAATTTATTTTATTAAATTATTAAGCATGAAAATAAGTTAGAATTCTTGAATTAGAATTTTTTTAGAATTTAATTTTGGTTTATTATTATTTTCGTGTGGTAGTATAGATAAAAAAGGAAGAATTAGAAATTAGATAAGGAGATAGAAGGCATTAGACAATATATGGAAGGGTAAACTTGGAAAGACCAAAGTTTGTCCTAAACTAATAAGAAAAGAAGAAAAGGAAGAGAGAGTCGTGCAAGAATAGTAAGAAAGAAAGAAAGAGAGAGAGAGTTATCGAAGAAATTAGAAGAAGACAAGCAGAAACCGAAGCATAAAAAGAAGAAGAAGAAGGAAAGGAAAGAGCTAGGAGAAAGAAGAGGAAGAAGAATATTCAGCTAGGTTTTAAGGTAACCTTATTATTCTTCTTATTTTGATAGAAGGAAGAAGTAGAGAAATTAGGTTTTATACGGTAATAAAGAAAGAACCAAAATTCTTCTCCTTAGTTTTTCTTAGAACCTTTAACTAGATCTTCATTCTTCTAATTAGATAAACCGAGAGTGGATTAAGTCTAAGCTTATTTTTTTGGATATTTAACCTTAAGCAAGTTTTTATTCGTGTATGTTGATTAGTGAAAATGTGTTTGTTTGAAGAGAATCAAAGTAGTCGAAATCAAGAGCATGAAGAAGAACAAGCTTGATCTTGGAATTATCAAGTAAATAGGTGGGTAATATGTTTATAATTTTGTGATGATGAGCAAAAATATTTGTGTTTATGAAAGCTATAAATCTTTGTCTTGATTCATTGTGAATGTGAGAAAAATGTCCTATGAATATGATATCATGTTTACTATCAAAGATACTGCATTTTAGTATTGATGCAAAACAGAAAATTCAAGAAGCATGAAAAATATGAATATGTTATGAAATGTGTTATGCATCTGAAATTTGCTTGCATGGGTAAGAGAGAAACCATTCTGTTCATCACATGCACGTTGACCTAAAGCCTTCTCCCGGCTGCCCACTTGTGGCATATGAGCTCCAAAAAATGGACTCGTTCTATTCATGGCGTAAGCTTCAATTTCACCATTCTTTTTTATGGAATTCTCTCGAGCCATTTTATTTGTGCATTGCATCTTGAATTGTTGGATATGGAGCATAATTAAATGATATTTTATGATGATGAAATGAAACATATGAGCTGAATTGTGTGATAATGTGTTCAGGTTTATGTGAATGTTGTGATTTGTTAAGTCTACAATGTAATATATACATATATATATATACGAAGTATTTATGTATATACTTGATTGCGTGTGGTTCGTTATCGCTTGCTATAAACATATTAGCCACTGAGCTGTCCAGCTCACCCCATTATTTTTCCACTCCTCAGGTGAAGAAATAGCATATTAATATTAAACTTGCAAAAACTCCAGCTGACTCCAAGGAATTTCTATCTTTTGTAATTAAGTTAGTTCATAAACTTTTGACACTTAGAACCATATCGAGCATGAGCATCCATGAATGTATTTTTGTATTTGGCTACTGATGTGTTTTTTGGATATGAAATATGGAGTTGTACAAAAACTCTATTTATTGTCAGAAATGATAGTAAGAATTGCAGAGTTTCTCTTTTGAATATATACGGAAATTTCTGCTCTGTTTAGTGTCATTTTTGGTTAGGAATAAAAATTGTTATTTATGTGATGGCTTTTGATAGGTTTTCTTCAAGTAAATTCTTTTAAAAAGAGAGCTTTCTATGTATGGATTTTAATGTTGGCTTCATGAAATTGTAGATATTTCTTTTAGCTTTTTAATGATATAAAGTTTGAAATTTTTAGATTTCCAGATTGAAAGTTATGGTGGTTTGAAGTGAGGATATGCGACTGGAATGCATGATCGCAAGAACCTCGATTTTGTTTGAAAGGACGCGATCGTGCTTAAGAACGATCGAGACCCCGCTACCATTCACAAAATTTCATGATCGTGACTCTCTCCTTTGTTTTCTTCTCTCACACCTGTGGTTTCTCTCCCTCACGCCCGTGACTCCTTTGTTCTTCTCTCATGCCCGTGACTCTAAGGCCTCACGCCCATAAGATTTTGGTTAATTGTCACTGCTGTGACATTTTTATGTCATGGCCATAACATTAGCAAGTGATGACCTGAAAAAAAATTTTTAAATCATAAGTGTAATTCTTCGATTTATTTTCATTTTTGACGCCCCTATTTGTGTTAATTTATTTTTATTTATAATTTGTTTATTTCAAGAAAAATTCCACTACAAATTCTTTTATCTTAGCTAAATTTTTTTAGTTATATATTTTAATTTTATTTTATTAAAATGTTCCCAATTTTATGTAATTATAATTTTATTAAATCCCCATTTTGGTGCATAGTCGCCATGAAATTTAAAACGAGACCTGGGGCCAACATAGATACCTATTTAGTACATTGTCATTAGGACTTTGGTATCTAAAGGATGATATTAAAATGTGGATTATGCTAGTATGAAGATAACATCTGAAACTTTTCAATTTATGAGCAATGCGTTAGTATTATGGTTTTTTAAGAAACAAAATTTAGTTCCTCCATTAATTGTGGAAGTTGAATATATGGCATCTAGAAGGTAATGTACACAAATTATATGGTTTAGACAATAACTTAGGGACTACGGTATGGTCCTTATAAACATAACCATAAGAAGTGATAACACTATTGTCATATACCTTACAAAGAACTTGATGCAGTCTAAGGGATAACATGTGCATATCTACACAGATTTGACAAAATGTGGTAGTAATTCTCTCGACTTCAAAAACAGTTAGATTTTTGGGTTTTCGGAGTCAATTTTGTTTTTTTACTGTTTTTAGAAACTTTTTGATTTGTCTTAACTTTTAGTAGAAATTTTCGATTTCAGTGTTACTCGATGAGTTTTTCATATTTTTTTGTTTATTTTCATAATAAAGATGTTTCAGTACTTTGCTTTTTTTTGGTAATTTTTAAGGTTTGACTATTTAAGTCCCCCAAACTATGTATTTCGTAGTTTTGATGAATAATAAACCCTAACGGCTGTCTGCCTTTCTTTACCCTATTTTTTGGCATTCGTGTTGAATCAACAGGTAAATAATGTTGTTACTGGTATTCGTGATTCGAATCAACGGTATTAAGTTATAGCCTTATTTCATATTATTTCTAATACGTTAGTTAATGATGCAATCCAAGGAATAGCATGCGTATATCTGGACAGATTTGACAAAATGCATTCCTAATTCTATTGATTTAAAAAAATTTCGGAGTCAATTTAGCATTTTTGCTATTTTAAAAAACTTTTTGATTTGTCATAACTTTTAGTAGGAATGTCCACTTTCAGTGCTAATCAATGCGTTTTTTATATTTTCTGTCTATTTTCAGAATAGGGATATTTTAAGATTTTTCCCTTTTGGTAATTTTTTGGGTTTGGCTATTTAAGTCCACCAAACTATGTATTTTGTAGTTTTGATGAATAATAAACCCTGACGGCTGTATGCCTTTCTTTACCCTATTTCCTAGCATTCGGATTGAATCAATAGGTAAATAATGTTGTTAACGATATTGGTGATTCAAATCAACAGTATCAAGTTGTACCCTTGTTTTGCATTATTTCCGCTACATCAGTTCGTACTAGAGTTGTGTTTAACCTTTGTGATTATGCTGCCACGAAAGACTCGCCAGATGGGAGAGGTGTATGATCGTGACAAGATTGAACAGTTGGTTACTCGGATCATAGATTGCCGTATGGAGACTGTAGTAGAACACATGACGGTAAGATTCAACGAGGTATTGGGAAATATGAATATTCCTAATCGTCATAAGAATCCAACACCTGTAGATGTTGATGATGATTCTGACAAAGGAGAGGATGATGAGTATTTTGACAAGCCTGTGTGCAAGTGTCCTAAAGTGCGTGATAAGAGAGATCAACAGAGATGGGAGACTAGAATAAAGATGAAAATTCTTAAGTTCTATGGAAATTTACAACCTGAAGAGTTCCTGGATTAGTTGGTTACTATAGAGGAAATTCTAGATTTCAAAGATGTACCTAAAAATAAACAAGTGCAATTGGTGGCTACCAGACTTTGAAATAGGGCCACAGGTTGGTGGTAGCAAATAAAATTAACCCAACAAAGATTGGGTAAGTCTAAAATTTTCACGTGGTAAAAGATGAAGAAACATATGCGTGCCAATTTTCTGCCCTACAATTTCCAACGATTGATGTACCGAAGGTTGCAAAATTTAAAGCAGGGCATGAGATTAATAAATGAACATAATACTGAGTTCTATCAACTCCTAGTCATGGGCGAAATTTAGGAGACTGAGGAACAGTTGGTGGCGAAATATATTGGCAGGCTGAGAATGCAGATCCAAGATACGTCAACATGTTAGATCCTATTTCTGCTTCAGCAACGCATCAGAGGCACTGGTGGTGGAGAAACAACAACGACACGCAAATTCTGGAACCACAGGAAGTGCTAGTGGTGGTGGTGACAGTAACAGTGGCGTTGGTTGCAGTGGTGGTAATCGTGCAGGCACTAGTGGTTTTGTTAATAATCCGTGGCAATTCGATAGAGGGGTTACACATGATGGTAGAGCCAATACTTATATTTTCATGTTTAAGGGAGTGAAAACTGTATTAGTGCCCTCTAAGGAATCTGTAGAGAACAAGTTTGCGAAAGACAATGTTCACTACAAAGAAAATTGCGTATTAGCATCGGAACATTACCGAGGGAACAAAATCCATCGATACTTACTGACAGAACGTCCCTAATCCGTCGAAAAATAGAATGTTTTATCGACGGAAAAAATTTCTGTCGACAATACTGGAGGAAAAAATTTCGCGCAAAATCTCCGACAGAAAATAGCAACGCCAAAGGTATCGACGTCGGGAAAAAATGAGGGAATCGTTCCCGCAATTTAGTTGCTTCTTCCTTTACCGACGGTATAACATTCTGTCAGTATTTAGCTCAACTTACCAATAAAAAAGCCTTCCGTCAGTACATGTTCGAATAATATACCGACGGACAGTCTTTTCTATCGGTAAATTGTTCACAGACGTCGTCGTGTCAATGAAGTAGGGACGATACACTGACGGAACTCCAATCTTCCGTCGGTGACTTTTTTATCAACAAATATTACCGACGGTAATAATTTACCGTCGGTAATCTTTGCTACTCATACCGGCAGAAGTTGATCTTACCGTCAGAAAATATCGGCATCAAACCTTGTTTACCGACGGAGCAAAATACCCATCGGTATTTGTGTTTTTACTATAATAAAATTGCCGCGCTTTTACCGACAAAACTTCTCCCATCCGTCGGTAAATGTTTTACGAATAAATTTTACCGACGGTATAGACATTCCGTCGGTCTTCTTGTCTG
>JAOTAY010000003.1:5872746-5883789 GCA_025629805.1 Erythroxylum baracoense | reverse complement strand
TTTGATTTACAATTAAGTGATGATAGCGATTAATTTGTGTTTGTAATTGAATATTATATTCAAGTAATCAATTATTTTATTTACTTGATACATCATCCCTGATTCTCTTGTGGCATATTACACTTCTGCAGCCTCCCAAATTTTATTGCTTACCCTTTTTTTTATCTATTTCCATCTTGACTAGACATGGCATTTATTTTAACTCTTTTAATTTTGTTCTCATTTTTTTCATCCTTGAATCTGACATAGAAGGTCGCGATTTTGTATGATGTTTGTAGTATATTCTCATTGTTGCACTGAGATTACTTGTCATAACTTCGAAGAGCAGAAACTTAATATTAATTGCATGTTGAAATATAGCACCAAAGAGAAGGAAAGATATTTCGCTACCAAGATTCAGACCACGATTCGGAGGTACTTATTGTACAGGTGAAGCATTTCATGCTGTAGTAACTGCAACTAAATCTCCTCCTCCCCTTCTAGCTACTACACTTGCAGATGAGGTACCTTCCGTAGATGCTACTGCACCATCCGCGATCCCTACATCATTTTCTATCCATATACTAATAGAGGTATCAGGGATAAACAATGATGATGAAGGAAGTGGCCACCGGCCCGGAGTAGAGGGACCTGATGGAAGAACTTACATTACAATTGTCAATAATATGTAAGTAAAAATACATTGAACACTATATGTTTATAATTAAGTTATAAGTTTCAATTTTCAAAACGGTAAAAAAAATTTCAATCTTATATTAAGTTCATTCCATCTGGACCATGTTCAAGAAACATGACATCAAAATTCAAGGAGAAGATTGATATTAAGGACTTTGTATGGAAGGATATCTCTCAGGCAATAAGGGAATTTTACTATCACGAGTTTAAGATACAACAAAAATTATTATATTCTTTTTTAATTAACAATTTTGTACATTTATTAGATAAATATCATTACATCATAAGTATTAATTGAATGATTTTCTTTTTGTTTCAAAAAGAATTTTTTTTGGGATTCTCAATTTGACGCAATTGTCTATAGAGTATGGGAAAGACAAGCACGTACACGTTATCGCTACTTTGTTGCTGCAATACACAGGGCAGATGTATGACTGCCTTACATTTCTAAAGAAATATGGAGTCGTTGGCAGCAATATTGGACATCACCTAAGGCAATGTCCCTTTCAAAGCAGAATTTGGTCAACAGACGTGGAAGATCGAGGAGAGAGAGTATCTACACTTTAATTTTATATTGTCATTTCTTTACTTTGCTGTATTTATATTGAATTTTATGTGTGAATTTTGGAATGAAAATATATGTTTCTTGTTGAGAATGATAATGTTATAAATGTCTGGTGCCATATATGGCTATGTTTTTTTAGTTTTGTTCTTTGTTCAACAGGGGGTAGATTTTATAAAAATAGAGGAAACTCTGCCAAAATTTTTATAAATTCTAATTCACTTATAACATTTTATTCTTATGCAGGAAAAGACTATGGGCATGAGGCCTACATCCCGTCAGCTCTTTTTGCACACTTACACTAAGAAGCATGAAGATATGATATTCGTCAACAACCGTTGTAGAGAACTTAATGTATGTAAAATTTATGGCTTAATATTAATACCTAATAATTATCACTTACTAATATAAACATTGCCTTCTGATATGACCAAATTTAAGAAAGCATTCAACGATAGTCTCAGCTGTCTGAAGATGTTGATGAGACTCAAACCTATCTTCATATAGTGGGTGGTAGGGACCGTCAGGGAAAGATATTCGGCTTAGGTTCATTTGCGAATACATGTTATTCGCAATCCTTCACGTCTAGTACAACTGCATCTAGTAGGCGATCAACAGATGCTGGCAACTCAATTGCAACAGTTGATGGATTACATAGCTCAACTCCGTAATGACATGGATAAGTTGAAGGGTAGGGGTAGCACCTCATCGCATCAATCAGAGCATCCGCCGTCTCTAAATTAATAATGTACTTTTGATCATTTTATTAGAGATATGAAAACTTATTATGTACAATTTAACGTTTTTATTATCAATTAAGATATTTTTAACTTTATATCATCAATCAAATTTATGTTTAAAAATAAAATTTATACTATTACATTAATAGCTGTTTAAATTATGCAAAATAAAATTTATTGACGGTATTGACAGTACATTTTAAAAAAAAGTTTTCTAATTCATTTACCGATGGACATATGAAAATTCATCGCTAAAACTAAAATATTTACCGATGGAATAAACATTATTGTCCGTAATCACAGACAGAACAACAACTTCCGTCAGTAAATTTGGAACAATTTTCTGCACAGTTTGCACAAAAGTACCGACGAAAAGACGGAAACTGTCTTCCGTTGGTAATCTCAGACGGAGTAACCAACCACATGTTGTCAGTAATCACAGATGGAACAACAACTTCCATCGGTAAATTTGGAACAACTTCCTGCACGGTTTGCACAAAAGTACCCACGGAAAGACGAAAACTGTCGGTAATCACAAACGGAGTATCCAACCACATGCCGTCAGTAATCACAGACGGAGTGCATACCGTTGATAATCACAGAGGAATAACCAACGACTTATCATCGATAATTAGAAACAGAATAACTGTCGGTAATTTTGTAACAATTTACCGACAGAAGTATTCCAATCGTTGGTAAATATACCGATGGAAAATAATTTTCCATTTGTAAATATACAGACGATAAAAAATATTTCGTTAGTAAAGTTACCAATAGTAAATTATTTTCTGTCGGTATTTATTAGCTACGGCCGTTTTACGACACTTTTGTCCGTCGGTAATGTTCGTCACTAATCTTTCATACCAACAGAAAGTCTGCGTTTTCCGTCAGTAAAGACTGTCGCAAAAGCATATTTTTCTTGTAGTGGTATAGGTTGCGGGTAAACTGACTTATGTTCAGTAATGCTATCTTCTGGGCTATAATTTACACCTAAAGAACTTTCAACCAAAGGATCTAATGACACGCAAGTGGGTTCAGTTGCAATGGAGGGAGAGGTTGTGGGCTCAATGCATAATGACGATGTGTTGCTTGAGAAGTCTGACGGTGGACTTTACCGTTGTTGAACTCCATGATCTCATGAGAAACCATGTATGGGTTGTGGTTGCTAATATGTGATTATCAAAGGCTCAAGTGACTGAGTTTGAGGCTACGAATTTGTGACAAAGTGTTGCTCCTCTCGTAGTGCTTGTCTTAGTTGTGTGTTTGAAATTAATAGATGCCCATTAGAGTGAATTTTATCACATTACTGCTCATTTGATTGAAAATGTTGCACAAAAGTGAGCCGTCTTTTTCCCAGGCGATGAAGATCGACAAGGACTGATATTTCACATTCAGCCTGAGCATGGTCTGCATCATCATCATTAGAAAATAGAGAGAATATGATAATTGCATGCCTGAGAAGAGTTTCTGTCACAATAAGAAAAAACATTTGAATCAAAAATTACATGTCTAGAAATGTAGACTCTCTTCGTTGAAGGATGATGGCACCTGTAGCCCTTGTAAAGATTACAATGTTTAATAAATACACATGGATAAGTGTTAGGCATAAATTTGTGAGTGTTCCTATACATCTGCACCCAAACATCCGTATTGATGAATAATCAGGATACTTTGTTAGAAATATATATATGTGGACTAATATAATCACAACATTAATTTCATATGCCTAACCACAATTGCCTAATGTATATTTAATAACCATAATGGGATGGTTAATTTGCTAATTACATTTGAGGCACATGGTATACCCTAATAACTATATGGTGGCCCATTAAACTAAGTTCACTTCATCCATTAAAAATGACACAATTAGCCTATTATATCCCTTAAGGTAGAACATGCCATAATAAATGACATAAGGTGAGATTGTTGCATATATAATGTGTGTGGGTGAGAAAAGACAAGGTTGGGTCTTCTACCATTACTCTCTCTTGCACAAGGGTTGTATTTTTCTCTTTAACAGGTTTTGAAGAAGCATGGAAAGGATTCAAGATCATATACCACATGTTGGAGGTATGATTCCATTATCTTGTTATGCTCTAAATAAAATGCGATCTTGGTTGTTGAATGTGGTTAATTACTGCATTTATTATAGCATACTTTCCACATAATTTTTGAAATAGGCAATCTATGTTCAAAACAGGTGATGGCATCCTATTTATAAGAAACACCGTTATTAGGAAAGCTTCAACCCAGAAACTAAGAGCAAGATCGGATCAGAAAAGAATGTGAGTCTTGTTTCAATTATATGTCCATGTTTCACTCAGTCATCCCATTTTGTTATGATGTATCAAGGTAGGAAACATTTTGTAAAATTTCACAGTTTTTAAGGTGCTCCAAAAATTCCAACTTTTCAAACTCGCCATCGCCATCACACTTTGGAAAATTTTAATTTTTCCTGAAAATTAATTTTTAACCAATTTCTAAAATTTTAAGAAAGTGTTTTAAAATTTCAATTTATGTCACAAGAGCTACAACCAAGTTGAATGAATGCATTCATCAAAAAATATCACGTAATAACGCATGCATTGAGGATACATAATGGGCGCAGTTCCCGAAAGATCACAATGAACCTTTTCCGATGGAAAATCAACAACTTAATGACAGGATGTGAAAGGTAGTTTGCAACGCTTACCAAACTGACAATTAACACAAACTGAATTTTTCTTAAGCCAGCTTTTGACATCAATACTTTTATTGGAACTTAAAAAGTGTAACGTCTTGGAGCTAGGATGTCCAAGTCGTTCATGCCATACTTCTTCAGGTGCTCTTCCAGACCTTATCGCAGTGAATGGTTGGAATACTAATTTTTTACCCGAAGGGTATAATGTTCTCCCTACTTACTCCCCCTGACCATTATTCTATTGGTGTCCTTGTCCTTAAAAACAAAATCTTTGTCAGTAAATTCCACAGTGCAAGAGTTTTCTTTTGCCAACTGACTAACTGGAAGTAACTTTTGTTTTAGATTTGGCACAACCAGTACAGTCTTCAACTTTAATTTTCCATTATCAGTTCTCATTACTATCTCACCCATATGAGTTATATCTATGTGGCTACCGTTAGCAGCAATAGTCTTGTCAAATCCCTTATACTATGATATGTTATCTAAATTACCTGCAATGTTTGTCATATGGGTCATTGCTCTAGTGTCAATAAAGAACTGTTGAATATCATCTCTCTCATTCAGATTGAAAGTAGCTAGTGCTTGTGGAAGATCTTTTTAGGCTTTATACATAGCTTTATAGGCCTCGTAAATATTCTCATTTCTATCATCTAGGTCACTTTCATCACTGTCATAATCTGATATAGGGTCTTGAGTTAAGTTGTTTGCGTTTTTCTAGAAATTTTTCATTTTTCCCCTTTTTACGCCTTCAGTTACTTTCTTCTCAGTTACTGTTAAACAAGTAACTAAACTTTTGCTATGTAAAGCAACTAACTCAGCACTATTAGTGATTTCTTCTTCACTACCATATTCACTCTCGGATTCATTCTCACTCCAAGTGCTAGTAAAGGATTTTCCTTTTCTTTTTTTCAAAGTATTAACACATTCGACTTAAAGTCTTGACACTCATGGCATTGAATTATCTTCACCTTTCTTTCTCCCTTATGAGTTTTGGCTTATTGTTTGAAGTTGTTGTTCAATAAGCTCCCACCGTTTTGCCTAAACTCAGGTTTATCTTTTTTCACTCTTCAGCAACTTACTGAACTCTCGTATTAATAGCTCCATATCTTCATTTTCATCGAATTCATCTTTTATATCATTCATACCTTTTCCAGTTTTAACTTGTAGTATCAATCATTTGCTTCTTTCTCTTATAGCCATGTTCATGAAACTAGGATCTGCACCAACTTGTTATCAAGCTCTGAAACGGTGACCCGCTCTGATAACAATTGAAAAACTGCATAGGTTAATTGTTTCGCAAACTGTCCAATTTTACGTGGTCGTCTCTGAAACAAATAAAAACAAAAAGCAATCAAAATCGAAACAATAAATGACACCAGAAATTTTTTAATGCAGTTCGGCACTCCTTACCTATGTTTGCAGAGCCCTCACCCAGCTTAATACTTTCACCGAAGTACAATAGATTTACCCAAGGCTTTACTGAGCTGACACCACTCAACCTTTGACGCTATCTTTCTACCTCACTTCCTATGAAAGATTTTTACTCCCAATAAAATGACCGACTCGTGTTAATCTCAACAGAAGATTTTACTCAACAATATTATGACTAAAGAACACTAAATAAATAACTCAAGTGATTAAAATAACTAGAAACAAAAACAAAAACACTTAAGACAAAAGAAAAGAACAATTTCCCGAAAAGTTAAGCTCCACTTAAATTAATCTGGAAGTCGTCGCAATAATAATGAAAAAGCAATTCACCCAAATGTTCCTCAATTCAGCCTCCAACAAATTAAATAGATATCATGCACACCTTCAACTATTTTTTAGATATTCAAAACACGTATATTGCCCTTTTAATGCAAAAATCTACAGATTCACTTGCCTTGAAGACGCACACACACATACGCAAAAGCCCACTTGCCTTTAAGAGCCACACACGCATATGTCAATACAAACCACAATCATAAACATAGCCGTGAGTCTCACCAAAGTCAGGAATCCCAAAAATCACTTCAGCTAATTTTCTTTTCACACACACGTATATGTATGAGCAAGAATCCTTCCAGCCGTGTGTTCATTCAACATAAACAAGAACACTTGAGAAAGAACAAAGAAACAACTCTCCTATAGATTCAGCTTCTCGAAATAATCCTTCAATTGAAACGATCCATCCCAACTTCAACAACTTCAATTAAACCATATAGAAGTATAGACAATAGATGAAGACTCACGGTGCTATTCTCATAAAAACATCTCAAAACTCCAGAAGAAGACCTCTTGAAAAGTAACAAGCTAACCCACTACACCGTGGCTCTTTTCATCGTAGCATATATCGCTCAAAACACATTGTTCAGCTATCTTCCAAAACATACACTCCAACGCAGTATTTTTTTCATTGACAATTAATGCACACACATTCTATGCCACACATGCACATCCACTCTATTGTCGCATGCTCATGTTAGAGATAGACTTCAACAGTAGATGAGAGATGTGTACAATCCCTCAAGCAATAAGAGTCCCACTACAACCATGCAACCACCACTTCAATTCAAACACGCAACAACCTCATCTTTTTAGTTTCATCAATCCACAAAACTGTCAAATTACCAACATGTCTAGCAGTAAAACAATTTCAATACCAACATTATAATAGACTCCAATCCAAGATAAGATTCTTTTTCAACTATTCTCTGGTTGAAGCTTAACAGAGCACATATTAATCAGATGATGAAGATTTGTTGGTGACATGGTAAGTTTTGAGGATAAGGGATTCATGATGACAGATTTACTAATTGATATCTAGGCTTTTTGGTGGCTCCTGTACCATAAAGAAAGACACAAGGAGGGTGTAAAATATTCTCTTGCTGCCCACCCTGATCTCATAAAGAAAGATACAAGGAGGGTTTTAAATATTGTCTTCTTGCCCACCCTGATCAGGTTCTACTGTTGAATTTATAAAGCCAACGTTTGTTACACAATAGAGTTTGAATTCAACTTAGATTTTACAAGATAAATTATATCTAAAACAAAGATAAGATATCTAAAGCTATCTAAAGCTAGTCATATAGATTATGCTTGCTGTTGAGAAGGATTACGCAGAGAAGATTGCTGTTGGGAAGATTACGCAGAGAAGATTACGGGTGCTGTTGAGTCTCTTTATCAAGCCTAATCTTTTATTTCTTCATCGAAGTAACAAAACTACAGATCATGCAAAACCTTATAAACGTCTGCAGCTAAACCATAATCGCCTAATTCCAGTAAATTTTTGCCTACATAAGAGATTGATGGAAATCATGGTGTGGAGATGCAAGCGCGTTAATCTCTGGGTCTCTTTCTAACTTGGACATGTCTTCCTTCTTGAAGTTTAGGTACATCTCAATACCATCTTTTTCTTTTGCTGGAATGAACGAAACTAAATTTTCAATAGGCCAACGTCCAATGGAAATTGACAGTGGCTTTCCCCATCCGAAATCAGTTTTATAAACTGGAAACAAGCAACTTGTGATCGTCAATGGAATTTCCTTCTTGCTACTCAGTGCCTCTGCCCTATCTTGCATTATTTTCAGATACTCGTCGCCATGCTCAAGTCTCTTCACAAATTCTGCGTCCACGCTTCTTGTTGTTTCCCTCATTTGGTTGATGACACTAGTTCCCGAGAACGAATCCATGGCCTTGTTGTCAAGCACTGCAACCACTGGCTCGTATACGAAGTTTCCAATATAATGGCTCGGGAGAGGTGGCTCCATTCTTGAACGCAAGTTAATGGGTGTTCTCACAACGTAAACTGTGTCAGGAGCAGGTTTCGTTTGAGTTGCTGCCAGGAATCTCTCCCATATAAAAGTTGTTAACGCCTGAGTTCGCGTCGGTCGTCGATGGTCTCCGGTGCCAGTACTTTTGTCAGTGTATCTATCTTGAAGAACTGCTAAGCTTGTTGCGTTGAAAAGATACTTCCGCATGAGAAGGTTATGCTCTCCACGGACAATCTCAAAGGAAGGGTCAAACCCTGATACATTAATCGGTGGAAAGTACTTAGCAGTGTCGAAACGAGGCACAGATACACTGCTATCCCCACGAGCAACGGCGGCCCAAGTGTTTAGGAACGTCACTAGTGATGAGGCATCAGCTACCTTGTGGGACAGACCAATCCCGACGACCATACCACCACAGTCCAAGTAAGTGACTTGAACAAAAGCAATCAGATCAGTGGATTCCTCAACTTCGAAGGGGATCAACTTGTTGAGATGGTTGCAATATGGGGTTTGGAGAACTTGGAGCATGGTGCATCTGACCTTAGCTTCCACGAGAGGAACTCCCTCGTCGTTGCAGTCTATGTGAGAGTTACCTACAACACGTCCCGCAAAAGGGTAAAAAAGGGTTAAGGTCTGAGACAAGGATTTCTTCACCCTTTGGTACCTTTCTGTATTGGTGATATCGGATTTTCTAGGATAGAAGAAGAACCAGGGTGTGAAAACTCCAGGCATGACTTGATCAAGATATGATAATTGGCAACGACGAAGATGGTTAGGGGTTGGAGAAGATGGCTTCACCATACTTTGCGAAATCTTCTCCACATGAATCATCATTTTCTCTGACTAAACGATGATCAACAAGGGCTTAGCTTCTCTATTAAGACGTCTTCTGTGGGAGATCAGATCTTGATCTTCTTCGAATAAGTGAAAAAGAATGCTATTCAATTAAAAAAATAATTCATCGTTAAAAAGAATCATTATAGATCACATCGACACAGATATCGTGTCTGTAAAAAGATTGCTTTATTCATTTGAAATTAAACCGTCTACAGTCTACAGTTTGTCTTGAATTATTACACAAACAGTCATAACATAATAATCGATCTAAACATAAACATCTCGCTCACTAGTAAAATTTAGAGAGGTTCGTTCAATATTATACAACTTTAATCTTACCTAAAGACTGTTTTTAAAATATTCGATCATTTAAAAATATAATGAAAAAGTAGCCTCATAGGGGGAGGCTCTTGTTCGAATTCCCTCAGCTTTAAAGATTTTAGGTAATAATAAGTTTATTACGCTTGTTTCGCATTAAAGTGAATATATCATTCAATTTAAACCTTTAAGCTAATTAAATAAATTACTCATATATTCTTCCAAAAGTATATTTAATACACATTGAAAGGATATCATAAAACTATAATTAAATTAACACTCTAAACTTTAATTTACTTTACCCTAATTTCATATTTGCATTTTGTATTAAACTTATTTACTTAAAAGATACTAAAAAAGATTATATGATCTTTTAACATGCTTATCTAGTAATGAAATATGTAAGGTATGATGTTAGGGTTAAACACGTGTGTCTAGTTTTGTAACATATGATCCTTTGTCATAAATTTCTATTAAAAAACCTAACTCGCGTAACATAAGGATTAATTATCAAAAAAATCTCAAATTTTTGTCAATTTTTTAATTATAGTTTGAATTTTAAAAAGTAGCAATAAAATACCTAAATTTTCAATTTTTTTCAATTCTAACCTGAACTTAAAAAAGTAGCAATAAAATACTTAAACTTTCGGTTTTTTTCAATTCTAGCTCAGTGTTAGTGCTTCCATTAATTTTGCTCACGTGGCTTGCCATATGTTTCAGAAACATTAACTATTAATAAACATCAACCAAAATTAACACAATAAATAAATATTAATAAAACGACATTGTTGTTTAAAAATAACCTAAATTATATTACGTAGCCTCGACGACCTTACCTTTGATTTAAGTTTTTCCCTTCGTTTTAGTTTATTATCTCGATGCTCTCATCTTTTGATTTTTAGATTACGCAACGTCAATGCCCTCACATTAAGAGCATTAGGAGAAGAAATTAAAAACGAAGAGTTTACTGGTACAGTACGTTATAATGAGAGAATAGTTTAAGGCATCAGAAAAACAAACAGAAAATAAAGAACTGAAGCCTGAGAGAGAAAAACAGATAACATCTAGCTAGAATTGAAGAAAATTGAAAGTTTAAATATTTTATTGCTACTTTTTAAAGTTTGAGCTATAATTAAAAAAAATTAGGTATTTTATTGTTAATTTTTAAAGTTCAGATTATAATTAAAAAATTGAAGAAAGTTTGAGTTATTTTGGTAATTAATCTAGTAACATAATTATACCATATAACACACGACATCGTGCTTTATGCAAGTCGTTATTCAATTTGGATCGACGTCTCAAGAAGAATCTCATTTAATTAAAATTTGACTCATTCGATCCTTTGGTTCCACTGGAGGCCACCCTAAATTTGGTTCGACAGGAGAGTGCAGACAACCTTTCATTGGAGACGTGTGGTAAGCAAATCACATCCAAGCTTAGAGTTTTTGGTTCGTTAGGGTTTTTTAAGAGTTT
>JAOTAY010000003.1:5857784-5868808 GCA_025629805.1 Erythroxylum baracoense | reverse complement strand
GATTTTATCTTTAGTATTAAAACATAAAATATTAATTAAATTAATACATAAAGATAAATAAAGCCTTTTCATTAATTAAAATAATGTCATATATTAATTTGCATCCAATTGCTTGGCTGCAAAGGCATAAACTAACACTTCATTCCACCATCAAAACTCTATCTTACTACCTCTAGGCTTTTTAAAAACATTCAAGATCTCTTTCGATGTATTCTTTAAGAGAGTTGTTATTCTCTTCCACATTTGGTTAACATCTTCTACTAAATTCCATTTTAGAAGACCACAAATATAAATATGATAATCTTTAGACAAGTTTTAAAACATTCATTAGATGATTTAAGTATGCATATTAATTCAATTTCATTTTGTGCCAACGTACATAGCATACCACTATAAGAAAAATGTCGTTTAGCGACGGAAATTACTAACGGAAAACCTAAACATTCCATTGACAAGCTAGGCTAGCGACGGAATTTACTAACGGATAAAGATGTCATAGAAATGACCGTAGGTAATATTTTTCGATGAATAACATAATGTTTGTCGGTAAATTTATCGACAAAAAATTTATTTAACCGTTGGTGAATATATTGCCGGTTGTTTGTGCGATCGACCGTCGGTAAATTTTTGACGGTCAATATTTTTTCATCAGCAGATTTACAGGCGGTATTGTTTATTTTGTCGGTAAGTTTATTAAAACATTACCGACGACTATGTTTGTTCCATCGGTGAGTATACCGACGGTTATTCTGCGACAAATTCTGTCGGTAAATTTGGCGACGAAATTGATTATTCCATCTATTACTTAATGTCAATATTACTGACAGTTTGTTTATTTCTATCAGTAAATAGAATTGATTTTACCGACACACTTTTGTTGTTCCATCGTTAAAATAACCAAAAAAGTTTTTAAAAAATATACTGTCATTAAATTTTGTATGATAATCTTATGGTTGATGCATAATTTAAATAGTTATGAATTATTTGTGCATAATAATTTGATTTGTTTAAACAGAAAGTTGATTGATGATATAAAGTTAAAATTATCTTAATTGATAATAAAAACATTAAATTGTACATAATAATTATTTGTAATTCAAATGAAATGACTACAAGTACACTATTGATTTGGTGAGTGAGAATGGTCTGATTGGTGCGATGAGGTGCTACCCCTCCCCTTCGACTCATCCACCTCATTACAAAGCTAAGCTATATACTCCATCAATGTCTGCACTATGCTCCGAAGCTCTAGGACTTCATTAGTTGTGGACCGCCTACTAGATATTGTTGTACTGGACATGGAGGATTGCGAATAACATGTGTTCGCAAATGAACCTAAGCCGAATATCCTTCCACAACAGTCCTTACCACCCACTGCATGAAGATAGGTTTGAGTCTCATCAACATCTTTAGATTGTTGAGACTGTCGTTGAATGTTTTCTTGTATTTGGTCCTATCAAAAGGCAATGTTTATATTAGTAAGTGATAATATTAAGCATTAATATTAACCATAAATTTAGTTCTCTACATCGACTGTTGACGAATGTTACACCGTCATGCTTCTTAGTGTGAGTGTGCAAAAAAAGCTGACGAGGTGTAGGCCTTATGCCCATAGACTTTTCCTGCATAAGAATAAAATGTTATAAATGAATTAGAATTTATAAAAATTTTAGCAGAGTTTTCTCTATTTTTATAATATTTACCTCCTATTGAACAAAGAAAACAAGTCAACAATACAGCCATATATGGCACCAGATATTTATAACATTATCATTTTCCATAATACACATATTTTCATTCCAAAATTCACACATCAAATTCAATTGAAATACAACAAAGTAAAGAAATCAGAATATAAATGTAAAGTATAGATATTTACAAGTCTCTCTATATGCTTGTGGTGGTTAATAGATTCTCTCGTATGTACGGGAAGACTCTCTCCCACCGATCCTCCACGTCTGTTGGTAGAATTATGCTCTGAAATGGACATTGCCTTATGTTAGTATCCTTCATGTTCCCCAAAGTTTACAAAACATCTAAACTTTACACAGCATCCCCTAAGTATTAACCAATTGAATTAATGACCTACAAATTGATTTCAAAACTATGGTACGTGGCATTATTTACACCTGTGAATCAAGAAAACAAGTTCTCGTTGTGACTCCTAGACTCGTGAAATTTTTTACCGATAAGCCTCATAGGAGCTGCATCACAGGTTTCTAGCCTATATATTGTCCTAGGAGTTTATTATGTAAAGAATTTGTCTTGTCTATAAAACGTATTAATTCGTTGTGTTAATACTAAGTTTGCATTAATCACATCGAAGTTGAAGTATTAATCGATCAAATGAATAACCTACAATTGATTTCAAAACTATGGTACGTGGCATTGTTTACACCTATGAATCAAGAAAATAAGTTTTCCCTATGACTCCTAGGCTCATGGAATTTTTCACCGATAAGCCTCACAGGAGCTGCATCATGAGTTTCTAGCCTATATACAGTCCTAGGGGTTTATTATGCCTTAAATCATTCATAACATCTCAAACTCATTTCACATACAATAAATGCGTATGTATTCATACATCTACTCACCAACGATTCAATCATAACCCAAATATAAATAGTTAGACTATTAAAGAGGAACATAAAAACTCATCCATGACTATGCCATTGGACCTAGCACACATATATCCCAAGACATATTAGATGAAACTAATACAAAATTGATAAAATAATACTAGGCAATTTCCTTAGTTTTCCTAATGGAACAAGCTTTACTCCAATTTCCAATGCAATGGGAGGCCCAAATATACGGCATGCAATGCAAAGGGCCAAAACACAATCAATTGGTGATACATGGGAAAGAAGGGAACAAGACAATATATGATTAAATTATACTTCTTACTAAACCATATACGACTGCCAAATATGGCTACAAACTTTCAGGCATATATATGATAATACAAGATTGTGCATTATCATAATTATTTCAAACTCATGATATATTTTAGTAACATAAAAGGAAATGTTGTTCTAAGAGTCATTTCATCAAACAACTCATAAGCAACCCAAATGATCTCTAACTAATAACAAAACAACTGCATTTTTTCATTATTTACCAACAACAACACTTTTAAACAACAAATAAACCAATAATTCAACTAAAAAATGCATAAACCACAATTATAATAAAACCCACCCACCCACTAACAGTATACATATAAGCATCTAAGACCTTCATTTTTTGTAGACAAAATAAACTCAATATAGACATTACCTGAAAATGATGCACGATGGACCAAAAATGAAGCAAAAACTCGAGGGTGGAAGCACAAAAATAAGAGAACCGACGGTGTAAGGTAGGAAGAGAGAAAAATAGCAGAGGGGAAAGAGAAGAGGGGTCTTCGGGTTTGTTAACGCTGATGATAAAATGACATTGTTTGAATTAAAACCAAACATTTTATGAAAAATTTGACAGTAACTGACGGAAATGTGATCCCGTTAGTATTTCGCCAGCTGTTGCCGCCTAATTTTGTGACGGACTTTCGTGTTCTGTCGCTATAGTACGTCAAAAAACTCGCAGGGATATTTTCCCTCCACGTTTACCGACGATTAACCATCAATAAATCCATCAACTTTACCAACAGAAAGTCAATGTCTGTTGCTAATTTATGACATAATTTGTTCCGCTGATAATTTTCTATCAATAATTTGTTACTTTCTTGTAGTGTATTGTGCAACTGCAATTAGGCATATATATTGTCCTACTGGACATAATACCTTGTCGTGAAAATATTCATCACCTTGATATTTCTTAGTTCTTTATGGTTTAAAATTATAGTACTTGTATGGTTCTGATAAGAGGCTAGCAGCTGGTCTGTGATTTCCATAGGAATTTATTCTTTGAACATAGTGAAACTACTTAGGGATAAAGTAATATTTAGAGAAGAATAGAAAATAGTAGGAGATGCTAGCCAGATGTGGGAGAGAGTAGCAGCTCTTTTAAGGAATATAGCTAAAAAGACCTTGGAAGTTTTTAAAGGACCTAGGGGTAGTAAGATAGAATCTTGGTGGTAGAATGAAGATGTACAAGAAAAAGTTAAGATCAAGACGGGTACATATAAAGCATTATTAGATAGCACTGTAGAGGTAGAGAGAATAGCCAATAGAGTAACGTACAAAGTGGCTAAGAAAGAGGCAAAGAAGGCAATCAAATTGTACCAAATATTGGATACTAAAGATGGAGAAAATGACATTTTTAAGTTGGAGAAAGCTAGGAGAAGGAAAATGAGAGACTTAGATCAAGTTCGTTGCATAAGAGATGAAGCAGAGCGGGTACTCGTGGCTGAAAATTACATTAAGAAAAGATGGCAGAGATACTTCTATAGTTTTTCTGATGAAGGCATAGAGGACAACATATCTTTAGGTAATCTTAGCATGTCTGAGAGGTTTTGTAACTTGACTTGTTGCAGATAGATTTCAAGGAAAGAAATTAAAATAGCTTTAAGGGAGATAAAGAGCGTAAGGGTAGTAGGGCTTGATGAGATACCTATTAAGTTGTGAAAGAGCATAGGTGAAGAGGGTTTTACTTAGATAGCCAAGCTCTTTAATGTGATCCTTATGACCACCAAAATGTCGGATGAGTGGAGGTTGAGTATGTTAATTCCTCTATATAAGAAAAAAGAGGATATTCATAATTATAATAACTATAGAGGCATTAAATTATTTAGTCACACATTGAAGTTATGGGAGAAGGTAATTAAGAAGAGAGTGAGAAAAGAGGCTTCTATTTTGGAGAACCAGTTTGGCTTCATACTAGGAAGGCCTACTATAGGAACATTACATCTCTTAAGAAGATTAGTAGAATATTACAGAGAAAGACAGAGTAATCTATACTTGGTTTTTATTGATTTAGATAAGGCTTATGATAGTGTACTTAGGAAAATCTTATGAAGGTGTTTAGAGGTTGACGGAGTTCCTTTGTCTTATATATGGGTTATTAGGGATATGTATGAAGGGTTAAAGACTAGAGCAAAGATGAAAGGAGATATAGAAAATGTTTCTATCGATATTAGGCTACACCAAGGTTCCTTATTGAGCCCTTTTCTGTTTATAGCAGTAATGGATGAGCTCACCAAGAATATTCAAAATGATGTGTCTTGGTGTATGTTATTTGCTGATAATATTATCTTAGTGGATGAGACAAAAGAGAGTGTCAATATTAAGCTAAAATGTTGAAGGGATATGTCAAAGTCGAGGGGTTTTAAATTGAACATAACTAAAATTGAGTACTTAGAGTGTATCTTTTCGGGCCATAGGGTTCATTTCGATATGGAGGTAAAGATTGGTTCGGAAGTTATACATCAGAAAGAGTGTTTTAAGTACCTAAGGTATATCATTCAAAGCAATAAAGAGATCGTATCTTATCAGGATGGCTTAAATGAAAACGTATATCAGGAGTTTTGTGTGATAAGAAGATATCACTTAGGATCAAAGGTAAATTGTATCATTTAATGATTATGTCGACTATGCTATATGGGATACGCAGAGATAAGGATACTATGTTGGAAGTGTAACCTTACTAGAAGAGATAAGGTTAAGAATGTATTGGTAAGAGACAAATTAAGGTGGCCAGTATTAATAATAAATTAAGAGAGACGAGAGGGTATAGACATGTTAGGATACGGTTGGATGAAATGGATTGGAACAGGGTTGGAACAGCATAAGTGGAACAGGTGATCTGGGGTGAAAAAGGAAAGGGACGAGATGGAGACTATCATATTTAATCTATGAATGAGATAAACTGAGAAAAAAAGATATATCGGCGGGTCCTTTAAGACCCATATTGTTAAATGAACATCCCCGTTAATAATTAGAGACCTGCTTTTACAATTAAAAATATGTTATGCGTATTTCTTGACAAATTCAGATGAATAATTTTTACAACATTATAGTTCATTTTTAATGCTATCAAATGTTAGGATTTAAGTTAAATTTGACAAAAAAGACAAATTTGAGGTCAATGTTTTCATCTGAATACAAATAAAAATTTAACAATTTAGAACACTCAAAATGAACCTTAACATTTTTTAAATGTTCAAATTAAATCTCTATGGAAAAGTAAATGGAGACATGATTATGTCAATTTTTTATCACGTAATTAATAATCTCACCCTTCTTTTTCATGCCTCTCTTCCTAAGTGCTTCTGGTTTACAGAATTCTCTATATCCGCCTATCTAATTAATCTTTTACCTACCCCTATTCTTCAACACAAGTCCCTTTATGAGCTACTTTTCCATACACCACCTGACCACATCTTTTTGTTTTTAGGTGTACATATTTTCCCTTTCTAGGATCTACATGTCTTAGCAAACTTACACCAAAATCTACACTGTGTATCTTTCTTGGCTACTCCTCCCTAAAGGTTATCTATGTTTTGACTCTACTACTACCAAAATTTACATCTATCGCCATATTTGTTTTCTTGAAACCACCTTTCCTTATGCCAATTAATATCTCACTTCACCTTCCGCTCATTCTTCTTCTTCTTCTTTTTCTTCTATCATTTGTCCCCCTCTGCCTTTCCAACCACAATCATCATATATATACTCCACCAAATTCTCCCTCTCGCTCCTTACCAACACTCCATCCTATAGTCACTCACACGTGATCAAACTCGTGTCCTTTATTCCTTTCTTGATTATATCACCTACTTCACCACTACTAAAAACTTATCCACTACTGATCCTATAACCTTCACTCAAGCTAACAAATTTTCTCATTAGCATCAATCTATGCTTAATGAGTTCACTGCTCTTCATCGGAATAACATATGGAAACTTGTTCCACCTCCTTCAAATGCTAATATTGTGGCTATAAATAAGTCTTTCGTGCCAAACATAATCTTGATGGGTCTATTGAACAGCATAAGGCTCGCCTTATTGCTAAAGGATATCACTAAACTCCAAGATTTGATTATACTAACACTTTTTGTCCAATTATCATACCCACTAAGGTTCGTATTATTCTCACTCGATGTTAATAATTCTTTTCTTTGTGGCCATCTTCAGGAACCATTCTATATGTCTCAACCTCCTGGCTTTATAGATCCACCATCCCCATTATGGTTATCAAATTCACAAAGCCCTATATGGTCTTAAATAAGCTCTTAGAGCCTGGTTTCATTGGTTAAGTCATAATCTTCTTGATATTAAGTTCATTGCCTCTAAATCTGACACCTCTCTTTTTATTCATATTACCTTATCCCACATAACCATTCTTTTGGTCTGTAAAGATGATATCTTGATCAATGATTCCTTACCCCCTTTCATTACATCCCTTATTAATGATCTCAACTTTACTTTCTCCATCAAAGACTTAGGGGATATTCATCATTTCCTTGTCCTAGAAACCAAACCTACTCCATATGGTCTTCTTCTCACCCAAATTCAATACACCAAAGCTCTTCTTTTTTCGTACAAAACTTAATCGGTCTAATCTTTCCTAAGCACTTGTCATTCCCACTATAGCATCCTACTCTCATAGGGCATATTCCTGAACATACAGTTAGTATTCAAGAACACACTCTATGAGGGTGGTGCACTAGGTCGGTCAATTAAATTCATTGCATTTTTTTAACATCGCACACAATTTTAGAAACCAATAATCATTTTCAGCCATCTTATTCAAAAACATTTTTCAATCACAATTGTTACTGAAGTAAAAGGGTAAGGAAAGTAATAGAATTTTGGGAATGATGTTCATTCATTTTCTAATGTATGTACAGGACAATATAAATACTACTCTAGCTACTTTTCTATTGGCTGTATGTCCTAGAATCAAGGAGAATAATAACTACTGTCTGTGTTGTACACTACAACTGTAACAAAAGAAAAGAGGAAAACGACAAAACAAGAACAAGAAAAAATAAGACACATAGGACATAAAAAATAAAAGAGACTGTGAAATGGCTAAGCCCAATAACCATCCAAAAACCAACTGATTCCAGAGTCTTCTATTCAAAAGTCTTCTATCACCCCCCTTTCAAGTCGGAGGTTTGGTCGAAGACCAAAGACTCCGAACTTGTTAATGAGACCCAAGAAAACTCATGCGCAGAGAGCTAGTGAACAAATCTGCTAGTTGTCCCTTAGTGTTCACGTGCCTTAACTCAATAAGCCCTAGACTTACACAGTCACGAACCAGATAAAGATCAATCTCAAGGTGCTTTGTTCTCTCGTGAAATACGGGGTTTCTGGAGATGTAGATGGCGGCTTGGTTGTCGCAGTACAAAGGTATGGGTGTTTGAATCTTGATCTGGAAGGCTTGAAGTAATTGCGAAATCCATTTAATTTCACAAGTAGTAGAAGCTAGGCTTCTATACTCTGATTCAGCTGAGGAGCGACTCACAGTTGTTTGCTTCTTGGTTTTCCAGGAAATAGGAGATCGCCCAAGGAACACACAGAAGCCAGTTAAGGAGTGCTTAGAGAAGACGCAACTCCCCCAATCTAAATTGGAATAGGCTACAAGGTGAGGGCTTTCATTTGTTGCATAAAAAATCCCTAGATTCTGAGTCTCCTTGAGGTATTTCAGTACGTGTTTAGCTGCTTCCCAGTGTGGTTGTCTAGGGTTGCTCATGAACTGACTGAGTTGTTGTGTTACGTATGTAATATCAGGCCTAGGGAAGCCTAAATACTGTAATCTACCCACTAATCTTCTGTAAACTTCTGGTTTGTTGAGTAGCTCACCTTCTTCAATGGTTAACTTTGTTCCAGGAACAATGGGTGTTGCACAAGGTGTACAGTCCAATAAATTGGTCTCCTGCAGAATATCCCGTATGTGTTTTCCTTGTGTAAGTATCATCCCATCTTCTGCTCTTGCTATTTCAATTCCCAAAAAGAACTTTGCATATCCTAAATCCTTGAGTGTGAATTCAGCATTCAAGGCTTTCTTTACTGATTGCATTTGTTTTTCATTAGCACCTGTCATTAATATATCATCCACGTAGATGATGACTGCCATGAACTCATCTCCTTGGCCTTTAGTGTATAGGCAGTGGTCTGCCTCTGATTTAGTAAACCCAAGTGAATGTAGTTTGGAGGATAATTCTTTGTTCCATTGTCTACCCGCCTGCTTTAAACCATAGATGGATTTGATGAGTTTGCATACTTGCCCTTTCTTTGCTCTAGTGTAGCCTTGTGGGGGTAGCATATATAGTTCCTCCTCTAGGTGGCCATGTAGAAAAGCATCATTAATATCGCATTGATGGATTGGCCATTGTTTAGATGCAGCAATGGCCAAAAATAACCTTATAGTAACCACCTTTGCTACTGGGGAGAAAACTTCTGAGTAATCAGCCCCTTCTTTTTGGCTAAAGCCCTTTGCCACAAGCCTCGATTTTAATTTATCCAATGTACCATCTGGATTGTGCTTCACCTTATAGACCCATTTTGAGGCTATGGCTTTCTTTCCTTTAGGTAGCTCTGTAAGTGTCCAAGTGCCATTTTTCTCTAAGGCAGATAACTGTTCATGCATAGACTCGACCCACTTTGCATCTTTACTAGCAGATTCATAGGATAAAGGCTCAAAGATTTCAGAGACATTACCTATAAAACTGCTGTAGTCATTGCTTTGTTTGATGGTGAATATCCTTAACTCGTCTTCATTTGTTCCTGCAGGACAGCAAACTTGTGATGCTACATTGCAATCATCAAGGAAATGAATAGACTGATGAGCTGTGGATTGAAGGACATAGTCTTGAAGGTATTTTGGGGTTGTGTGTTGTCTGGTGCTTTTTCTTTGTATTTGAGCAGTGGGTAACATAGTTTGATCTGGTGGGTTGGTAGGTAAGATGTAATCTGATGTGTGCTGGTGTGAATTGTTGTCATTTTGATTTGTAGGTTCTGAAGTAAGCATGGTAGGTGTTGGGGTAGGGTATACAACATCTGTGTTGGTTAGGGAACTTGTGAATAAAGGCTCTAGGGTTTGTTTAGTGCTTGTGTTTTCTTCTGCAAATGGGAAGTGACTCTCATAGAACATAACATCTCTTGATATGAACACATTTTTAGTATCCAAGTCCATAACTCTATAAGCTTTATAATCTGGCATATACCCAAGGAAAACACATCTTTTGGACCTAGGATCCAGCTTTGTTCTATTTGGGGTCTTGTCTAGGGCAAAGCAAAGACAGCCAAAAATTTTTAGGTGTTCATAGTTAGGTTTCCTATTGTGCAACTTCTCAAAAGGACTTACCCACCCCAGGACTTTGGTTGGGATTCGGTTAATGAGGTAGGTAGCTGTTAAAAGGGCCTCTCCCCAATATCCTCTAGGCAATTTAGCTTTGAAAAGGAGGGCTCTAGTGATCTGAAGCAAATGTTTGTGTTTAATTTCCACCACCCCATTTTGTTGTGGTGTGTAGGGGGCACTCTTTTGGTGCTGAATTCCCATATCTGTAAAGGTTTTGGTACATTCCTGATTGATGAACTCCCTCCCATTATCAGTTTGTACTCTTAAAACTTTAGTATCGAACTGTCTCTCAATGCTTCTAAGAAATTGCACAATGGTTTGTGGTGTTTGATGTTTGTGTTTTAGTATGAAGGTCCAGGTTGCTCTAGTATAGTCATCTACAATTGTGAGAAAATAATGAGAACCACCCATAGTAGAAACACTATACGGTCCCCATAAATCCATATGAATGATTTCAAAAGGTCTAGCTGTTAGGATCTGATGCTTAGGAAAAGATTTTCTGTGCTGTTTAGCCAAAGGACAAACTTGACATTCATATTTAATAGGTACAGAAACATCTATCACATCAATATGCTCTAATTTTTCCTTGGATACATGCCCTAGTCTAGAATGCCACAAGTCAAAAGGAATTGAAACATTAAAAACAGAATTCTCAGCCTTGTAAAACTCTAAGGAGGGACCTTTAGGAGTGTCTGAGGTTAGGAGAGTTTCTGGATTTAGCTCATACAACCCATTCACTGCCTTGACAATAGCTATAACATCATTAGTCCGAAGGTCCT
>JAOTAY010000003.1:5826611-5842977 GCA_025629805.1 Erythroxylum baracoense | reverse complement strand
ATTAAATTTCGCTTTATTATGATTCGTGTTAATCATTTTATAGAATTAAATAGATCTTGGTTTTTGGGAAATCAAAAATTACGAAAAAGTTTCGTGATTATTCCGCTGCGGTCGAATCAGATCCGGACCGAATTTCTCAACAGTATATTCTCTATTTTAAATCTTAAGACTTAATTCGGGCGGGTGGAATGAGTCTGCCACCTTTAGACTCTGAATCAAGCTCCGAGTCTTTTTCTACTTTTAGAAATGTGATCGTTGCTGATTTTGAGTTGGAGATTTATCTTTTAATTAGAAATTTATAAAATGACGATTAAACCATTCTGCCACCACAAACTTAACCCGGTGAGTATAAGGACTCTATATATATCAATTTCATTTAAAGTCCTAAGAATTAATAGTAAGTATTTCATTTTGATTTTAAAACCCCGAGACCCATTCTTTGGCATTTCTTTATTTATAATTTATTTTAAGTCCTATGACTTAACTTATAATTTAAATTTTCAAGACATATTATCTATCTCAAAGTATTTTTCTCTAGTTTAAAGGCCTAATCAATCTAGGCTTGTTGATTTTATTTCAATATATAAGATTTAACTTAGGCATACCAATTTCATTTCAATTCGTAAGACCTAGCTTTCAACATGTTTTTTATTTCAAATCTTAAGATTCTTTTCTAATTATTCTACTCTTTTTTTTTTCAAATTCATAAGTAAAACCATAAACTTAGAGACATTTAATCATTGTTTTGATTTCAATCTTGACACACTCTACATATTTTATTTTAGAAACAAGGGTAAAATCATTACACCCTAATGATATTAACACAATGCTTATTACACCTCGAACATGGTATAAAATGGTATAAATGACAACGTTTGAATAATTTTATTTTATATTATTTTTTAATAATTATTATAAAATATTTTATTTTATTAATACTTTTATTCTTATTGTAAAATTATTTATAATTATTTAAAAATGTATTAATTATTTATAAAATAAATCATATAATAATTAAATAATTTTATTTAATCTCAAACTTTTATATTAACGCAATAATCTGCAAATCATGTCAATTAAGTATCCAACGTTACCAAAATCACATACGATAAACTCAGTCAAGAGAAAATAAATAAAGGGATTTGAATATCAGACCTGTTAACTCGTAGCACCACCTCACCGGTTCGACCACCCCGTTAGATACTTTTCAGTACTCACTTTATTCAACAATTAATTACTGATCAACGCGTAAAATTTGAAATTGAAAGTTGAAACCCTTCCCAATTTGTTCATTCATGCGGCTGGTTTGGTTCATTGGAAAATCAAATGCAATCGGATTGAACTGAGAACGATGGATAGAGTGGCTGTATTGGTACTTCTAGTACTGCAGTTGTTCTCCAGTCTGGTGGTTACGGTGGATTCTGAATCAGAAGACGCGAGAGAAGGCATCGGCCGATGGCAGAGTCTCACCTCACGAAACTTCTCTTCTCAGATAGGACTCCACTCCCACATTCTCCTTTTGGTCACCGTTCCTTGTAAGCCTATCTCTCTCTCTCTGTATGTGTGGTCAATTTTGGACCTTAAATTGAGGCAATTTCGAGTTAAGTTCAGAGAGTTTTGGTAAAGTTAATCAGTTGGATCACTTGGGGCAGTGCTAAGATTGACGGGTTTTGGTTTGGAATTTCCCTCGTAGGTATTGGAATGTCAATAGATAACGCTAAACATTGCATTATTCATGAATAGGGTGAGGAAGCAATGCTCATTGGAAGCGTTGAATGCTTTTCGTGATCTATCTTTATTCCTTAAAGCTAATACTAAAGGAATTTCATTTTTTGTGTGTTTAGTTTCGTCCTGTTAGTTCATACACGGTTCTGCTTCATTGGTTATAACGTTATGCCTTATGGAAAAGTAAGATGAACATGAAAAAGTACAAAACTAAGATAATCTTTCATAAGATGAGGCTGTTTTTGCTCACTTAAATGTTGGTGAAACAGGTCAAATTCGAATTTTTGAAGAATAATTAGTTCCAAAAGTTGTATTTGCTAATGACCGAGGGTTGTGATTTCAATCAGAATGGGATCTCTTGAAAAAGAGAATTGCTTTTAAGATGTAAAGGATAGTCCTACCAGAATGACATAAGAGAGTTGCAATTCAAATTTTTGAATCTGGTATTGAGGACATAGGACTCGAGCATGCGATTGAAAGTTCTCTTTTTTAACTCCATTAATCAATAGTTTGTTTGAATTGAAAGTTGGTCTTGTGTATTAGAATGTTTTTATGTTCATATCTTCTGTCCTTTATATGCATTAATGCTGAAAGCTTGTGTTCTCCATCATAGTTTTCTTGTCTCATTGCTGCTACTATTGCTTCTTGGACTTTCGTGCTGTTGTGATGTTTGGCAATAAAAATGTTATCTATTTTAATTTGATGAACAGGGTCTGGGGAATCTCGAGCGTTGATGAAGGAATTAACTTATTTGGTGACAGAAAGGTCAGAAGATTTTGGCATTCTGAAATTGATGTACTCGTACAAAAATGAAGAAAAAATGATAGCTGATACTGTTGGTGCTACAGAAGAAACAACAATTTTATACTATCACCATTCTTCACATTACAAATACCAAGGCAGACTTCGTGCCAAAAGCATACTATTATCTATACTTCCTTACATGTCAGTTTTTCCGGAAGAAATTCCTCTTAAAACCCTGAATACCCAGGAGGATTTGAAATCATTCCTTCAATCAACTGACATGGCTTTGGTTCTCCTGGAATTTTGTGGATGGACTTCTCAATTGCTGAACAGCGAGCAGAAGAACGTAACTGAAAAAGGTTTTGGCATGCAAGGTGAGAAATTATTGGCTGGTTGAACTGTTTTGAAATTCGGAAAGATTTTTGTTTGCTTTTAGGTCATTTTTCTAATTAGTAAGTACTTATTTGCAAAAGTTGCTTGGTGAAATCGTTGGACTAGTGTTGACTGGTTTTGACACAATGCTCTGGTGTTTTGCGTCCTCAAGTTACATGGGTAACATATAGGATAAGCTTTTTTAGCTTCTAAAATCTCCCTCTGATTTGTTGTTCCTCTATCAAAAATAATAGTGAAGAGATGAGAAATGTCAATTTAGGTGGCATATAGCCAATGTATCTCATTATACACTGAATATATTCATGTTGCCACCTATATTTATATCATTTCTCTTCAAATTTTATGCATTTCCTTGTAAAGTAATACTCTAAAGAAGTAAAACTGTAAACTTGCAAAAGCAATATTCTCCACATCAAAATAACTATTTTACCGCATAACCCATTAGAATTGTATGAAAAAGATGCTGAAAACAAGCAAGAGATAGTATCTTTTTCTGTGATTTTAATATAGTACATTTTGATGTAATTAATAGGATCGTGACATCATCTTAATTTATGTCTTCCACAATATTCCTTGCAGATTGTGTTGATTCATTTCATCCTGAGAAAGAATTCATTATGAGAGCAATTGAAAAAGTTCAGGATTGTCTCTGTTAGCCCGTTATACTGAAGCATGGCCATTTTTTCCCTTGATCATTCTCAACTCACTGTTGTATTTCAGGCAATCTTTTTGACATGGGCTTTGGTAAAGTGGCTGATAGAAGTCAAACACCAAGCAGCAATGAAGACCAGAAGGTGACTGTTATTCTATAAATGCAGTTGCCAGAATTATTTTAGAAAATGTTGAATTGAAAGCCATTTCATAAATATCAATGGTTTTGTTCATTAATATGCCACCTACAGGGGTCAGAAAGTACAAAAAGTGCAACTCTGACGTGTGGAATTGAAAGCAGTTTTGGTATGTTGCCTTGGCTTGGGGAATTTAGCTCATTAAATGACAGCGCTTCTCTTCAGGACAATGAGTATCAGGGTAGAGATAAGCCACTGAGTGAAGGAGCATTGTGTACCTTTGAAAAGTTTCAACAATTCAATTCTTTCTTCTCAAAGTTCATGGCTATTGTGAGAGAATACTTCTTGCCTGCTGAAAGGAAGAGATTTGGTCTAGTTTCAGATAAATCATTGCTCTCATTGCTTGGTTTTAATGATGCTAATTCATGGTCATTGGTGGTTTATTCTGAGGGATGCCCAAGCTGTCTCAAAATGATTGAAGGAGAGAATGAACTTAAGAGTGCTGTACAGATGGATCAGTCAATTATTAAAGAGGTTAAATTTTTTGGTTCCTTTTATCAATTTACTATTAATCCAAATATTTTATTGGCCTCCATTTTCCTACATTGTTGAGTGCTTGAAGTCTTGTGTAGTTAAGGTCTTGATAAGTCTCCTAAGTGAGGACTTTAAGAGTTGTCTTGCAAGTTATTGGCTTATAGTTATTCATCTAAGCACTTTTTATTGCCAAATAATTCTTTTCCTTTTAACTCTGTTTTAAGGATTTCTGCTAGAGCTCAGACCTGGCAGCATCTTTTGTTCTTAAGTTTCAATATTTATTTTTCAAGAAGTGACGTTTAAATATATCTTGTCGTTATTTCAAACATATGTGTGTCTAAATTCAAAGAAAGGAAGGAGAAGATGTATTGCTGGTTGAGATAAATTTGATGCAGAACATTTTTTAGTTTTTTCTCTTTTGATCATATTCTTTTTGAGTATGATATTGCGTGCTTGCTCGTCTTGCCTCTACAAAAATTAAAAACAGCATATCTACCTACTGGCAACCTAGTTTCATTAACTTTTTAATGTCTTTGAGGTGATTTATTTTTTCTTGCTGCCGTTGGCAGCTGCCTATATGTTATCAGCTTGAAACTATTGTCTTATAGTATTTTTGACTCTTATGAACTACAGATTGTCTCACAGTAATTCCTTTTTTTTTTTTGGAGCATCCATTTATATAATGGTGTTTAACATGTGAAATTTTCATGCACAATAAGGTTCTTCTCTTTCCTAGTTTCATTTTCAAATAAGTGAAATCTATTACAAGGGTTGTAATCTAAGCAAGCAAGTCATTTACCGAAAGAGAAACAAAAATTTCCACATTTAGTAGGGCATCATTTACCTCAAAAGAATTTTAAGATAGTACTACAACGTAATTGTGTATGACAGATAAGACTTCTCTTTGAAATTTCCCTAGCTATTGCCATCAAAAGGATAGCATGAGAGATTTGTTAAGCATCTGCCTTTTTCTTTGTACAACAAAGTATATCACTACAACTAATAGCTCATTATGTATAGATGATAGAAATTACTGTGGCCTCTGTAGGACCACATAGTTAAAAAGCTCCTTGTGACTTGCTGCACCAGATACTATGGAGGAACAGATTACTAGCTGACTAACTTGATATAATTGTTCATCTTTGGCCATAGTGGCAGCACATCTTTTGCTTGTGTACGAGATTCATGGATAATGTTAATGCAGAAAGGTGGACTCAGATAGAATTTCTGTAGATTGGTTGACAGGGTTTTTCTAGGCTAAGAGCTATTTGCTGACCAGAGCTCCCATATTTATCAAACTTCGGTTCACTTAGATGCCACACTTTTTATGTCATAAAAGAAATAAACAAAAAGACTGCACAATAGAAGCCTTTCATGCTATGTCAGCCTACCTGCCTTCATTGACTTAGGGTGAAGATCTGAATTTCAGAATATTAGTTAAACAAATCTGTTCTGAAGATGGGCTGCCAGATAAATGAATACAGCTATGACCTAAACCAGTGAAGTTCTGCATGTTGTCCAACCTGCTAAATATTTTTCTCGTTGATGAACCTTTTCACTAGCAGAGAGGTTCCACATCATATGCCATTATCTTATATCTTTTTGCATTTAATATCTCTGTCTCTTCTCTCTCCTCCCGTTCTTTAATATTTTGCTTTCAAATATAAATTTTCTCCTTAGTGTTGGGAATGCCATTAATTCTATTATTTCTTTCACTTTGTAGCTAAGAGATTATGGGGAAGATGTTGATCCTGCTCTTCCTGCGAACAAGCCATCCATGCTTCTATTTGTGGATAGATTATCTGACTCTCCTGAAACTAGAAGGCAGAGTAAGGCAGCTCTTCGAGAATTTAGAGAATTTGTATTGCACTTTCTGATATCAAATGACATGGCGGAGCAAATCAATGAGAAATCTGAAGGATCTTATGCTGAAACTTTAAAACGTAAGAGTATGAAAGGACATCCAAAATTGCAAATGTCTCCAATGGGTCATAAGATTGATTTGAAGGACAAGATGTCCATAATGATTTATAATGAGGGTAAGCAGACCACAATAGAGAGTATGGCTTCCAATTTGCAGGGCAGTTCTTTACATGAGATCTTGACATACCTTCTTCAACAGAAGAAGGAAGCAAAGTTAAGTTCAGTGGCAAAGGAAGTGGGCTTCCAACTCTTATCTCAAGATTTAGATGTTAAAGTAGTGGATACCATAGAGTCAGACACAGAGGTGGAACCTAAACAAGTCTCACTTGTACAATCTGATGAAAATGCTGTTAAGGCTAGTGTTGATCAGGATCCGAATTCTGCTCCAGTTCATGATAAAATCGTTCAACTTATTGATAAGAGTTCCTCCTCACTGGACAAAATAGAGAAGTCAACTGATGTGGAAACAAGTAGGCGCTTGTCAGTTCTGAAACCTGACAAAGTTTTGTCAGATAATCGGGCACAAATGTCAGAAAATGTCTTTGCAGAAGTGAAAACTTCTTTGAACAAAATGGGTGAAGAACAATTTCTATTAGAAGATTTTCAGGGTTCGTTTTTCTTTTCTGATGGGAACTACCGTTTACTCCAAACTTTGACTGGTGACACAAGGATTCCATCCCTAGTAATAATTGATCCAGTTATGCAGCAACATTATGTCTCTACTGAACAGACATTTAACTATACTTCAATTAAAGAGTTTCTTTATGGTTTTTTAAATGGAAATCTTATCCCATATGCGCGCTCTGGATCCGAACCTGAGAGCCTTAAGGAAGGCACCCACCCACCATTTGTTAATCTGGATTTCCATGAGGCAGATTCCATCCCTCAAGTGACATCTCTTACTTTCTCTCACCGGGTTCTTGGTTTTAATAAATCTAATAATTCTGATATCTCACTTGCGTGGAAGGAGGATGTGCTTGTCCTTTTTAGCAACAGTTGGTGTGGATTTTGCCAAAGAATGGAATTGGTTGTTCGTGAAGTATATCGGGCCTTAAAAGGATATGTGAAGATGCTAAAGACTGGATCTCAGAGTGAGGAAATGATGTTTGCTGATGGTAAGTGTATGTTGTTTCTCAGAGTTTTTATGTTGGTTAAATCCACGCATCTCTTTTCCATTTATTAAAACTTAGACTCTAGAATACATTCCTGTACTCCAGTAGATGACTTGTCCCATTATTGTGGAATTTCATTACAAATATCTTTTAAAAAAGGCTTCTGAAGTGGTTTCAACTATCATGCTGGAAGATTAAGAAATTGTTGGCTATGTGGCAGATGGTTTAAATGCTAAATTGAAGGTTCCCAAAATCTTCTTAATGGATTGCACATTAAATGATTGCAGATCGATTCTGAACTCAATGAAACAGGTATGTCCCATAGAATCCAGATTCAATTTATTGTTCCGCTTAGGAAGTAGGTTATACTTTGTGGACAATGCTTTTATTGGTCATAGTAATTCAAATAATTTACTGTGGTTGGTAAATCTTTCTAGTCATTTATCATTTCAATTGGTGTACTTCAAATTTTCGGTTCACTTATTTGGTTTGTTTATGACGCACTTGCAGTGGATAATGGTTCAATCCTCAGTATTTTCCCATAGAGTTTTGAAACTTTTTTTAAAAAATTTTTTGTTTGTGGTATATGCAGCGAGAAGTTTTTCCTGCCCTGTTGTTATTTCCAGCAGAAAGGAAGACAGCTATCTCTTTTGAAGGAAATGTAGCAGTCACTGATATTGTTAGGTTTGTGGCTGAGCATGGAAGCAATTCTCAACTTCTCACTAGTGACAAGGGTAATATATTCGGACACAGAACATGTTTATGCATCTTGTTATTGCATGATCTGATGCAACGATGATTGTTTATAACTTCTAGCAGCAAACATGCTATATTAATTAGGAATGAGTCAAGTCCTTGGTTTTTGCATTTAAAGGTATAATATTGAATTAACAAAAATCTCTTGACTGGTAGCTGTTTCATGAAAATACATTTTTGTTGATGACTGTGAAGTATTGAAAGCGGAGTACTTAGACAGGTTTTAAATGTTGGGAGTAGCAGCTAAGTTCAGAATTTTTTACTCATTGAAACTGTTGTTGAAAAACTTATAATTTGAGGATTGCTTCTCTTGCTGTAGTGCAAATGCTTTCTACTTGTTGGAGTTCCAATTGCATTTTTGCAATTTATGCTTGATACACAGCGTGATATCGAATTTTCAATGGATTCTGTATATCTTCCAATCTTGCACGATTATGAAGGATGCTTGTCATTAATGCACAAAAGATATATCTGGGCCTTTTGGTGCGGTCTTGGAATTGATCAAACTCATCATGCAAGTATTAATTTGCTTGCTGTTTGTACTTTGGAATAATTTGGGATGCCGTTTTCTGCTCTGTTACCTTGTTGAAACCAATCATCCAATTGTTCTGTTTCTTTTGGGTAGTCGAAATTGAAAACTTTAATGGAACTTAGTTCCATCTAATTGTGTTGTCTGAGTTGGTACCTTGATTTTTTGCTTTCTTACAATGCGATGCAATAGGTGGAATTTCTTTCTGAATTTTTTTAATCTTTGGTTGAACATCCATTTTCAAGGTGCTACTCTGTTCTTTCATCTTCATGTCCAACTTGGAATTTCAATCGAGTGCATAATGAGTACCAACTCTCATTCTTTCTCATATGTGCCTACGCACTATGAGTACTCTCAATCTTTTTCTCATGTTCCTTGCTTTGCTTTCTCTTGTCTGGATTTTATAGGAATTCTACTTACTGTGGCTGAGAAAAGTGGCCAAAATAAGGGCACATCACCAATCCCAACTAATGGTTCTGATGCTTTTGCAAATAGCAAAGCACATGAAATACTTCTAATAGACCGAATGCCGAAGAGAATTGTGGAGCATAGTTGGACTAGATCTCAGACATCAAAAAGCCTGCATGAAACAGCTTACGATGTGGTGATTGGTTCAGTGCTTACCGCTGGAGAGAAAATAAATGCGCTACCATTTACTAAGTCGATGGTTCTCATTGTGAAGGCTGATCAAGATACTGGTTTTCGAGGTCTTATATATAACAAACCTATAGAATGGGATTCTCTGGAAGGTCTTGAAGAAGAGATCAAGCTGTTGAGAGAGGCTCCATTATCATTTGGTGGCCCGCTTATAAAACGTGGGATGCCTCTTGTTGCTTTTACAAAAAGAATAATTAAAGATCAATACCCAGAAGTTGTACCAGGTATTTACTTTCTTGATCAATCGGCCACTCGTAAAGAAATTGAGGAACTCAAGTCGGGGAATCAATCTCTAGCTGACTACTGGTTTTTCTTGGGGTTTTCAAGTTGGGGTCGGGATCAATTGTTTGACGAGATCGCCGATGGAGCTTGGAGTTTAAGGGAGAAAGCTGACCACATAGATTGGCCATCCAAGTTAAGTTAGGCACTGATATACTAGAGCATTGTAATTCCTTCACCTGAACCATAATGACTGGACAAGAATAGAAAGGCCATTGAGCTGAAGTAAGCATCTTTTTACGGTAATTAGGCATAGAGAACTGTAAGTCACTGTGATCTACTTCTCATTTCTACCATTATGAGATGATTGCTAATTCGTTCTTTTATCATCACTAGGTCTGTGACAATATCTTTTTGTGCCTGTTAAATGAGAAATGTAGATGACAAAATGAGGCCATAGTCACCTGAACATGTACAAGGGGAAAGAAAAGGAACAGGACTTAGAAAGGCCCTAAATGACTTGAACGGGCCATTGGTCAGACTAGCGATTAATTGGTTTAATGATTGCGTTGATTGTTGAGGGGTTGATTGTTTCTATTTTTGTTTTTTATTTTTTGTTTTTGTTTTTAAATTTAATAAGAAAAAATTGTTTCAATTTTTAGTTTTTATTTCTATTTTTTTCCATAATTTGATTTATTACTATTAATTAATATGTATTAATTATTAATAAAATTATGAATAATTTAATTTAATATTATATATTTCATTAATTAAAATTATTAGTAAGAATTATGAAAATTTTAATTTTGCTCAATGATTTTATTTATTTTTGTAATTAAATTAATAATTATTAATAAATATAATTTAATTTAAAATATATAAATTTCTAATAAATTTTTGTTTTAGTAATTAAAATATATTTAAAATAAATAATTTAAAAATTAACTTTATTAATAATTTGTTAATAAATAATATATAAAAGGTTAAAATAAATTTATTTAATTAAATTAGTTTATTTTAAAATTTTATTTAATATGAAATTATTTTCAGTGATAAAAACAGATCATTATTTGACTATTCTATTAAACTTTGAACTTTCACAAGACAGAACATTTCAAGTGATATGAAAATCAGCGCGTGATTCAATCAATCATAAAAAGAAAATGATGGGCGCACAAAAGATTGGCCTTACGTCTACCAAGCATTTAGCCAACAGCCAGATAAGGCTGCCTGCAATACCATCCCCTATGCTCCACTGATAATATCACTCACCTTGTTTTAGAGAGACGGAGGATGGCGGAAACCAGCAAATTTGTTCCTGGTAGAAGCTTAAATACAATCCCCAGATTCAACTCAGCTAAATCAGTACCCAACAAGTTGTTTTTTCACACTTCCAAAATCATTGCTTCAAGAACAAATGACTTCAAGCTGGTACGAGTCATACGCATATGCACCAACTGATGTTGAATACCAACTTATTATGATCTCCCTATCTTCATGGGCATATACCACATACTTTTCCATTGCTAGTCTTTGCATGTGTAGATATTTCCAAGTATATTAATCATATGTTTACGTTAGTGAGTTGAAATACTTGTGACACCATTACTTTTAGCAGATGAGTAAAAAAAGTTCCAGGACTTCCCGTCGTTTGATCAGTATATCTCCTGCTGATGGTAGATGGCATGGAAAATGGAACTCTGACTACCTACTCTCCCTTCAAGATCTTCACTTGGAAGATTTGATTGAAGATGACCATGACAAAGATGCTGAGGTTTCTGTCAGTCTGTGCATCCAAAAGGTTAGTAAGTTTCCACACCTTCACTTTGATCTGTCAGCTATATATACACTTTCAGCTAATCATGGTACAGATACACCAATCAACTTTTGCGTATGGATTATCAATACCTTGTACATGGCTTGCTTTGGATTGTTGTACCTTGTACTGGATGTGAAATCATGTGGCTTTTAGAATATTGGCTTCTCAATTCTCTGAGAGCATAATGAACCAGGATGGAATTTGATAATAATCTTCCATTGTCATCTTTGTTCTAGCATGCAAGCTTTGGTTTCTCAGTGGAAGGGAGGATCATAACATCCTTTACAAGGAAATGTAGCATCTGCTTGTCCCCTTACTGCAGAAAGGTTTGACATCTTGAACATCTTCCCTTAATTTTCAATTGGTTCAAAAGTACAACGGGAGTTCCCTTAGCAGCAATTTCTATTCGTAGATTCTCTGTTTATTGACTGCAAACAAGAGGCTATGGACTTCATTTTTCAAGAATGAAACTAAGTTTCCTGTAAACTTACTTTCTTCTGTAGCTGATGATGATTGATCAGTGGTAGTAGAATTTAGTGACAACATACTTGTTTTTCATCTTCCTTTCAGATTGACACAAATTTCAGCGTCTGGGTTCTACCGTCCGGTAGAAGCAATCGTGCTCTCCAGCTACCTGAAATTGGGGGCGATGATCCGTCATTAAGTCACTAGGCTCTCTTGCAATCCTTCCTTTTCCTTCTTTGATCTCATTCAGAAACTAACAAAGTTAATTAATGTATTGCAGGTTATCTATGTGAAGCCTGGAAATGAAGCTGATCTTGACTCACTGGTACAGGACACGATCCGGTTAACCACCTCAATTGAAGTATGGACAATGCTCCTTTATGATTATCCACACATCACTACGGTCCTTTAAACATAGAGTCAATGACAGAATCTATATAATTGCAATGTACAAACTCACCAGGTTTCTGCTATGCAGGATACTTGCTCAGAGACATGTGAAAAGTCCGAACCCACATTGCAATGTGAGCATACGTGTAAAGATCGGTTAACAAGGTATAATGTTATGTGTTCTCACGTCTCAGTTACTAAAGACCATGTTTGTTCTGTTGTCACAGTCATTGGTGCACAAAGTGCAGCTTCTGTTGATAAGAGGTGGTCTAAACTTTTGCAGCTCAAGAAAGCTAATCTGTAAGAAATTTGGATCTTAAAATGGATTGTTGCGACTTGTCTGGAGCTTCCAACTTGGGAGAATGTTAATCAAGCACTACCTTAGTGTCATGAACTTACGCTACCACAGGAAGGCTGCTTGATCAGAACTGCCTATTCTTCAAGATGCCAGTTGTGAGTTCAGAATAGATTCATGAGATGTTGCAGTTGCAGGAGACAAAAAGCAGTGAATAAATACAAGAAGGAACCTCAGAGGAATGAGAATGGAGGCACAGGACCACTATTTGCTATCGTGATTGAACTAAGACTATAACGGTGATTGATGAGGATTAATTGAAGATGGCATTGGATCATTCCTGACATAAGTGTGCATTATGCTGTGTGATTCGCCAAATATACCTGTACTTGCCCCTTTCTTTAACAAAGTATACCAACAACAAATGGTCTTTTTCGTGTAATGTTGCCGTATTATGTATTCTATCATATCCTCGATTAATTAGGAATATAAATTAAAGTCAACATTTTTAAATTTGAACCTATTTTAATTTAATTTAATTAATTAAAATTATTTCATTTTAATTTAAAATCAAACTCAACTAAATTAAAATTGAACCGTTTAATTTTATTTTAATGAAATTTTGAACGGATTAAGTTAAAAATTAATTCAGACCATTATCATTTATAAATTTAATTTTATTATATAATGCGCTGAATTTTTTTGTTTTTTTTAAGGAATTTGAAAATCTTTTATCAAAGAGTAAGTTAAATACTGCCAATTAAAAGAGAAAAAAATAATGTTTAGAAGAAGATGTTCCTAAAATTCAATAACTTTTCTAACAACACTCTAGTTAAAATTTTACCCTATCCTTGTTTGGTTGGTATAGATTTTTGCTTGAGAAAGTAATCTTTTTCTTAAAATTTATATTATTACGTTTAGTTCATATTTTTGAGTAGTTAGGAAAGTAAAAAATTTCCTAATATAAGAAAAGTAGTAATACTTTACTTAAATTTTAAATCTCATCACTCCTTTCGTATTTATATTACTTTCATCAAGAATTTAATCTAAAAATTATGCTATTCAATTCAACCTTTCATTCTCTCTCTACTCTATGACAACTCTTTTATAAAACCGTACCTCCTTTTCAACTATTTTTATTGTTCTCCTGTTAACAGGATTTAGGATATTTGGCATTTTTTATTTTTATTTTGAGATTGTTTAGTTGAAATAATATATTATTTGTGATTTTTTCAATGGTAGAAAAAATTTTGATATTTGATTTGAATTTTAAGATTTATCTTTATACTCGGTTGAGGTTTTTTTAGTAGTTTTCAATACTATATTTATGATATAATAGCATTAAATGATCAGAATATCATAAATGAAAAAAATTAACATTTAATAATATAACTTGTATTACAAATTAACATTAATTAACGATTTTAATTTTTATTCGATTTACAAGGATATAATTAGAAACATAAGTCAAAATTAAATTACATTTCATGAAATACTATTGCATACTAAATACTATAATAAGAATCCATCCAACTTTTCTATAAGAATTCTTATAAGTATCCAAACATGTGAATATCTTTACTTTTCATAGATTTATTTTCTGAAGAATCAGATTCTAAATTCACTTTATGGTATAAAATATTTTCATAATTATATTATTTACCCAAAATTTTTTGAAATGATATTAAAAATTCACTCATTTTAAATTATAGATTTCTATTAAATTAATAAAAGTAACTAGATCAAAAAAATTTCACAATTTTTTATTTCAAATGTTTTTATTGTTTGTCCTTCACTTTTAAAATTGTTTTATAAAAAATTTAAACATATTAAAAAGATAAAGAATATATTTTTAATATATATTTAAAAATTAATGACTATACATTTCCTGATAAATGTAAAAAAAAAAACTCAACTAACTAAAATATACAATCATATTATTAAGATGCCATCATATTAATTTTCCTTGAAAAGTTAAAAAAAAACAGAAAAGAACCAAGAGGAGCTCAAGGATAACGTTCACCTCAGTACAACTCTCGCCTTACACCCAACCTTCTGATCTCTCTGTACTCCGTAGGTAAATAACTAAATGGCAACGTGTTCTTCGCTATTCGACCATACCCACATCAAAGGTACAATCTTTTCCGCTTTGTTGCAGACGTTTGGTCTTAAGTTTCACTTGCTTATCTTATCATCTAAGTTGGAAGTATAAACGTCCTTTCTTCTGGGTGTAGGGTGCTCAAGTTTGATTTATAAGAAACAGAAATTAAATTTCCCTGTAAGTACCACTCAACATCCTGCTCTGTTTTAACTGTTTCTTTGCTTTCTTCTGTTCTCCGTTTCTTTCTTTTTCCTTGTTGCTTTTGCTGGGAAAGTATCTACCTAGTTTGAACTATTTTCCCTTTTATTTATGAAAATAATGAAATAGCCACTTGGAGAGGTGACAAAATGATCTCTTGTAAAAACGGTTGCAATAAATTTCAACATAATATAAAATCTGTAGGTAAGTTGAAAGTTGATGATCTTTATCTTTGCAATGTAGCGGATGGTATTTTCATAAATTTAACTTATCTTCCAACGTTTCTGTAGTTAATTTATATGTAATCCTTTGTGTATGAACCAACTAGCAATGTCGCTTAAACCTTTGTTCAATCTTTTGTAGGTTTTTGTTTACAAACATCAAAGCACGAACATAAGGAAAACGTTTGTGTCTCATATTGTTATAGAGGTTAAATGAGACCTAGTTAACGAGTTTATGAAAAGAACTTCATATTGGTTTCTTGACGATTCCCACGATGCCAAAAGATTTTACAGTGATTGCTGAGTAGAATTTGGAAGATGTTCATGTTTGAGGAAAACTTGTAGACTCCAATATACAATACATTTCCGTCATCTTTAACTGCACATCTTATGGCAGGAAAGATTCAGGTGTCCTGCCAGGCTTCGTCCCAGTCAGGGGCATCATATTTCAAGGTCTACCGGACGTTGCTATGTTGGAATTACAGCCTCTCTAAACCTGGAACTGGAAAATGTGACATCATATGCATCTCTTGAGAAGAACCCATTTGAAGATTTTGAGATTGTGAGAAATATCAACACATTAAGGGCATCAGAATCAACCTTTCATTTCATTCAGAGACTGATATTAGCAGATTTAGACCCAGCAACAGCAAAAGTAGCAATTGGGATATTAGGGCCATTTCTCTCAGCATTTGCCTTTCTGTTCATATTAAGAATTGTAATGTCTTGGTATCCAAAGCTTCCTGTAGGGAAATTTCCCTTTGTGATAGCTTATGCTCCCACGGAACCACTACTTATTCCAACCCGAAAGGTGATTCCACCACTTGGAGGAGTGGATATCACACCTGTAGTGTGGTTTGGATTGCTTAGCTTCCTTAACGAGATACTGCTTGGTCCTCAGGGGCTTCTAGTTCTTATTTCTCAACAGGTGAACTAATATGCTCAGACACAAATAGCTGAAAATGATCATGCTATCTGATTTATGCGAGGCCAATTATGTGTAAACTTGTGATTTATAATGCCTAAGTTATCTTCTTTTGGTAGATAGGGAAGCAAAATGTATAAGCTCTTTGCTCAATTTGACCAACAAATCCAAACGATGTTGCCTGTAAAAACTTACTTTGTTAAAGTTACCCGATTAAATTTATTAAGAGTTGAGAAGGGAGAAATCTTACCAGATTGAGCTCAAATTTTCATATGGATATGAACTAATTCCCAGATTCTAAACTTGAAGTGCTCTGAAATGTGATTTAAAAGTTCCAGAGTGAGCTGTGAACTACAAAGATTCTGTCCGGGGAAAACTGTGCCCACTCAAATCAACACAATTTCCAGGCAATCTAACTTCAGTTTGCAAACAAGAAGATTTGGGGAGTAATATATACTATTTAGAGGAAGGAAAATGGTACACTGGATACAAAACTCTGTAGTTTGCTATAGGTAAAGCTACCCTATGATTTTGCTTGCATTTGTTCCATCAAATCCTTAAGAGGGCCATAA
>JAOTAY010000003.1:5805550-5818227 GCA_025629805.1 Erythroxylum baracoense | reverse complement strand
AATAAATTTAGTAAATAAAATATTTCATAAAAATATATTATTAGTCATATAAATTCAAATTATAAATAAGAAAATATAAATAAAATAAATTTAGTTGGACTTATTTTCTATTAGTTAAGGGTATAACAGGAAATCATAATTATTAGAAGGTTATTAATAGAAAGTATAATTTCTACCTCATAAACACTTTTCTACTGCAACTCTCTTTTTACTTATCAATTTCTACGGTGACACCACACTTTCCTCCAACTTTCTATTGTTCGACCGAAGATCCAAACATGTGACTGTGTTTGAAAACTGCGGTGAATAAATACTTATCTTTACCGCACCGTAGATTCAAACGTAGCCTAAATATATAAATCACGCTATAAAAATAATATACATTTTGAACTAAAATATTAAGATTTTAAATTTTTGATTATTTAATTAAAATTTTTTAAATTTTATATTAAATTAAAAATTTTAAAAATTAAGACTTTTAAATATGCTATTGCTTTATGTCTTTGAAATAAATTTATTAAAATTTATTTTAAAATTTGAAGAACAAAAGTACAAAGAAAGTGAGAGGATCGAAGAGGATAGTCACTATCAACTCCTGTGGGATTCGCTGGCTGTCACCTGCTGCCTATTTATTCTGCATCCTTCAACGTCACCCAACAGAAGCTTTTCCTAATTGTGATTTCTTTTTAATTTTAGCGTTATTATAAATTGTTGGTGAAATAATGAAAAGTTTGTAAAATCAAACTGTGATTCCCTTAAAATTAAAAAAGGGAAAAGAAATAAAAGAATCTGATTAATTTGGTAAGGACTGTTGGACAATAAATGCCAGATTTTTTATAAAGATATTAAGGGGTCGGGTTCGGCTCGATCTGGTCTAACCTCAGGCTATAATAGCCTGTAGCTTGGCTCCCGGCAGAACAAGTCAGGATAAGGTCACAAGCAAATCGTGCTAACCCATCACATCATATTTTTTTTAAAGAAAAAAGTCAAAAAACGATGCCTTTTTTAATAAAATGATTTCGTTTTTTAAGTAATGGTCGATCCATAGGTCAAATTGAGCCCTTTTTAGCATCCCTAATTTTTTACACTCTGATTCTTCAACTAAACCTTTTATTTTTAATGAATTATTTTATGCTGCCAATAATTTATCATATACATAATTAAAAGATACAGATGTTACGTGCGCACTAGATCATTAGGGGCACTAATGTATCGATTCTACTCATAAACTATATGTATTTGTATGCAGATGCAGAGAATATTCTCTTGTTTAATACAGCCAGCGAGAAAGATCTTGAAATCGAATGGCAATGGCATGTTCCAAGTTAATGAATTCAAGAAACTGTGAGGAGAGAGAGAGAACATTACATAGTTTAAAGGATCACATGATGTAATGAAGATGTCAATCTTTTGAATCCCTGACACAGTCTATTGGTGAATTGGAGTGTTAATACATTATTCTATTGGACTCTGAACGACTATTGGCTTTTGTGTCGTGAGGGAGATGTTGGATCTACTTTATCTTTCACGTACAGAATGTTTTCAAGAGTTAGTTTAGCATTTTAAATGTTATCAACATCTGATTTATGTCAGGAGTAATCATATAATCCAACGTTCAGTCTGAAAAGAATAGTAGATTAAAGGAATAATAATCATTCGTAATAATAAGTTTACAGGTTAAAAGTTCAATTATAAAATTGATTAAAATTGAACAAAATTATGAATTTAATATATAATAAAAAGAGATTATATTTATATATTAAAATTATTTGACGTTTAATTTTAAAAGATGTTATTAAATAAAAATTAACTAATTTATTTTAATTTATAAGAATTTATTAATTTATAAAAATTGACTTAAAAATAAATCGAACTGAAAATTAAAAATTAAAATAAAAAATTAAACAGTTCAAATTTTTTGTGATTAATTCAGTCAAAGTGGTAGATTTTTTTAATCATTAATACTAATTATAAGGTTTAAATTTTTTTATTTTTCATTTTAGTGCATTTTTTAAAATTTTAATTAAATATTCAAAACTTTTAAATTTAATAATTCAATTGAAAACGCTTTTTTTACTAATATTTGAAAAGCTTATGTAACACCTTCTTTTACGCATAATTTTAATTATCAAACAAAGTGATTATAGTTTAAATATACAATTATTAGCGTAAATGATGTAGGAGATTCAAAAATCACGCCCCATAGGGATAGTCAAGTTGGTAGAGTGGGAGAGCATAGGACCAAAAGATTATGTGTTCGAATTCTCCCACTTACACTCTTTTGATTGAGCCTGTCGTACAAGGCTTATTCGGTTGGCATGATTTATAGGCTATTGCATCAATCCAGAAGTTTATTAAGTACCAATTCAAAAGATAACGACCACGGATAAAAATTCAAAAATCATGCCAACCAAAATAAATAGTCACGTAAATCTTTTAAGTATCAAAATTGACATATTCGGATAGTAATGTTGATAGAATAATAATAAAAATAATATTTTAATTTAAATTACCTTATTTTAAAAATTAAAAAATTCAATTAAATTTTAAAATTAAACACTGAAATAAAAATAAAAAATAAAACATTTTTAATTCATTAGACATGTTCTTTCTTTTTCCAATATGGTAATTTATTTTTCTTTTTAATAATTTAGAGAAGTATATTATTGTGGACTATTTTATTATTTTAACGAGTCTCTAGAGAAAATCTCTTAATAAAAATTAATAAAGATTGTAACCATTTCTTTATTTCACGTTATATTGAATGAGTTGTTAACGGAATTAGGCATTTCTCTTTGTTTATTTATTTTAGGGTTAATTATTAAAAAATTCAAAAATTTTAATTTTACAATTATAGTTTGAACTTTAAAAAGTAACAATAAAATGTCCAATTTTTTTTTTCAATTCTAGCCGAAATTTTAAAAAATAATAATAAAATGCTCAAGTTGTTTCATTTTTTTCAATTAAAGGTTGACATTAATATTTTCGTTAAGTTTACTGACATGACTTGTCACGTGTTTCAGAAACCTTAACACAACAAATAAAGATTAATGAAACGATGTCGTTTAATCACATAATTAAAACGATATCATTATTTAAAAATGATTTAAATCATATTATGTAGTTTTGACGACCTTACGTTTTGATTTCAATTTTTCGTTTTATTTTTAGTTTGTTCTCTCGATACTTTCACCCTTTGATTTTCATATTACGCAGCCTCAATGTCTTCACATTAAGGGCATGAAGAGAATAAACTAAAAATGAAGAGCTTACTGGTACAGTATGCTATAATACGAGTTTTGAGCGTCAAAAGAACAAACAAAAAAAAGACAGAGGACATCGGGAGAACAATAAATATCGTACGGGTATAATTGAAAAAAATTAAAAATTTGAGCAATTTATTGTGACTTTGTAAAGTTTGGTTTAGAATAAAAAATTAAAATTTGAGAAAAGTTTGAATTTTTTAATAATTAACCCATTATTTTATTATATGGACCAACCAACTTAAGCACTAATGATTACTATGTAAGGAGGGTAATTTTTCAAAACCTTGACTGTAGCACCAATCAATGACCTAAGGAGTTGAAAATTAGGACGGGGATGGGACTCACATCTGGAAAGAGCTTAACATGCAGGAGGGGACAAACGTTGGTACTTCACATGGATCACCCGTCGTTTTCTTAATCAATTCTCATTATAATATTGTCAAATTGTTGTATGGTCATGGAGTGAATTTAGTTTGCACATACACTTCCATCCATTTAAGCTACACTTCAATTACATATCCAAGTTTATAAATAGAGATGACAATAGAATCAGCCAGATCTATTTAAGCTACACATTAAATTTAATTACTAATCCAAGTTTATTAAATAAGGATGACAATAAATCAGACATCAGTAAACCCACCTAGGCTCGAGACATGAACGGGCCCTTAAGCAGCAAACCTTCAAAGTATATTGAACAAATATAACTTAAACTTAATTCATTTCATTGTTATTTTTTATAATTACACTTTAAATTCAAATGAAAATTCTAATATATTTATAAAATTTTATATATCTTCAATTTTAATCAATTATTTTCCTCAAAAAAGTTTAAATTTAATATATTTAACAAATTTTAATATGCCGTAATTTTTAACTAATTATTTTTAAATTTAAATTAAATTTTATTTCACCTATGGCAATTTGAATATGTAATTTCTTAAATTGAGAAACTCTTAAAAGGACCTCAATTCATCGGGATCCCTTGTCCCCTTCCCCTGTCCTTACTCTGTCCTATTGAATCTCAACCATCCACAATGAGTCAATAAGATGAATTAGCCCTCAAATCCTCTATCCTCTTTTCCCTGTTCCTACCCTATTTCATTGAATCTTAATCATTCATTTATGTGAGTCCCTACCCTGTCTCATTAAATCTCAACCATTTATTTATGTAGGAGACTCACATAAATAAATGACTAAGATTCAATATGATGGAATAGGAATAGGGAAAGGGAGGCAGAGGATTTAAGGGTCGATTCATCTTGTTGACTCATTGCGGTATCCTGGAGAAAAGCTAAAACCAACTGCAGTCTATATGTTAACAAGAAGACCCTATCCCGTAAACTACCGAGTGCGCTTGAATCTTTCGAGCCCCCGAAGGAGGAGGAGGCAAGCCATGTCGAGTTGGACTTTGTGAAAGAAACCTTGAGTTTAGCTAGGCCTACATTCAATACTTAGGTCTATTCTCAGATATGCAAAACCTGAGCAACTTGGAAGTTCAGTTTAGCCATTTTACTCATTCCTTCACTACTTTTGCGGTAATTGTTAGATAGGAAATCATGTGCAACTAGGCAACAAGCTCACAACCACTATCATCTAACAATTACTATCAAATTTCCGGCTAAACTGAAATAGATACGTATAAACTTGTGATGCCTCAAATTGATGGAACCAAAACTTGCCTGCCGCCAACAGTACATTTCTCCAGAGAAATGCTAACTAGAATTTACATGAAGAGAAATTAGTGGAATATAAAAAGATTCACACTCTTTGTAACTCATCCACAATTCCTGAGAAGCCAAAGCCTGCCAACCTGCCATGGAATAAGATTTCAGTTAGCAAGCTTTCAACTTGAGATGCTACACTTGAATGAAAGGTGAAACATATCAACTCGAAACAAATGGAACTGGGAGTAAACAACTGGTAGCAACAAATACGAATGGCTGATTAACCATGAAAAAAACGTCTTGATTCCACTTCTTTGATAATCATTAACTAAAAATAAGAAAAATGTCATAATCTTGTGGTTAAAAATGCCATAAAAGCCGGATATCCAATCTGGCCAGCTCATAAACCATATTAAGTCCCTCCCTGGTAAGCATGGCTCTGCACTGACTATATGAGATTAATCATACTTGTTAAAAGAACTGCCTTTGGCTTATACACCGTTCTCATGCAAATAAGCAAGAAAAATAAACATCCACGATAAAAGAAGACAGCTGAACAAAGTTGCGATTACTTAAAGCGTCAAAATTTGATAACATCAACAGTGTTTAATACACTAGTTTACAGGCAGTATCAGGCAAAAACCACGTGGTTCCTACAATATAGAATCTTCAAGGAAGAAAGCAACTGTTTGGACAATCAAAAAAACAAAGTTACCGATGCAACTATGATCACACGTTAAGAAAAAATAAAGCAGAAAGGAGATTTGTGGATTACTTGATCAAACTGGAACATCAAAACCAGCTTGCTCATGTCAAGGATTGAAGAAACTTGAACCGTCCACATTTAGAGCAATTAGAACTGATATGCTTGTAATCACGGCAAACCAAAATAAGACAGATCCTGCAATTGACAATCCGATTAGTTTTAGTTCCCATAACGGGACAACAAACCAGATAAGAACTTGAGGTTTCAATTCCTCACAAAAGTTACAGCATATAGATATTGACATAATAAAACTACCTCCAAAACCTTCCGAACTGTTAATAGATTCTGAGGGCCTTGATTTGGAAATAGGACCATCTGACTTTGCAACACTGGATCTTGCATTTGGGACATCATCTAAAAGTTTGTAATTCCCTGTCTCAGAAGCCACTATCCCTTGAAATTCTTCACTCACGATTAGAGCTGCTAAAACATCCATAAAGGACTCTTTATCTGCTTCACTCGAAGAATCTTTCCCACTTGGGTCATAAGTAGTTTGTGATTCATCAATCTCGGATAACTCGTCATCAGAAGCATATATATCAATCGACCTCATCTCTGCCTTGTCATCTTCTTCATCTTCAACATATGCTTTATATGTCAGACGAAGAAGTATCTCCCCAGCTGATCTCTGTCTAAACAATCCCCAGCCTCGTTGCAAAACCACAATCCTATCTGCTGGTACAGTGTCTTGAAGAGATGCCAGATCAATCTGGAGTGATAATGATTCAGATTTTTTTTTTTAATCAATAGTACAAGGAAAAAAGAAATCAAAAATAGAGCAAAGAAGGCAGCTTAAATACTCATGTTTATATGCATACATGGTAGTGAAAATGTTGCAACAAAAAAGAAGCAACATTGAATAACCTTGAAGGTAATCACCCAAAAATGTGAAGTGTTTATTTATCTTTAGAGAAGGGGGCTAAGGAAGGAGAGGAGAAACGGGCCAAAATCTTCAGTACACATTGCAAGCACATAAAATTTGACAAGGAGACTAATAAAAGCAAAGACTCCTTTGGATAAGAAACATATGTCAAACTTTCATACAACTGCAAACTTTAGTCTCAGTTAAAATTGCAACCATGAAACTTAAAGTAAGGCATGTTGGTCAATCTCGTTTATACATGTATGGAATTTCGAACTTTAATTTGAGTAAATAAGATGTTGATCTCAAACCAACATTTGGACTATTAACAGCTACTACCAATTGATTTTGCTAGTTTAGAAGAGAAAAAAATGGAACTCAAAAGGGAAAGATAGGGATACAGTTCCCAGACATGTAAGCTCCAGAATTTACTACTGCAACTGCCAATGCCATTCCAGGTCGTAATTACACCAGCCCATTACCCAACATGGTATAACTTCATAACACCATCTCATGACTATTAGTGAACAATTTTACAACCAAAGCCACCACAATAGAAATTTATTTAACTATTATGACATATTTCGCCATTAAAGAAGACTATATAAATGTTGTAGGAATAATTTAAGTCTTACAATTTAAAATCATTGTTATGGTGCATTCTACAGGTTGTTTACGTTTGGAAGATATTGGATGCATAATGCCAATGTGCATCAACATCCCTCCTGATGGAAGCTTTATGAAACTAAGTGATGCAGCCATTTTGGAAAGAAAGTCCAACTCAATGACTATGCGAATAATTTGTTACAGAATGTCATTTACCTCGCCCATACCAATGGTCAGATCAACAAATCCAAGAGAGTCTTTCACTTGGACTAACAATTTCTGTCTCCTAGGATTGGCAACAAGCATATGAAAATCCTGCCGAAGTCATTAAATCTAGTTACATCAGGAGATTATAGAACCTTGGTTTACAAACGCATCCATTTGGATTACGCTTTTGGTTTGTGAATCAAAACAACACGGTGTATGGAGAAGGATGATGAAGCCTTACCTGATTCCAAATCGGCTCACCAGGAGGCCCAATGACGGTGGTTTGACTGTTCTTTTTACTACGTATGGTTTGATCACCCAAGCTTAGTACAACATATGGATCTGTTTTACCTGCAATGAAAAGTCATGGATATTTATATTCTATTCAAAATCTTAATCAGAATCCATATACTGATAACTCCCCCAAAAATCTTCTCCAACAGAGATGTTCCAGAAAATAAATGAGGTAAAGGAAGGTCGTTTCTAAACAAACAATCTTTTAGTGCTTGATATTGTCACCAAGAAGCACCTTTCAGAAGTATTTTCAAGCACACAACAAACAAAGGCACCCCATTATACATAGAAATTAGAACATTTAATCTGTACTCTCCTAGCAATTACTATGTGAAGAAATCGGTCAGCCCAAAATCTTAAAGATGAGGCTCAAAGCCAGATCATTGCATTAAACCAAAGAGACCCACCTATAGCCCTTTTTGCCTGAAAGCTAGGGTCAAGATGATGTGCTCAAAACTATCTGATCTGAGCTTGAGATCACAATCATACACACTTTGACATTACATCAAGAAACATGAAATTAAACTACAGGTGGAACTCTTATGTCTGTATCAACACTAATAAAAAATTAAGAGAGGAAAACAGAAAAGGGAGTAATTTTACCATAAACGAAATAAGGAAGTTTACGGGCGTCAACAAGAGTTACTGATAGCTCTCCAACAAAATCCTTGTTTCCTTCTTGCATTTCTCCTGATCTGAAATCAATTGTAACAGGGCCAACAGCTCTTCCCTTTTCAAAATCCAAGACAATCTTCTTTGGACGTACAAATAGTAGTGGTAGATCCTCTGTGAGAAGTTTCTTTAAGAACCTAAAAAATGGAGGAGAGCATTGAGTGGGGGAAAAATGAAAGGGAAATGCAAACACAAAGTCCTTAATATATTAGTTAATTCAGTGGCCATATATAAGACAAGACAAACAAATTGAGACATAACAAAATAGATATTCATATATCAGATTCAAAAACATTACTTTAGATAGCAAAAAGACAGAACACAAGGACAAGAAAATGTGGTTAGAAATAGAGGAGTAGCCACTAATGACAAACTGACTTAAACATTTCCGTAAGCTATATGAATGAAGAAACTGCAGTTTTCTTTTTACCCAAAAGCAAATTACACTTCAAAAATTCACATTCCCAAGACAAAAACCCACTTACATTGAGAGAACTGGAATTGCTGATGTTGAACAAAACATGCGTAAAAGAGGAAGAAAGAAGAAAAATGTGTTAGAATCTGCAACATCAGTTGACTGAAATAAGGAAACAAATTTAAGCACATAATGAAATGCTTCGCATAACATGAATGATCTTAAAATTATTTCATCTTTATGTGTTCCAATGATTCTTATTTTGCAAAAGAATGGAGACGTCAATATAAGTGCAGCTATTTTGTAGGCTATGGCATACCCATTAGGTTGAACAATCGGAATGGTGACAATTCAAATTTGATTTTTGGAAGTGAGACAAAAGCCCATGTAACTGCTCCCACCCAAGGCTCTGTTGGTATCAACCGTAACTTGACCCAAAGTTCTCCATCAATATCAAAATCTCGAACACCAACTGGAACAACAATGGGAACAAGACCAAATTTCAATGTTAGCATTAGCAGCATCCGAGCCCCACCAGTATATCGGAGACCTATTTGGTACCTAAAAGTCATCAAAGAGAACAAAAATCAGTCACATTCTCCAGGATAAATTTAAAGTCATTTAATATGTCAACTAGAATGCTTTTGGATTTCCATGTAAAGATGTCCGCAAAAGTTAATTCTTCTGAAGACATATAACTAGGAGCAGTTCACAAGTGACTCGAATCAACACAGGATCAAAGCTGAAATTTGAACTATTAAGTATTAGCAATTCAGCATATAGGGAGTAAAGAGATACCCTACAAGAAAGGCAACTCTAGTCCAATGCAATGCACCATTCCAATTTCACGACAAAATCTATATCAAGGTATTTCAAGGGACAACTTACTGTAAATCATTGACACGGCGTGATGTTCTACGCTCAACATTCCTAACAGATAGTGGCTCATCCCCCAGGGAGAACTGTTTAATTTCAACTCTCTCCACATAATCAGGCTTCTTCAGGTTATCAATTACAGGCTGAAGTAATCCAATGAGCCAATTTTCAATGCCCTCTCTGTAAACCTTCCACAATTTTCCCAAAACCATATTCACCCATTCCACTGACTCCTTCCTGTGCAAATCCTTCTCCAAGAACAATGGAAAGCTAGAGGGCACCTGAGGCCACGTCCCACGATGCCCATCCTCCTTAACCCTCTGGTCTTTTTTCCTCCAGGTCCATAATTTATCAGAAGCTACCCCAACAAAGAAGAAGAAAATGAACAAGCCGAATATATTTCTATTAACTGGTGGTGAAGGGATTGGATGTATCACTCCTAACTCACTTCTTAACTTATCAACAATTGGGTCTTCCTGGAAATTGGTGAAACTTGACTCTATTTGAATCGATGAAGGGGAGGATGATTCATGAGACAGCTCTTCACTCTCAAGTTCACTGGAAATTCGTTGCAACGAAATGTTTTTCGCTCCTTTTCTTATCGAATTCGCAAACTCCACATTAATATTCAGTTTATTGCCATCGTTGGGGATTACACAAGCACGAAAACTAAATCTTCTCCTAAAATTTCGAGGTGAAAAGTTGTTGAACAGAACCAAACTTTTTCTTCTTCTTCTTCTTTTGGACAAAGGGTAGGTGGATGACAAGCCGAGGTTGATGTCTTGGTTCAGACATTTACATGGGCAGAGTTGAGGATAAGAAGCTAAAGAAGAAGACTGCAAAATCATTTAGAAGCAAAGAAAATGTCAGTGCCCCACTTCCAACAAGGGCATAACAGGACTCATTGCATGGGAACATGAATTCCAAACCACTTCAATAGAATTTTTAGAACTATCCCACTTACGGGAAACAAGAATCCAAACTGCCCAACATCTCAAAATAAGAAAATCAAGGCAAAACCCAGATGACTACAATCATATAACTTAAAAACAAAATAACGATAGCATAGAATCAGAAACTTCAATCCTGAAAGCTCCTTCCTTTACTGAAAAGGAAAAAAAAAAAGGAACGGAAACTGGAAAAAGTGGAAAGTGGGTGAGGGGGGACGAAGCTGTGGAAGAGATTTAAACGTAAAAAACTCCGAGAAGTTTCGTGTGAGCATGCGAAATTTAGAGAGAGAGGTAGATTAACTTGATTTGGAATCGAGTCAGTAATAGCGTTCTAGCTCTGACAATTTTATACGTGTTACGTACATCCAATAATTTGACGGAAGATGGAGATTACAGGAACCCATTGGAATTGCAGACCTCAAAACGAGGAAGACGTGGATAATTGCAATCCCCTTTCCTGGATATTGTGATTTTCAATGTTAAAGTGGTCGGAGCCGACGCGCCTTGTACTTGTTTTCTTTTTTTTTTAAGGTTTTGATGTGGACTTTTATTCTTTTTCGTTTATCAATTCTTTTATATTTAAATTCTCCTTTCGGCATTTTCTTAAATATTACAAGAAATAATACATTAATTCACCCTAAATTTCATTTAAATTCTCACTTAAGTATTATAATTTTATTTATTTTATTATAATTTATAATTTCAAGAAAAGTGTTTTCTTTGGAGGGTAGTTATAGATCCATTAGAATAGACTTGATTGAGTTGCTCTTTCGGCTTTTGACCTTCTAAGATATACACGTGTGTTTAACTAATATGATCCATCAGTCATTAATATAGATCAAATAAGTTCTTGTCACTATTATCGTGACTAGACTCGTCGGTAGTCACGTACGTCAATATAATTAATATCAAGTATGGATTATGTAACTTAGAAAAATTCATGTCATGTGATTTTAATGTGTCTACTTTCAAGTGATTCTACCTTGCTATTTAGTGAGATCAAATTGGATCAATGGAATAAATACCGTGTCAAACTTGGTTTTAGTACAATATGGTATCAATGTCGTTTAATACAGGATACCGTTTCAGATAAATTTTTAAACCCGTAAAAGAGTTTCTAAATTTTATAAAATTGCAAGACATTATTTAAATATATTGTGAGATATAATTTTTGACTTTACTTTAATCATATATCAAGAAATCATAATAATATAAATTTAATAAAACAAATGTTTTTATTTTTATTAATATTATTTTCACATATATCCCATATCGTTTAACTCTCATATAAATATAAAATTAAGAATATTAATTTATAAGAATTTAATTTCAAATGTTACATTTACATATGTCAAAATTTATAATAATCCCTCACATATATGCACTAAAAAATATATAGATGGTAAATATGAACATATAAACTTTAAAAATATTTGTTAAATATATTGTAATTATGTTAAACTAATACTGGTGTTTGTATCAACCTATACCAAAGTCCGGTACGATATTCTTTTGTTCGATCAATTTTTTGTTAGCATAGCCAGTACCAATTGGTACAATACAATATTCATACCTTTGAATAGATTGAAATCAAAATATAAAAACACACATTTATACTGTAATATTAAATCATAAAAATCCATAACACATGTTTATAACCATAAGTTTCGTAAAAAACAAATTCCTGCTAAGCTAACATATCATTAATGACATGACACCCATATAAGCAGTGTGCTCGTAAAAGATATTAGATGATAAACCTTTAGTTAGAGAATTTGAAATATGGAGTTTGTCCCAACATGTTATATAGAGATATGATCATTCTGAATTCTTTCTTTAACAACTAGGAACTTAATGTCGATGTGTTTTGACTTTGACAAGCTTCCGTTATTATTAAAATACAGCACTGCAACCTTATTGTCACAAAATGACTTCAATGGTCTTCCAATGCCATATATAGTTCGTAACTCAATGAAAAAGTTCTGTAGTCATATTCGATGATTGGATGTTCATAACATGTTATAAGCCTATCTATGTAACACCCCACTCCCGCCGAACCCGAACCCGATATCGACAGTGATACCCGTATCCGTGCC
>JAOTAY010000003.1:5761983-5783340 GCA_025629805.1 Erythroxylum baracoense | reverse complement strand
GTTCTGTCCATAGCAACCAAACACATTTCTGTCCTAAGACGCAGACAATTTTTTCTGTTCTGTCCACCACAACCAAACACCTCACTGTCTTCAATTTCTGTTCTGTTCCGTCTTCAAATTTTTGTCCCGTTCCGCCTCCGCCTCCTGTGGACGCTAACCAAACACAGCGTTACTGAACTCTTAAACATATGCTAAGAGAGGGAAAAAAAAAACATAGCACATACACCCCAAAAAAAGAAAAGGCAGAGATAATCCATATAATTAATATGATTATAGAGACAAAATTTTAAAAAGAAAAGAACAGAGAAAGCGAATTTCCCGATTCTGGTGGCAGTTGGCGATGGAAAACCGAAACGCAAAGCACAAAGACGTACTCTACTCCTAATATGACAACACAATTCACAACACAAAACGCGAACAGAGAAAGATTAGACTCGGAAGAAAAATGTCGTATCTGAGATCTGAGGAGATCAGCCTTAAATATTACCAATGACATAGACAATCACTCTCTTTCTCTTTTTCTTTTACTACTCTCTGTCGAAGAAGAAGAAGAAGAGTTGTGCAAGTGTTATGGAGAAATGGGACCGGTTCGTAGACAACTTGCCGCCGATGGATCTGATGCGCTCCGAGGATATGTCACTTGTCCAGCTCATCATCCCCGCCGAGACCGCGCACCGTGCCATCTCGTATCTCGGCGAACTCGGCGTCCTTCAATTCCGGGATGTCAGTTTCTACTTAGATCCAACTTGCTCTTTCTTTTCTGTTTTTGTACATTTTATTTGACTGCGGAGAAATAGTCATGGAGATCAGAATTTTTTAAGCTTTTATTTTGGCTCTGGAAGGATTTGAATGTTTGTTTCTTTTTAATTAGCATCGGAGATCTTGGTTGTGTACAGTATTTTTGGGCCGTTAATTCGTTGAATTGTCGCGAACTATCTAGTTGTCACAATTTCGCTTATAGAACTGGTTCAGGAGTTATTTGGTTATGGAATCTGATTTCATCTATCTAGCGAGTGGTTCATGAAAGCACGAATTCATGTCTATTTTACAGCACTTGATGGGATTAAATTTGATATATACGAATTCATGTCTATTTTACAGCACGTGATGGGATTAAATTTGATATATCCCATGAACCAACTCTGCTCCGGCATTATGATTTTGTGAGATAATAGCTTACTGTTCATGGTTTAACTTCAGTCTGAATGTATATGCACCATCTCTTGATAAATGCTTAGCTAAAAGTCACCTTATTTCGGTTGGGGATTGATGTTCTCTTGAGTAGTTGTGAAGAGTTACTACTTAATGTATACAAATGGATAGATGTAGTGTTGTGATGCTTTTTCGGTCTACCTTTAGATATACTATGAAAAATAAGTTACTTTATCTTGGTTCTGGTTGTCGAAAGCGGCAATGCTTTTGTATGTACATATCAATGATCAGTCAAAATCATGTCAAGTGAAGTTTTGGGGTAATAGCATGAACTTCAGTTTCCTACAAGATAGAATGCGTTTCATTTCTGCTAGTTTATCTTTATGCAGATTTGGTTTTTACTCTAATCTTGTGGTTCAATCAAATGGGCTAATGTATATTTTTCTACTTGGCAGTTAAATGCTGATAAAAGCCCTTTCCAGCGGACATTTGTCAACCAGGTACCTTCTTCACACTTACAAGACGTATGTTGGCATGTATACATTTTCTCCTCAAGTGGTTTTAAAATAATTTGCAAGAATGACTTACTACTCTCTTTGTTGCTTCACAGTTGTCAAGTTTAAAACCACATCTAACATTTTTGCCTATCATTTTCTTGTTGTTTACCATCTTTAGTCTTTTTCCTTAGATTGTGAATCAACTGGATCTCCATACTTCCCTGTTACTGACTACTGGTCTTCATATTAGCAGTTGCATACTTCCCTGTCACTGACTACTGGTCTTCATATTAGCAGTTCAGAACAATGTCAACTGTAATTGTTATTTTGCAACTGCTGTTTTGCTGACTAGTGATTTTCCCATAGGTGAAGCGATGTGCAGAAATGTCAAGGAAGTTAAGATTCCTCAAAGAACAAGTCAACAAAGCAGGTCTACTATCTTCTGCACGTCCTGTTTTAGAGCCGGACGTTGAGCTGGAGGAATTAGAGGTTCATTTGTCTCATTTGATTTGCTGGTTTGTGTGGGAAGGAATTTTCATATATTCTCATATATTGAGTAGGAAGTATACAGCCATATATAGGATATTACAAGTAGGAATTTAAATCTAGAAAGTTATCTAAAGCTATCTAATGTAATCCCTTAATTTAAGGGATTTCAAACTTATTCTATCTTATCTATTTACAGCCTATCTATAGCTTAGTATAATCTATTTACAGCTGTTTAGTATCTCAACAAATGGGAATGTTCATACCTTTTAAATATTTTTTCTATGTTGAGGAATTTCTGATTTGTGTATGTTGACCTGATTTAACACTGCATATGAGGTGTTTATGGTGGAGTTATTCATCTTATTGATGTGCTAGAAGTCATATATGGTGAAAAGCTAGGGACTATCTGCATGATTTACATGTTGGCTGTAGGTTGGTTTATTGGCCTTAATAGCAGCTTCTATCTAATGGGATTATGAGCTCTTGGTTCTTAAATTGCATCCACTGACTGAAAATGTAATAGTGCTCTTCCGTACTTCATTTGTGACACCTTTGGTTTTTCGTAATTGTGTGGAATCCTCTCTCTTGCTTTTCTGACCAATTTTGTCACCCTGAATTTACATCTAGCCTCCTTTAAAGAGTCTGATGTTCTTATGGCCCAAAGGCTCATTCCTTTCCAATTTCTTTTGTTGACGAACTCATAAAGGAACCCCCAACCCAGTCTTTCTGGCCTTATGACTCCGAGGTGAACTAATCCATATTCGAGATGGATATTGTATTAAGGGTTCTTATTTGTTTGTCATAAGTATGCAATGACCATTATTTCCTTGTTTTAGGGTTTGATGCTTCTAAATGGACATGTACATAATGTTGCTTTCTTTCTAGTTTTAGCATATCGAGTTCCTTGCCTTCTGAAAATGAGAAGTTTTATTATGTTACAGGCTATTCCAAGTCATTCTGCAAGGAGGTCATTGTTTGAACACTATGTTAAGACACGTGCTGAGGAGGAACGCAAGGAAAAACGAGCAGCTCAGAAGGCTGCAATAGAGGGATTCAAGCGGTTACTGGAAGAGGCATCGGAGGTTTTGTTCATTTATCTGAATTCTGTTTCTTTCTCTTTGGTTCAGGTGTTTTTAGATAACATTTGTTGTTTTGACTAAGAATTGCAAGAATCTTAATGGCCTAAATTTTATTTTCAGGACATTGATCACAACACTGATTACCAAGCCTTTAGAAAGAAATGGGGCCAGGATCCTCGGTTTGAAGCCTTGGAACGGAAAGAACGAGAACATTTACTGAATGAGAGGTAATGGTTACAGAGGATGGCTGATTGTGTGACGTCAATGTAATTTAAGTTGCACTTTTTCCTATTCCCATTTGAATGCTCTTTTAAATCTTCCGTCTGTGTGTGTGATTTCGAAGTCAATGATGATTAGATGCTGAAGTCCATTTGACATAATTGATTCGGTGACTCCCTTAAGATAAAAAAATATTTGATGATCCATCACCTTGTTAGATATTCCAGAAGAATTGGAGTTAGTTTTTAGTTAAATCTGTTAATGTTAATCTTGAGCTTTTTCCGTTCCATCTTTTTTAAGGCACACATTATTCATACCTGTGCACTTGAGAGTGTGTTGCTCACAGCACTCATCTTCAGATTGCTAATACATAGGTAGATTCTGTTTGTGGCTAATAGTTCCTTTTGTATGTAGTATTTACAACCTCTATTGGTTTGGCTATTTTTGTAATTACTTGGTGTATAGGAACTCGAAGGATTACTTTGGTGGTCACCATTTTATCCATACAGATGATTAGAGTGGCCTTTGCAGGATGCCTATTATGAATAGTGATGTAATTTCTATTTTGGATACATTCTGCGAAAAGATGTGCTATTGCTTTATTAATTTTCTTTTCTTTTTTATCTGATTTTGTATGAGATTGCATCTCTGTGCTTTTAAATTATGTATATATTTATGTGTTTGTGTTTACTATTTGGGAATATTGTGACGGTGAGTTTATAAAATTACATGTTCTGTTTCATGAGGAACAGGTAATAGTAAAAAATGGCTTATGAGTATAATTCTCTTGGAGGAATGTTCGACTGTATATAACACATTTGGACCATTTATAATTGATGCAACTTTGGCAATTGTATTCCTTATAATATTATTTACATGGGTTGTTTCAAATTTTTGAATGTTTCTAGATCATCTACTCCAGCTGCACCGCAGACAATAAACCATCTTATTTTACAATATTAACAGGTGGTGGCATATAGGGAGCATCCACATCTATGATATGAAACAATTTGATAAATGGCATGGTTGAATACAGGCTTTGTACTTTGAATCATTAGTTTTACTTGGCCAATACAGGATTTGTATTTTGAACCATTAGTTTTACCTAGCCAAACTTCATTTTGATTATTTAATCAAGCAAAATTATTAACAAAATGGTGTTGCTTTTGGAGAAATGTTTTGCACATTTCTATGTAAGGATTCATGCCTTATGCTAGTGCCTGTACAACAAATAATGCAATTTACCATAGCTATTTTCTGCATTATATTTCTCGCCCAGTTCCTTATTCAGCTCTGCATGAACTGTTTCCTAGAGACAGAGTGATTTCTGTACATATCCCTTGAAAGCAACATGTGTCAGCTGACTAGTAGGCTAGTCACGAGATTCTCAGATCGTTTGGGTGTGTATATTAGCCCTTGAATCTCTTTTAATTTGCATGGTAAATACCTTCTGCTATGATGTATGTCAAATATTGTTCATGGATTGAACAACATTTTTGTTTTCATTGTAGGGTTTTACCGTTGAAGAAGGCAGCAAACGAGAAAGCTGAAGCTGAACGTGCAGCTGCTGCGGCTAGTTTCAAATCCATGCTGCAAGAGAGAGGGGATATCACAGTGAATTCACGTTGGTCCAGGGTAAGTTTTAAAACGAGTGAGTTCATGCATAAGGAAAGTTCAAATACAAAGTGCTGGATATTCTTAGGCTGAACTATGTTCAATTAGCTTGCAAATCTTATTTTAAATTGTTTAAGTTGGTTCCATGCAGATAATATATCATTTTTCTAGGGATGAAAGAAATGGAAACTTATCCGGAGTGATCTCCTTTTCTGTTTGTTCCATTTACTTCTTCAGAAGTAACTTGCTTTGATAAGTATATAAACACATAGTTTTCTGTTATCATCAGACTGTGTGGTATTTTAGGTCTGACCATAACCTTTTCTCATCGATTTCTGGGTGTAATTGCTATTCCATCCACCAAAGCCTCGATGGATCAAAGTTAAAGGTGGCAAAACTGTTTTTAAATGATTGCAAGTTGCATATATTAGATGAATGCTATCTTCACCTACTTGCTGTATTTGTTTATTTGACTACTATATCCGTTATTTGTGGGTCTATTGAAAATAGTCTTTCTACTAGTTAGAGAATAAGGTTGCGTACTTCTATTCTTTCCTCCATCTCAGCAGAATTCTACTGGGACGTTGTTGTTGTTGTTGTACTACTTATCTATTTTGTGTTTCTCATTTCAAATGCAACGGAAGAAATTGCTTACTTGTGACCTCCCATTTAGGTTTAGCAACATTACTTTGGTGTGTTGACAATGCTGCGGATTTTTCTTGTTAATATGGTTCAGTGCTCTTTTGATAATATAATCAGGTAATTGAGATGTTAAACTGAATTTTCTTATCAGCAGTTATAATTGTTATATGCAACTGAAATCTGCATCGTATCAACTCCCAAAGGTAGTACCCATGTGACAATTAGCTTTTAACAGTTGGAGGATTGAATCTAGGGTATGTATGATTCATTTCTGGACGGTTGCACTCTACCATGCCATTAATTCTGATATAAGCGTGCTTACTACCAGGATTATAACTGACATTGTGTTCTCATTCACTGTTAAAATAGTTTCCTGTCCTGTAATGTTCGTCCAAGGTAGGTCTATTGGCATAATCTGTCTATGAATTATGATGATAGTGGTGCATGATAAGTTTAAAGATAAAGGGAAAAGAAGAAAAAAGTTAGGTCTTGCAACTAAATCAGAAGCTGTGATATGTTTCATTCCATTGAGTTTTTCCCATAAACCTGTTTATCAATGTCCATTGTCCCTACTGTAGGTGAAGGATAATTTAAGGAATGACCCAAGATACAAATCTGTAAAGCACGACGATAGGGAGGCTTTGTTCAACAAGTATTTGTCTGAGCTGAAATCTGTCGAAGAGGAAGCAGATCGAGAGGCAAAAGCTAAGAGGGAGGAGCAGGTATATACTGTTAGCTTTTATTCATGAGAAATGTTATTGGAAATAGGTTTGAACTTTACTCAATCAGTTGTGTTCGAAGATCTTTGTTCAATCAAAATATCTGTTCATGCTTGATACTTGGTTTTATTTAAGGGTGTTGATTTTAGTTTGGAACTTCTTGTTCCCTTTTCTTTTTCTAGTATAATTATAGTCGATAGTAATAAACTTGCCTTGGCCTTTCCTCTCTTCATGTTCTATTTTTTTCCCCGTTACTGGTTATTATATGGCTTACAATTTGGAGGTGTTCATCTACCAGCTGCATATGTACCAGAAACTCTATTTTTGATATAATACCTTACATGAACTTCGTATATTGGTTGTTAGTTGCAGTTACCATTTTATGTTGCGCTACTGTCTTATTGGTGCTTCATTTCAGGGGAACATAAAACTTTCTTGTTTATATTTGTAGGTCTGTCTAGGACAGTGCTATCAAGCTCCCTAGTAATTGCTAATTTTGACTTGAGGATTTTTGTTGGATGTCTACACATCCAAATATGTGGGCAAGTAGCTCTCTGGGTTGTTATGCCTTGGGTAATTCTGGGGCATCAGGATGAAACTGCAACAGAACCAATACTTAGGGATAATGGACTTGGCTTCTGGGTTTGTGGGTATTAGCAGTCAACAGTGAGTCAAATAATGTTTAGAAAGATGATCAAATTATTTAGTTAATGATTTCTTGTTGCAATAATTAAATACTTTGTTGTTGCTTCTTTTTAATGTTAATTTATGATTTTGTAAGCTATTCATCATTGATAGCGTTTCATGCTTTATTTGGCTGTGGCATTTTCAACCTGTGGGCACCTGAGACTCGAGAGATATTGGCTTAAAAGGGAAAAAGGAAAATTATAAAAATGAAAGAATGTGATCGAGCAGGACAAGTGTTGCAAACTGCAATTATCTTTAACTTTAGTTTTTTCAAACAATTTTTATCTTAATTTTTCTTGTGTAGTCCCTGTTTCACTTTTGATCTGTATTGAATGCAGAATGATTTGGGGTGGATGAGGGTTAGGCATGCTATGTTGTGATTAGTTTGAGTCATAAGGAGGATGCAGGATACCTGATCAAGATGCCCTTATTTAATGACCATGGTGTTATATGTGTACATATTTCATTTTTAATGTTAGATATTAATTTTTGGTCCCTTCAAGTTGCATCAATTAACTTGGATTGACTGGGGCAGTGAAGTAGTGACTCATTCTTTGATAATGATAGGTATTAAAGATTGAACTTGTTCCATTTCTTTTCTAGGACAAGCTGAAGGAACGAGAGCGAGAGTTGCGAAAACGCAAGGAAAGAGAAGAACAAGAAATGGAAAGGGTGCGGGTTAAAGTGCGTAGGAAGGAGGCAGTGGCTTCTTTCCAAGCATTGCTTGTCGAAACAATTAAGGACCCCCAGGTATGATCACAAGTCACGGCATAAGCTGAATTGCAATTTTATCAGAGGAGGTTTATAATGCAAGTCTGTTGTTTATCCATCTATAGCAATTTCCAAACTGGTAGAGCAATAGGGTTTAGTTACTAGATACATGTTTAGGAATAACTGTCCTGAACACCTACAGCCGAACTGCAACATTTCCTGCCTTTTAAATGGTGCTAAGCCTGTGTGTTTGAAGGTGGTTGAATTAGCTTGATTTGTAACTCTATATGGACATCAGTATTCCTTAAATTGAACGCAGGCCATGATTTGAGCTTTTTGTTCTTATTTCCTATGATTGCTATATCATGGTGCTTGGCTGATTAGACTAGTTGCTAAATAATCATGTAGTTGTGAAAACTGTTATGGCTTTCTTGGGTGTATTGTTTAAGCGTGTGAAGTGTTCATCTATTAATATCCGAGTGGTCCCAGACGGAGGGAAGTGGCAGTTCGATGTGTTGGAATTTCTTTATACCTCTTTGCCTTTACCAAATGATGATGTTTTTCACTTCAGTTTTGTTAGGATTTGAGATGGGCTTCTGCTACTTAATTTGTTCACTTTTTCTTCTTATGTACTTAGGCATTATGGACAGAGTCAAAGGCCAAATTGGAGAAAGATCCTCAAGGACGTGCAACCAACCCTGATTTGGATCCATCTGATGTAGAGAAACTCTTCAGAGAACATGTCAAGTTGCTGTATGAGGTACTATGATTGAAGTGCGTGTATTTCTTTTGTGGACTTGACTAATTTAGGGGATTTGATTTGGTTTTGGATTCCATGATCATTTTTGATAATTTTTGACTACAATGACACCTTCTTTTTGGGCCATTACATAGAGATGCACGCATGACTTCAAAAGTCTCTTAGCTGAAGTTATAACCGCTGAAGCAGCTGCCCAGAAGACGGAAGATGGGAAATCAGTCCTTGATTCATGGTCAACAGCTAAGCGCCTTCTTAAGCCCGATCACAGGTATAACAAGATGCCTAGAAAAGAAAGGGAAATTTTGTGGCGAAGATATTGTGAGGAGATGTTACGGAAGCAGAATAGGGTGCTTGATGAGAAGGAAGAAAAGAACTTTGAATCAAAAAGCAGAGGCCCAGCAGAATCAGGGCGATATCAATCAGCGTCAAGAAGGATCCGTGAGTCGAGATAACGCGTCCAAACATTTCTGGTTAGAACTATGTATAACTTTGGATTAGTCCCGAGTGATCTACATTTGCTTGCTTGTGAATTATGTGTTATATGAAAGCATATTGATTCACATCCTGCAAAGATATCTCTCCTATTTTTCCTGTGTTTCCATGGATATATCAACAGAAGTTTTGATGCACTGAGTAGGTCTTTATGGCATTGGGCCTTTGAAGTTACCTTAATTCGTCATTAGGCCTTTGTAACTCGTTTCATTGTTTCAAAAGTCAAGATTCTTGGTTTTGAGATTGGCTTCACCTGATCAAGTCCATAACTTTGATGACATGATTGCATCAAGCTTTTGATATTGTTATTTTTCGAAACCTATGTTTTGATAATTAATTGAATAATTTGTCTTTTTATGGCAGTTTTATAACGTTATGGATATGATAATAATTTTTATCTGTTAAAATTTATGAAATTAAAGATCAATTATAGATAAATTAAAAAACTTTTGGAAAAAAAGCAATATCTCATAGGTTTTATTTGCAACATGAGTCTCATCGTGCTTTACAAGGCATTATAATATGAAATGAAAGCCGCGCCATTCCTTCCACAAAAACAGACTTTTCCTAACGTAACATGTTTTACTTTTCTTCATTTAATTTGGTACTTCTCCAACTTTAATATTTACGTTAATAAGTTAGCAAGAAAGGCTTTGCTGAGACCAAAAACACTAACGCACAAATAGATAATCCGGTCTACCTTAAGTTAGCAGTAAATTGTATAATGAGATGTTAAATCATATTTCTAGCATTCGTACTGACTTTTGAGCAAGACTACGTAAAGTTGCAACAATGGCTTGAAAAATGGATCAGAAGGAATTAACTTTACAGAATCAGTATTAACTCACGGGTTTACCAAATAGTAAAAAAATGACCCGTTTGAATTTTTGGTACACAACGAATTCATAATGTGGACTATTTATAAATAATCATAAAAAAAAAAGCAGTTGACTTGCAGAGCTATATTTACACAGTTTATTGCATGGGTGCCAAAAAATTACCCGCCTTTCTGTTGTAAACAATCAGGAAAGCAAATCAAGCCAACAATCTTCCAGCAGCAGCAGAAGAAGATAAGGGAACACTTCTATGCCAAAAATAAGGCTTCCAAATACTCATCAATATAAGCCAAGCACGGCCAATGATCAGTTCTAATTCGTACTAGAGTTGACATACCACGTACTTCCATTTGAAAAAGGAGATGGAACCTTGGTGGAAGAAATATGAGTACATGAAAGCAACCCATTTGACTTCTAGTCGTATCTAACCCACTTTCTTTATCATCCTCATCATCAATATAAGTAAGATGAAGTGGGCCTCTATCTACACTACAAGAGGCAGTATCATCCCCAAAAGACTCCGACGTAGCATTTTTCCACATGATGTTTCTGATGACTCCTCCATCCTTCACGATGTTAACAAGCTGTTCACTAATCACATTAACAACAAAGGGAGTCAAATGCTCTTCAACCGCCCTGATTACCGAGTCTGCAGCAACTTCAAGCAGCTTGACTGACTGAGTCCCATTGATTGCTGCAGCACCCCTGCCTCCTTTTAATGGGAATACTTCGTGCCCCATGTTTGAAGAAGCACCACATGCCTCCCAGAGCGCATCAAACAACTCTGAATAATATGCAGGTATTGCATCTTCTGGAATGCCAGATGGAAGAATAGCCTTTGCGAACATATCCTCTATACCTACGGTGATACTCTGAAGCTGACCGCAAATGACCTGACCATTTTCTGCAGTTGCTTCAATGAACACGTCCACTAGACCAGGTGATGGTTCCCCTGGTACCAAATCGATTGTTACAGGAGCCCTAGAGCTTTCATCTTCAGAACAACTGTCTGCAGATATGATGTCCAATGAAGCTGTGGTATCAGAAATATGATCATTCTTGGGAGGTTCACCAAAAAGAACAGGTATGTGATGTGATGGGATTGACCCGTATGGAGCTGAAGATGAGAATTTGAGCACAATTGCAAACATGGCAGGAATATCATCTATTCCCTCCAACTGTCTCTGGGAATCACCAACCCATATCTGATTGAAAGGTTCAGATTCAAATCTTAAACTACAGGATATTCTAACCTTGATTCCGGGCATGTGTATGAAATCAGGAATGCATGAGAAGTGTCTTCTTAATGTTTCTAAGATCTCTGAAATTTTTGAATCCATTACCCTTAATGGCTCCTGAGACCGATTTGTTCTTCCAGTTTCTAAGGTAGTTTGAGGGTGTTCTGCATGGCTGTCTAGCTCTCTCAAATCAACATGGGGTTCGCTGTCCCTTATGTTTTCAGGATAGATAGGTTTACTAGTTTCTCCACCCAAAGGAGATAAAGACAAGGACCAGTATTGCTTAACAAGTAGGGGTATCAAGCGTTCAATGTGTATGTATGATGATATACGCCTTGATTTTTTGAAACTAGGGTAGGGTTGAGGTGATTGAACACTGAAGAAAGAACTGGCATGTGACGAAGGTGAAATGCCAAGTAGCTGGTCCCCAAAATTTAGCAAGCTTCGCAGCTTCACCCCTGGAATAGTAATGAGCATCCGCAGGTAGATTCTACAAATGCAACAGGTGGTGAAGAAAAGTCAATGAAGCAAATTATTCGGCGACAACCTTCAAGCTAATCACTTAATTCTTTCTTTTTCTACAACTAACATTCCTTATGCTATCGTTTCTTCTGATATAGTGTCTTTTTTGGCCAAGAAATATTCATTCAACAAGATGAAGACTAAGAAAATTGCTCAGTGTCAAAGGAATAACGAAGTCACATAAATACATTGCAAAAACACCATTTAACATTACGAATCTTTGCATTTTATTTCTAAACCTTTTGGTTTACTTGTTACATTCTAAAGACATCAAATTTCTGGAATGTATCTCAACTTGAAGGTAAAGTGGCCTACAGCAAAGAGCAATAAAAATATTAAAGTACTTTTTCACATATAGCAAAATCAAAAAGATAATGAAGAAGCAATAGGTAGACATACCTTGCACTATCGCGAATCTCCAAGTCAGGAAAGTAAAGACAAGTGAACGCAAGAAGATGACATAAGCCAAGAAACAGTCTCGAGCTGTGATGGTGCATCAGCAAAGTTCGACAAATGCTGAGAACTTTGCTTCCCTTAGACCAAGATCTTAGTCCCGTATCAGGCCCATGTTTCTCAACAAGGAAAATCATAAACCTTAAAAGTAGGTCTAACAATGCATGAGGAGGTATTGTCTTGTTAGCAGCAATTCTGTCCAATATCGGGAAGTAAGAAACCAATTTGTAATCTACAATGACTCTTGCAAGCAATCGTTCATCAATTGTTTGGAGCAGACGCTCTCCCAACCAACAATGCTTCCGACAGCCTAGAAATCGATCAATTAGTGAAACAATGACAGGTACCCATCTTTGGAACTCCAATGTCAGGTCCACTAGCATGCTCTGGACAAGGGAAGTCAAAATGACCAAGAAAATATCAAATAAATAAATTCACAATCGCAACTACTCAATGACCATTTAATTTATTTCACCAGCCTCTGCAAAGATTATTACAATTTCATCTATGCGAAGAATAACAAAAGTAAATGTCCAATTCAGAGAAAGGAGAAAGAGGGAGGAGGTAAAAAAAATAAAACATAGTACTCAAAATATGTCACTGAGAATTGTATTCGAAATTACCAATAATCATTAACAAGCAAACTTGAATAAGACCTTCAATTTCAGAAAGTAAACCCACCGTTGACATTTTAAGGCAAAAAGTTGAAGGCTGTAGCAAAAAAGCCTGATTTTGAAAATCCAGGTGATGTTGTATCAAAGATATTCCTTTGGAGTTGATAATTGAGAAAACTTTATAACGCAATTTGATCAATCATCTTAAGAACAATCATTCAATTTTAGAACAGGAAGAAACACGAGACTAAAGTTTTATCACATCATTGTTGAAAGCATTTACTTTTGAAGGATTACCTGTAAAGAACAGAAGACGGTAGAATCCATAAGAGCTTTGGTAGTGGAAGGATCAATGTCAGTATGAGATGATGCACCTATCAAAAACTTATGGAAAGCATGGAATGCCACTGCAGTTTCTGTGCTCCAAGGGGGCAACCACTTGAATGCCGAAACAGAAACCAAACTCTCTTCAAATAATTTAACCACAGACTTGCCATCACCTGCCTCCTCACCAGAGCCACTCTTCGGGATCAACATACCAAGACATACTGAGCAGAAGGCAAGCAAATCAACCTTCAAAGCTTTTAATGCCAGTGGATCAAAAACAGCTGGATAAAATCTCAAACCCATTTCCAAAACTGACTTGTATTTCACCACCTCGCCTCTCAACATCAATCTACTCAACAAACCTAGCAACCAGTGAAGGGCCAGCAATCGGAAAACTAAATAATGATGGGATTCCCTTGAAACCAGCATTAACCGTCTAGCAATCTCTTCCTCTTGTCCATCAAACGCCTCAAAGAAATTTGAATACAAGACCAAAACAACATGACACAATAGAGGATCAAAAGAATAGATCATCCCGAAAAACTGCACCTTCAACATGGACGCCTGCAATTCCAAAGAAACAACCACCGGAATAATCATCCCCAAAAATTCCACCATCCCACATGGTGTCAAAACCTGCGGTGACTCCAACAAAAACGCCATCGCCCTTCTCAACTCCTTATAATTCAAACCCACATTACTACTACTAACCTCTTTATTACTGTTGCTACAACTACTACTGCCACTACAATCAATCAAAACAGATTGAGGAACATTAAATGGAACCAAAGGCACAGATGTGTTCAAAATTGAGACATTACACTTATTGTGATTGTTGACTATACTATAAATAATACTAGTAAACAACAAAATATATGACTGTGAAGCATGACATCTCTCACTTTGGCACAAACTCCAAACATGACCACCAACCTCGGAGAGCAAACACGGGTAGCATTTCTCCAACTCTCTCAAGCATTCACATGCCACTGCCCGAGTTTGTCTGTCAGGTCCATGATTGGGCCGATTGATGATTGTCAACAGAAGCTCCACCAAACACTCCGTACAACGGGCGTCAAATCTGGCAAGCGCGTCTATGGAGATGAAAATCGAAGTTGTCGACACTAAGAACTGCTCTTTCAAGAGATACGTGACGTTAACTCCGTCGAGCGGCGCGTGGATCGTCGCGCGTACGGTTTCCAGTAGGCGTTCGACGGTGGATTGGTCAGTGAAGAAGTTCCCAGCGAACTCTTCGAGGAAGATTAGGAGAGAGAGCTTTGGAGGGAAGTCCTTTTTGAGGAGACACGTGATGGCGTGGTCGGCAAGCGCCGTCATGAGGTCCGGCGACGTCCACCGCTGGAAGCGGGGACCGCCGTTCTGGAAATCGTCGATCAGCGACTCCCATTCCTGAGGAGACGCCGGTTTCAACGGCGGAGGAGGTGTCGACGGCTTGTGATCCGTCATGGAGCGGTGAACAGAATTTGGGGCATGAAAAAAGATTGGATTTTCAAGAATGTGAACTCAAATCAAATATGATTCGTAAATCAAACGGTTAACGAACAACAAAACCCTAGAAAGTTTGGAAATTGAAAGAGAGTGAACCTACGCGCTTAAGTGAAAACACTGTGCGAGTATCAATTTTAATGATTTTCGTTAATCATTAACCCAATCCCACCAATTTTCAATAGCCTTGGGCTGAGCCGGTTTTGTTTTGAAGATCACTTAATTAATTTCTTTTTTAAATTAAATAATATTTTTATTTTTAAAATTTCCTTAAAATTGTGAAAATGGGATTGAGTAAGTTAGGCTGTATGTTTCTTATTATTGTTGTTTTTATAAAAAAGAAATAAATCCTCAAAACGTATTTTGTTGAATATTGTTATCATTTTTTATTTTTAAAAATAATAAAACTACAACAACTTTACAAAAACGTAAAAAAATGTTTTTTTTTTATATTTTGCAACATATTTTCGTTTTTACTTCTTCTTCTTATAAATTTTTTTATTGTAGAAATTCTATCTCTTCTCTCTTCTCTCTCTTTCCAAACTCATCTCTTTTTTCTCTTGCTTCTTTATTATTTTCTTATCTCATCTCTTATATCCCTTTTCTATTTGTTTGGGTTTTTTTTACACTGCGGAGGACCTAAAAGGTCGCTTAAACGGGATTACAAAAATACCCCCTAATTAAGGCGGGTGGAAAATTTGGTGGAGGCATTCATTACCTCCATTTCCCAGATGGCGAGACCGCTGCTCTCCCTCATTCTGATGACGGACTTCTCTATGTTGTTTTTCTGCCTGTGCTTCTCCCCTGATGGATGTTCTTCCTCGCTGTATTCTTTGTGTTTCATTTCCCTCTGTTGTTTGAGGGATGAAAACAGGGATGCTGTGGTAGGTCTCTATCTCCCTGGGTCGCATGAGGAACCCATTTTTCGCGAGTAGATCTGCTTTTCCATTGCAGTCTCTTCGTATAAAATGGAAGACAATCCTTTGATATTCCCGGATTTGTGTTTTGATCTTGAAAATAAGGGGGAGCAAATTGAGATACAGTCTCTGATTGGAGGAGGTTGATTGCCTCCTTACAGTCAGATTGAACTGTTAATTTTGTGATGCTTTGCTCTGTTGCAATCACTAGTCCGTTTGATATCCCCCAGAGTTCTGCTTCTATAGGGGAGCAGATCACCAAATTATGAGAAAATCCCATAAGCCAATCGCCATTTGGCTGGGTGATGAGTCCACCGCATGTCACTTTGCCGTTGGATCTGTTGACCGCCCCGTCTGTTCTGAGTAGATGGTTGTCAGATCTGGACTCTTCCTGTGTTTGTGCCTCCTCTGCGTGAACAGCTAAGATTTCCATCCGGCTTCTTTTTTGAATGGTGGCGAAAGCACTTTTCTTTTCCTTCACTAACGCCCTTATCTTGTTTTGTAGGGACGATTTTGGGAGGACTTTTTGCTAGAAAACCAGTTCATTTCTGGTGGTCCACAAGTTCCAGCAGGTAATGGCAAACCATGTGCTCCAGCGTTGTTCTTCCTGTAAAAAAGTGTAAGTGAGATTAGTTGAAATCCATTCTTTGAAATTCATCTCTATCCAGAATGAGTCGGGCAAGGATGAGTAGATATTCTGCCAAATTGATTCTGTTTTTTGGCAGTCTCTGAATAAATGAAGAGGTGTTTCCTCTTGGTGGCACTGAGGTATTGCCCTGTGTCACTGAGGCCGATTTGGAACCTCCTACTGTTGGTCCATAATGCTCCTTTCATCATTTTCCAGAGCATGATTTTGACTCTTTTCGGAATTTGTAGTTTCCATAGGTCTTTTCAAAATTTTTCTGTTGTGTTCCACATGTTTGAGCATACTGTTTGGTATGCAGAGCCTGTGTTGAAAATTCCATTCTTTGCCTATTTTCGTGTGGCTCTGTCTTGCCCCAGGTCTTCACTTGGGGGTTGGGTGGCCAAGATCCTGTTCATGATTTGTGCGGGAAGCTTCCTAATTAGCTTTGAAATCTCCCATTGACTTATAGAAGACAAATAGAACTGGGCTGTGCAAGTTCCTCTTCGAAAATTGGTTGAGTTACCTAGTCTTTGAGACATATATCCTGGTGAAGCCAATGGTGTTTCCAGAACATAATAGTTTGTCCATTTCTCAAATTCCATTTGATTCCTGTGAGTAGTATCTGCTAGATTTTGGCCAGTTTTTTAAAAAGATGCGTGAAAATTTTCTTTGGTAGGGGCCCTAGCAGATCCTTGGTAGAAAGATTATATTTAGCCATGAAAATATTTTTCCATAGTTTTTGCTCTGGTTGAAGTAAGTCCCATGCCAGTTTGAGTAAAAGTGCTGCATTGTGTTTATTGGCTTTCCTGAGACCCAGGCCTCCTCTGTTTTTGGGCTGACAAATGTCATCCCATTTGACTAGAGAGACCTTCTTTTCCTTTGTGTTGCCTCCCCATAAGAAATTTCTGCAACATCTATCCAGTTCCCTGCAAGGTAACTTAAACAGGAATGTAGATTGCATCAAGTAAGATGGTAAGGCTCCCAGGACTGACTTACATAGAGTTAGTCTACCTGGGAGTGATATTTTCTTAGGGTTCCAAGTTTTTATCCTTTCCTTGACTTTTTCAATTGTTTCTTGGTGAGCCTGTTTTGTAACTCTACCATGGATTAGAGGGGCCCCTAAATAAATTCCCAGATCAGTGACTGGTTCCATTTGTAAGTGGGAACTTATGTCACTGATTGTTTGCTGGGAAACATTTGGTGAGAAAAGGATACTGGATTTTGATCAATTTATCTTCAGTCCTGAGTAGTATGAGAATTCTGCGAGTATATTTGAAATGTGAACTGCCTGTTGTAGAGTGGCTTGTGCAAATAAGAGTATGTCATCTGCAAAAAACAAATGTGAGAGGGTTGTTTTTCTCTTTCCAAAAAGGAAAGGCAGCCACTGATGATGTTTTACACTTTGCTCTATGGCTTGAGAAAGCCTATTCATGCACATAGTGAAAAGGTATGGTGAGATGGGATCTCCTTGTCTCACACCTCTGGTTGGTTTAAATTCATCCCCCAGAGCACCCTCCCATATAACTCTGGTGGAGGTAGTAAAGAGTGTACTCATTAGTATTTTGGTGAAGATGTCTGGTAAACCAGCATCAACTAGGGTATCTTGTATGAAGTTCCATCTTACCATATCAAAGGCTTTTTCCAAATCCAGTTTGATTATAAACCAACCCTTCTTACCTTTTGCATGATGCATTGTGTGCACTGCTTCTTATACTGTCAAGATGCTTTCTATTATGCTCCTCCCCTATATGAAACTAGATTGATTTTGATGTATTAGGAGGGGTAGTACCTGCTTTAGCCTGTTTGCAAGTACCTTTGTGGCGATCTTGGCACATGTATTGATCAAAGTGATTGCCCTGAAATTTGTGATCCTTTCTGGGTCTTTTTTCTTTGGTATTAGGGCAATCATACCCTTGTTGTGTTGTTCAGGGAAAGCTCTTGTTTGAAAAGCAGTCTGTATCATTTTAATGAGTTGTTGGTTTGTTGAGTTCCAATTGTTTTGGTAGAAAGCTGCAGTGAGGCCATTAGGCCCTGGAGCTTTATCTGGGTGCATTTCCGTCAGTGCCTACTTTATTTCCTGCATAGAAATGTTTTTTGCAAGCATTTGTATGAAAGAAGGGTCAATAGTTGGAAATAAACCTCTGACCTTGTAGCTGTCTGAGTATGAGTTTGTGTTTGGAGTGGTTCTTCTGTATAGAAATTTTTGAAATAATTTGTGACATCTTGTTGGATCAAGACGTTGTCAGTAGACCATTCCTCTGATTGTAGCCGGAGTTTCTTGATTTTGGCTTTGACTTTCTGAAATCTGTGTGCTTTGTGGAAAGAGGCTGTATTTTTATCCCCCTAGTAAGCCAGATAAACCTTTTGTTTTGTTGTTTCAGCTCCTCTTGCTGTGTAATGAGTTGCTCTAGTTCTATTCTAAGTTTTTTCTTCAAGGTCCCATATTCTCTTAGGAGGATTCCTAGGTAAGGCATCCTAGATCCCTTGGAGCCTTGCCAAGTTTCTTCTCATCTACCTGTTTATGTCACCAAAAATGTTGTATTTCCACTCCTTGTATTTGTCATGAAGATTGTCAATTGCATTATGTAATGTTTCCTGGCCCTCCCAGACTGAAGTTAACCAGGCTGTCCATTGGGGATGATGTTCCCAAGCAGTATAATATCTGAAGTTGTCAGGGTTGGTGTAAACCTGTTGTTGTCCCCATTCTATGGTAACCAGAATTGGGCAGTGAAACTAGGAGAGTTTTCGAAATTGATCTGATATTTTGTCTAATTATAATGTGTTATTTTTTCTGGTTTCCTTGGTTTCATATTTTCCATCGACGTCTCATTTTTATGCGTTAATGGTTTTCCTAGTTTTTATTTATGTGTTTCTACTTTACTATTTATCATTTATCTGCGTTTTTCCATTTCCAATTTTCTGTTATTCTGCGTTTTTGGTTTATTTTGACTTTTATATTTTTGCATTTTGCGTTTTTGGTTTCTTCGTTTCTAGTTTTTTTATTTCTGCGTTTCTTCGTTACTGGTTTTTCTATTTATCAATATCATGCATTGCAATAGTATTTCTATTTTTAATTTTATTACAAATCTCAACCAAATAGATTTTTGTTTTCAATTTTTATGTTACAAATTTCAACCAAACAGATTTTTATTTTTTAGTAAAAAAACATAAACAAAAAAAACGACTAAAACTAAAAATTATAAGAGAACAATAGAATTGGAACTAAACGATTAAATTTGACGATCTCTTAATTGATCTCTCCTTTGAATTTTATTTCTTTATATTTTATAGTTTATATCAATATTTTCAAAACTAGATTGAAAGTTGAAACCGTAAGATATGAGATGAGATTTAAAAGGTTCAATTCGTATTAAACTGTCTTAAAATCGATTAAAAATTTAATAAAATTGAAGAATTTAAAAAGTGATTGAAAATTTTAAAGTTTAATTAAAAATGAGACTATTAAACAAAAATTAATTAGTTTATTTTGATTTATAAAAATTGATTAGTTTTTAACAACAAAAATTATTAGACTAAACAAACTGAAAAATTAAAAACTGAACCGAAAAGTTAACCAATTCAATATTTTCACTAAAATCAATCGAACCGGTTCAATTTTTAAAACATCAGTTTATACTTTAAGTGTTCACTTTTTAGAAGAGTTTTTTTTATAATTTAAAAAATTCATTAATGTAGAAATATTTACATTAGGACAGAGGTCTCTCACATGTGATAGACCAAAAGCAAATTACTAAAACGATGACGCACAACAACAACAATTAAACACACAACAACAACCTTTAGACGAGATGACAACGTATAAACGAATTAAACAAGGGAGTTGAACAATTAGGGTATAATGACCTCCATCTTTCGGGAGACCTTAAGAAGTTTCTCAAAAAGGGAGGGAGAGGCGATAGTGAAGCTCTAGTGATTTAGACAATCGGTTTGTCTCCCGAAGGTTCGGCTACGTTTTATACTACAACAAAGTCTCTCAAGCATAGGTAAACATACTCATCTTCTTGATTACAATGTCTTTGGAGATTAGGGAAAACTTTTTCCATCCCTATAGACTCTGTTATGACAAACCTTTCTATGTTGGGGTCAGTGGGAACGATCTTCTCTGCGGGGTTGTCCTCTTTATGTCAGTTGCTTTCAACATTGAAGATTGTCGGGAATGATCTCTACTCAGGTAAGTTACCGACACCTTATATTCTCATTCATTTAAGATGGGTCTTCACAAACAACCCTCTTTCTGTTTTATAACAGGGACACATCAGTTTGTGAGAAAGCCCCTTCCTTTCAACCAAGTACTGAGAACTAGTACTTCAATATTTCCCGCATATGTGTATTCCTGAACTGCTAGAGAATTTGAAATGTTCTGTGATGTGCTAATCTGAATTGATTCTGAATCCATGGATTCCCTGATGGTAGTTGATTTGCCTTATTGCTAGATTATTGGGTGTTGAACTGTTTTGGATTGGCTCCTTAATTGTATGTGTAGTTCTGTGTAGCTAGCATTTAGGAAGAAATAACAAGGGCTAGACTCTCCATGTGAGAGTCATGCTTCTGCTACAGTAGAGGTTCAACTGATGTATAATTAGTTGTTCCCTTATACTAGCCAAGGTGAGATCAGTAAGAGAGATTTGAGAGTTAGATTTCTCTCTGAATCTTCTATTATTCCTCTCATTCCATATTTCTTGAGCACATGTAGCAACCGAGATCAATAGGATGATCCTATTATATTTAGAAATCTGTAGGTGAGGTAAATCTAGTAGGATGTCAGAAAGTCTTCTGGAATTTAAATCAGTGATACAAAAGGTAGAGATTTTAGACCAGATCGCATTTGAGAAGGCACACTAAAAAAAGAGATGGTCTTTAGTTTCATCCTCAATTCTAACCATAGTGCTGAGTTTGTTGAGAATAGCTAGCCAGAGGAAGAAATTGGTATTAGGTCTGAGAAACTTGTTCCAAATCATGGGGTGTCATTCTACCCTATTTACTGACCCAAACCTCAGCTTTTTAGCCTCCCTTGTAGTTATAGCCTGTTGAACCTCAAAACTTTTTTTGCAAGTTAGAGCTATTATATGTGAAATGTTGGAAGTGGTAAGCTGAAAAATGTAGTTGGAATATAATCACTGAGTATGCTTTGGTGTTTTAACCATAACTTTTTCTCTAGCTATGTAACACCCCACTCCCGCTGGACCCGAACCCGATATCGATGGTGATATCCGAATCCGTGCCCCGCGAGGGTGGTGTGC
>JAOTAY010000003.1:5733252-5761883 GCA_025629805.1 Erythroxylum baracoense | reverse complement strand
AACCCAATCCCACCAATTTTCAATAGCCTTGGGCTGAGCCGGTTTTGTTTTGAAGATCACTTAATTAATTTCTTTTTAAAATTAAATAATATTTTTATTTTTAAAATTTCCTTAAAATTGTGAAAATAGGATTGAGTAAGTTAGGCTGTATGTTTTTTTTTTGTTGTTTTTACAAAAAAAAATAAATCCTTAAAACGTATTTTTGTTGAATATTGTTATCATTTTTTATTTTTAAAAATAAAAACTACAATAATTTTACAAAAAATGTAAAAAATATTTTTTAAATATTTCGCACAGATTTTCACGTATTTTCGTTATTACTTCCTTTTCTTATAAATTTTTTAATTGTAGAAACTCTATCTCTTCTTTCTTCCCTTACTTCCCAAATTCGTATCTTTTCTCTTTCTTGCTTTTTTATTATTTTCTTCTCTCATCTCTTACGTCCCTTTTTTATCTGTGCAGAAAGTGAAAACTTGGGCTTTTTAGTAGGTGAGTTTTTGAAATTGATTTGATTTTTTAAAATTATATTGTGTTATTTTTTTATTTTCTTAGTTTCATATTTTTCATCGACGTCTCATTTCTATGCGTTTCTGGTTTTCCTGATTTTTATTTCTGCATTTCTACTTTACTATTTATCGTTTATCTGTGTTTGTGCAATTCCAATTATTTGTTATTTTACGTTTTTTGTTTATTTTGACTTTTACGTTTCTGCATTTTACGTTTTTCGTTTTTCTACTTTTTTTTATTTCTACGTTTCTACGTTATTAGTTTATTCTATTTTTAGTTTTATTACAAATCTAAACCAAACAAAATTTTGTTTTCAGTTTTTATGTTACAATTTTTAACCAAACATCTTTTTATTTTTTAATTAAAAAACAGAAACTAAAAACAAAAAATAAAACTTGTTAGGATATATGTTATATATCTAAGTAATTAGTTTTGACATTCTTTATTAATTGGATCTATAAGATATTAATTAGATGATGGTGGGATTCAAAAAGCTATTTTGAATAATGTTTTAGATGTTATAGAATCCTATCTTAAATAAATGTGTATCTTGAAAAGATGTGTGACGAATTATGTTGACGTGTGACTAAAGGGCATCACTAGAATTTCCTTGTGAATTAATTGATTTCCACTAAAAATGAAGGTGAGCAGTTTTTGGGTGTGAGATCTACGACTGATGGTTTTACGTATGTGTATGTGGCTCTTCAAGTAAAAAATTGTGTAACTCTCTAAGTATGTGTTGAAGGTAAAGTATGCGTTAATTGTTCTTTTTGAAACATATCTAAAATTGCGTTGATGATGAGATTATCTCGCTGGATGTACCTACGTTGGTGAACTGGTAATCTTCTTTTAGTCAATTGCCGTAAACACATGAGTGTGTGACCAACTTCTAATTGGAGGTAGACATCTGATGTGGTAAAGGGTTCAAGGGTGTTGTTTGTCGTGGGTGTGTGGGTCACTATGGTGTGACTTTTGCTGGTCCTTATGTAGGCCCTCAGATCTCCTGGCCCTGGTACTCTGGCCCTAACTTGTGCCAGAGTACCAGGGCCAGAGGATCATGTCCCTTATGTAGAGGTTTATTTGCTGGACTTATAATGCGTGATGTGTTCCTGCTGTCGTGAGTTAATACTGAAATTTTGCATGAATCAGCCTATATTTTGTGAATAATTTTCAGATCTATTTCAGAAGAGTTAAATCGATAAAGAAATTGTCTTCTTTTTATCTCAACTGTATTATTATTCTTTTCTTAGTTGATTAATTACTTGAATTATTTTATTAATTGTATTTCATTAAGAGTAGTAGAGAAAAATCTTCTGATGAAGTTAACATGAGTCGATCGTATTATTGAGTGTGAAAATCTTTTACCGGAAGCAAGGTTGCAAGATAGTGTCAAGTGCTGATTAGTATTAGCTCAATAAAGCCTTGAGTAATTCTATCGTACTTCGGTAAAAAAATTAATATAGGTGAGAGCCCCGCATATGTAGGTAAGGAATATCGAACTGCGTTACCAAATTTTTGGTATCATTTATTATTTCACATTTGATTAATTTTTATTTTTATTTGTGCCACAAACGACCACATAAAATTGAAAAGTTTACGAAATTATTAACCTCTATGGTTTTTCAAAACTAAAACTAAAATCCATAACAAAAAAATAGAATCGGAACCAAACAATTAGATTTTGATGATCTCTTAATTTATCTCTCCTTTGAATTTTATTTATTTATAGTTTGTACTTTATATCAATATTTTCAAAACAATGGCGAAAGTTAAAACCGTAAATAAGATTTAAAAATTCCGATTCATATTAAATTATCATAAAATCGATTAAAATTTTAATAAAATTGAAGACTTTAAAAAATGATTGAAACATTTTAAAGTTTAATTAAAAAAGGACACTATTAAAAAAATTAATTAGTCTATTTTGATTTATAAAAACTAATCAATTTTTAAAAATAAAAATTATTAAACTAAACTCACTGAAAAATTAAAAATTTAATCAAAAAATTAACTAATTCAAAATTTTCACTAAAATCAATCGGACCGGTTCAATTTTTAAAACACCTGTTTATACTTTTAAGTGTTCACTTTTAAGAAGAGTCGATGTTTCTTCACATGCTTCTTTTATTTATACATTGAATACATTTTTAAAATATGTAATAATTTGAAAATCCTTTATGCTTAAAATGGTTTTTGGAAAATTACAAAAAACCTCTATTTATAATTAGTTAAAACTTTACTTGTAACCATGCTATATTATTTACTGTACAAATTTGCTGATGTAGAGAATTAGTGGAGTGAGCAAATGGAAGGAAATTAGGTAAAAAGCTTCCACTTTAACAATAATACTATCATTAAACATTTTTAATAAGGAATATTGAATTATATTAAGAAAGAAAGGAAATGGTTTACACATTTTAAGGACAATAGTTACAACAAAATATAAGGTACTTTCTCTTCCTGTTTTTCTATAATTATCAAATTTGCAATCATTATTATTTGAATATATATTAAATAAATTATTGAATATATATAAGAAATTATAAATCATATATTTCAAATAAATTATTTAATCATTGATAAATTAATGATTACTTTAATTTAATTGATATTTATAAATTTAATGCATTTTATTTTATTATCTCTAGCTAATAAATAGGTTGTTTCCAAATGATCCTCTCCAAAAAAAAAAAAACATTATTTATTCTTTGCACGTACATAATATAAAACCCATGTCACACATCTCTGGAGGGCCCATTTCTTCACATGTACCAGAACTAGATGGTGCCTATCAATGGACAACCTTTTATACACATATATATATATACACACACACATACATCTACATCAAAGGGAATACTAACTGTAGAAAGAAAGACAGGCCTCATTGACTTACAGGTATGTGATATCAGAAAATTGAAATATGCCCTTTTTTTTTTCTACATAAAGACAATCTCAATTATTTGTTGCTGATTTGGTAAATTTTGTTTTGCCGTTCATCCTGCCACAAAGACAAAATCCAAAAGCTCAGACATGGATGCTTTTCATTCAAGGTTCATAGACATTAAGCAGCTCACAAGAAGTTAGTGCGCAAACTCTCCTTGTTTTTTGGCATGCATCAAAATTTTAACTTGTCCAACGTTTGCTGATCCTTGTCGGGTAGAGAAGCTTCCTTCGCTAAGAAACGACGGCCAATGGACCAGGATTCTCCTGCCCAACGTTAACTCTATCCTTGTCGGTTTAAGATCGATGTTTTTTCTTCTTTTCCTCTTCCAACAGCCTGTTCTTGTCTTTTAAGCATTTGCCGTTGTTCATCGTGTAATCAACCATATAACTTTCTTGCTCCGTCCAATGCAAAGCAGTGATGTCGCGACCGTGTAACCTTGTAATCCAGGTTAATGGTCGACAAACGTTCTTTGTAAATCAGGTAATCTAATGGACTTTTCATCCTTCCTTTCTTTCGAAATTACCATATACTTTGATTATACTTCAGTTGAATTTTGCAGAAAACTTTATCAGCATACTCGGGAAAGTTGAAGAAGATTATCATACAGGAAAACGAAAAGGCACAGATAAGGACTTCAAGGATCAGATTCAATGACTTCCCAGGAGGCTCCGATGGGTTTGAGCTGGTTTCTCGGTTCTGCTACAATAATGGAAGAATCGAGATCACAGTTTCAAACGTGTCTCTTCTTTATTGTTGTGCAGTCTTCCTCGAGATGACTGAGGAAGTCTGCAACTTCAATCTGGTGAAACAAACAGAGACTTTCCTTGAAGGAATGTTTATCTGGCCATGGAATCATATAGTCTCGAGCCTCAAGAGTTGTGCCTCATTTTTAACATACGCAGATTCTTATGGTCTCGTTCAAAAGCTGATTTCTGCCCTACTAGTAAAGATTACACAGAATTCAGATGCCAACCATTTTGCGTCGACTTCATCGTCTTCATCTCGTGAGACAGCAAATGAGTTCAGGTTCTTGTTGTCAACCAAGGCAACTCCTAATGATTCATCGATCAACGAATGGTGGTTTGATGACTTAACAACGTTGCATCCAACAATCATTGACAAGTTTGTCCAGAATCTGGGGGCTTACAACACTAAAAGAAACTGTTCAATCCTTACTCGTTTCCTTCTCCATTACTTGAAAATTGCACTTCAATGTAAACCTAGAAGAAGCTTTAAAAAGGGTGCCGTATATTCAAGGTCAAACTATAGTGGCCTCGCAGACACAGCCGTCCAAGGCGTGATTCTTGCAGGGGGACAAAAAGCATTTTCCTGCAGAGGTTTGTTTTCAATATTGAGAACTGTGTCTAAGTTTGGTTTGAGCAAAGGTTGCAGAGATAAATTGGAGAGGTTGATAAGCGGGATGCTTGATCAAGCAACATTGGATGACTTGCTAGTCTCTGGAAGTAATACTTGTGTGTACGATGTTAATATGGTTTTGAGATTGGTGAGAATGTTTGTTGACAGTGAAGAGGTGTCTGCACAGAGAATGAAGAAAGTAGGTAGGTTGATTGACAAATACTTAGGTGAAATAGCTCCTGACCAGAACCTTACTATCTCCAAGTTTCTTGAAGTTGCAGAAAGTTTGCCAGACTCTGCCAGAGATTGTTTCAGTGGGGTCTACAGAGCCGTTGATATCTACCTTGAGGTCAGTATGAACACCTTCTCATTTTTCCTTGTTACGATTCACGAGCATGAATAACTTGAAAAGACTTTATACTGAGAGATCACGAAAGAAAGATACGAAGAGAAAAATAACAGAACTTTGTCTCCTGAAAGTCCTGTGTGATTCACGATGATTCTGATAAAAACAAAATAGCAAATTGTCATTACTTGAAAAGGAGAACTTAGTGAACATATTCTGGAAAAGTTTATAAATACATTTCTAGAGCTCTTCCATTGCTAAAAAGCCATTAGACCTGAACGAAGAATTTTCTGGTTGAATGTGATGTCTCAACAAACTAATCTCCAATGTCTGACATATAGTTGCCACATCGTTGCACGCTTAAATAATTCACTTCCAAAGATACTATCATGTTTATTTTATTTCAGAGGTAATGATTGTAAGATTCTGATGTCTGTCCATGCAATGCTAGTTTCTTGTTTCAAGAAGGTAATCTCTGTTTTCTCAAACTCTTCTTCAACTTATGCGTATGAAAGTTTTAACAAGAAAACTCCGAGATGCAACCTAATTCTGAGCAGGGTCAGTGAGTAACAAAATGTAAATGGTGCAGTCACATCCGAGCCTTCCATTTGAGGTGAGATCAAGGCTATGCAGATGCCTGAACTACAAGAAGCTTAGCTTTGAAGCATGCAAAGACCTTGCCAAGAACCCGAGAATCCCTCCAAATGTTGCAGTTCAAGCACTCATGTCTCTCAACTCCTCTAAGACCAACAAAGAGTTTGTTCAAAGTGAGACTACTACTCCAGTTGACACTTTGAGGATGATATCCTCCAATGGCATTGATGAGAAAAGCCTCTTAAAGGAAAACGAAGACATGGCAATATCCATAGAGAAGATGCAAAAGAGAGTGAAGGAACTAGAGAAGGTGTGTAGAGTGATGAAGGGTCAAATGTCTGGGTTGGCTAAGAAGAAAGTCACGACTGCTGCTTCACCTCAATATAGACCTTTGCCTAGATTATGTAGAATCACTGATATGTAATTCATATACTTAATTTTATACACACTACACTATACATTTAATTTTAATTTATTTTGCTGTAACTTTAAGGGTCCGTGCATTTTATGTTGTTACTCAATTGAACTTATTGTGAATTGCATGCCATTCCGATGTCAAATGATTTTGGTACTGAACGGGTGTCTGGTTTATTTGCCTATATTAGTCCGTGCAACCAATATAATGGTAGAATTACAAATTATTCGCTGTGGTCTGGTTTTTACTTGGGAGCTTGGCTATCGCAAGGTGTTATTGGGAACAAATTCGCTAGAGACAGTGCGTGTTATTTCTCAATCTTGCTCCTCCTTTCACCCCTATTTGTCTCTTGTCATGGTGATCCGGTCTCTTCTCAATAAGACATAGGTATACTCAAATTTTCATGTCTTCTATCAGACAAATCAATGTGTGAATTTTTTAGCTAGGAGAGGATCATCTCACTTTCATCCCTAAGTTGTGTGGTTTGCTCCAATCCTTAGGATGCGAATGCTGCGTTTTAATAATCAGCATTCGGTTGCTTTTTTGAGACGCCAGACCTTTGTGTTTCTTTTCTTTTTAATCCAAACAAAAGATTTTGGTACAGTTTCATATGTTCATTAGCAATATATATACGTAGGTGTGTATTATTCACTTGCAATTCAATTCGGGTATGTTTGTTTATATTTATATTTATATTTTTAATTTTTATTAATTTTAAATTAAGTAAAAACATTTGTTTGTTTAATTTTATGGTTTTTTTGGTTTTCAAAAATTACGAAAAACGTAAAAAGTAGTTTTTGTTTTTGTTTTTTATAATATGATAAATTATCGTATCAACTAAATATATATTATTTAATTATTTAATATATTACTTTTAATAATTATAATTAATAATTTATTTAGTTTTTGATATTGAATTAAATTTAGTAATTATTAATAAATATAATTAAATTTTAAATATATATATTTTAAATAAAATTTGATTTAATAATTAAAATAAACATTATTTTATAAACAAAATTTTAAAATATTTATTTTAATAAAATAAAAGAATTTTATTAGTAATTTGTTAATAAATATTATTTAAATTAAAAATAATTTATTCTTAATTTTTATATAATAATGTAATTTTTATCGATGAGAAGAATATAACTACGTTAATATTAACAACCAAACATATTTTTATTTTTATTTAAAAGAAAAACACATAAAACAAAAACTAAAATTACAATAAAAATAAAAATAAAACTAAATAGCTCGTGAATTTTTAATTTTTTGATTAAATTAACTTCATAGGCTTATGTTTGCTACTTTGCTATATACTTATTTTTTTATTTTTTTAAATTTAAAAAGAATACGACAATCTGATCGAATTTTAAATTTAAAAGAAAATGATGTAAATATAATCTTTTTTACATGTTAATGTCCTTTACAAAATTACAGAGAACTAATCAAAGGAATTTTTTTTGAATTATTGATATTTTTCCAAATAATCATATTTCACAAACTATATTAATCTGTGTGTTTATTGTTGAAGCTACTGCAATTTTTAGGATATAATATAATCTATATTATTAATTGAAAAACGATATCAATAAATAAATAAAAATTAATTAATTTTTTTAATTTATAAGATATTATTAATTTATAAAATTTATTAACCGATTTTTTATAACAAAAATTATTATAATAAATTGAATTAAAAAGTTAAAAATATAATTTTTTTCAACAAATATTAATAATACAAAGAATTGTATTTCTCAAAGATGTCGTCTTTTCATTGTTTCCTCATACAGACGTCTGCGTTCCACTGGAGAACAGCAGAAGTAGGGAGTGCGAGTGTCCTAACTCCGAACTTCTCTTGCCAAGCTCAACACTTGCAGGTTTTTAACTATCCCTCTGTCTCCTAATGTCTCTTTCTGTCAATGTCTAAATGCTGTCTCTTGCAAAATTTGATCGCAGACTGTTGCTTCATCTATCTCCTTCACTTCAACTCCTGTATTCAACCTTGCCCTTAAACCCTACCAACACCATTCCTAAAACCCCATGTCACCACAACGACTCTACTAAACCCCTAACTAAAACCCAACTCAAAACTCTAGTTTTGTCCCAGTTCTATCATGGCAAGTTCTTCAATCTTATCCAAAACGTTGTTGCTTCACCTTCTGTTCTCCTCACAGCCTCCCAAAACCTCATTACCTATCACCCCGCCGACGATTTGAGAGACTCAAGTTCTTGCCTTTACAACTTGGTCTCGAAAAGTTTCTCAATTGAGGAACTGGGTCGTGAGATTTTTGAGAACCGTTTCAGTGTTGAATCTAATTGTGTCACATTGAGTGGTAAAGGTGAGACCTTGACTTTGCCCAACTTGAAACTCAAAGTTTTTGTTGAAGCTATTAGGATTGTGTTAGAGAATGTATATGATGATCGGTTTGTTACTTTCTCTTATGGAGGGCGTGCCAATATGGGGCGTCATACGGCTATAAGGTATCTAAAGAATTCTGTGGAGAACCCAAGCTGGTGGTTTAATGTTCACTTCAATTGTAATGAGTTTGATAAGAGGAATGTGGATAAGTTGTGTTCGTTTATAGGAGAGAAAATTAAGGATGTAATTTTGATTGATGTGATTATGCGTTTATTTCAATGTCGAGTGTTGAGAATTGAATTGGGAGGGCTCTATTTGGGAAGAGGATTTCCTCAAGAATGTGGGCTCTGTTCAATTTTACTTAATATTTATTTTAATGGGTTTGATAAAGAAATTCAAGAAATGCGTCTAAAAATCAAAGAAAAGAATATGAAATTTGAAAAGAATGAGATTGATGAACAGCATAATTCTTTTTACAAGCCAGTGAAGATACATGCAGTGAGGTTCTTGGATGAGATATTAGTAATCACTTCAGGACGAAAGATGTTGGCTATGGATTTGAAGAGTCGGGTTCTGAGGCTTTTAGAAGAGAAACTGGAATTGAAGGCTGACAAAGTGAAAACGGCCATACACAGTGCAGTTTCAGAGAAAATTGCTTTTTTGGGTATGGAATTGCAAGCCGTCCCACCTTCAGTTTTGCGGCCTCCTATGTCAGAAAAAGCAATTAGAGCTAGAAAGAAGTATCTTCGACAGAAAGAAGTTAAGGCTTTCGAGTTGAAGAATGCAAGGGAGAGGAATAGGAAGAAATTAGGCTTAAAACTGTTGCATAATGTATTTAAGAAGTTGAAAACAGGTCATGAATTCAAATTTGATTTTCAAATTGAGAATGAAGTGCGAGAAATCTTTGCAACTTGGGCAGATGAAGCGATTCAAGAGTTTATGGAGTCCTTGGAAGATCGCAGGACATGGCATAGGATGCTGACTACAGGTGATTTTCTGTCACTAAGTCATATTAGGAATCAACTGCCTCAAGGGCTTGTTGATGCCTATGACAATTTCCAAGAACAGGTGGAGAAGCACTTGTCGCCAGTCAAAGCTATGAAGGCAATGGAGGAAGAAAAGAGGAGGGCTGAAGAAGAGGAAGAAAGAAAGTATGCTAAGAGAACAGTGGAGGATTTGACAAAGCTTTGCATGAAGGTTTGTGCACCCATTGAACTTGTGAGGAAAGCCATTAAGATGGTAGGATTTACAAACCACATGGGTCGTCCAAGGCCGATCAGTCTGCTTACTTCTTTGGAAGATGCTGACATTATCAAGTGGTATGCAGGTGTTGGGAGAAGATGGCTTGATTTCTTTTGTTGCTGCCATAACTTCAAAGTGGTAAAAACTGTTGTCAGCTACCACATGAGGTTTTCTTGTATTTTGACCTTGGCAGAAAAGCATGAAGCAACAAAACGTGAGGCCATTAAACATTACTCCAAAGATCTGAAAGTATTTAACATCCACGGAGAAGAAGAAATGCACTTTCCGACAGAAAGAGAAGTAAAGATGATGGGCGATAAAAATCTTTCAGATCCAAATCCCGTAGATGGAGTGTTATCTATGGTGTTGATCAGACTTGCTTCTGAAGAGCCCTCACATATCTGTGCTGCTCATTTCTGTGATAGAACAGACACTATTATCTATCACGTACGGTTACTGCAGAGTATTCTAAGTGTGAGTCCAATGGACAAGGAGAAGTGGGTTCCTGGGATGGGTGCAATTCATGAAAGTTTGAATCGTATCTGTCTCCCACTTTGTTCTGATCACAAAAGTGACTTGTATGTTGGAAAAATTACACTTCAAGATATAGATTGTACTTTAGGATACTGAACAAAGGTTTAGTGGCTCATTCTAACTCTGCAGGAGGCATTGATCCTTGTAGCCAGAGCTCTAGATTGATGTATGGAGATCAAGGTGAATACGATTAGAGGGATTTAGATTTTTTCTGCTATTAAAGTGAACTGTGTACTTTTTGGAGGTCACAACATGCAAAATCCTGCCTCCAAATGTGAATAACAGATTGCCAGCCGATAGATTTTTGAACTATGCAGCTGGTATATTTCGAGTTCTGATGTATGCAAATTATATTCTCTCTATTCAATGGTGTATGTATGTATTTGACGGAAACCGCATGATAAGAATTTAAAATCTTAAATGGGTAAAAGTTGGTCGATGCTTTTCTTCTGCTGTAGGTCGACTGTTTTATTGTGTTTCACCAAGAGTGAGCATTTGTGCCTTCTGCAGTATTTATTAGCATGTTTTGCAAAATTGACCTCCATTTATGTCATTTCTTATGCCTACATGTTCATAATTATGCAAGTATTTGTAATAAATCCTTTACTAATAAAGAAAACATAATAAAGAAAATTCATTACTGTGTAACTAGTAAAACTTAAAAATGTGCGGCATTGCAGTCACGTTTAGTTTGAATTTTTCTGATATATACAACAAAGTCCGCAAAGAGGTAGTTCATGGTGAGTGTGGTCTGATGGGTGGAGGGTATCATGTTAGAAGTGAGTATCTTATTTGTCTATTAAATGGACACTCAAGCAGTGTAATCACAGCCTACTCTATGTATTATCCATCTTTCAGACCGTTCACATATCTAATGGTTACTGTTACAGCTCTGTGCTTTGAGACTCCTGGCATCAAACTGTAAGAACATTGAGCAACGTCTATTATTGAACACGGTTACTGATGTAGGGCATTGATTTCGATGGATGTAATTGAGGGATCATATGACCAACTGCAATCAATCTGAGAGTAAGACTTGTGTGGACAAGTTACAGCTCAAAAATGCATCCAGCTCCACTCCAGCTCCATTCTCTTACATGAAACTTATATTCTTGTTCTTCCCACCAGCCATCTTGTTTTGAAATGTTGTCACAGAACTGATTTCTTTTTTTGCAGCAGGCAGCATGTTAGATATCCCAGTCGGAAATTGATAAACTAGCAAAAGGAACTTGCAGTAAGTAAATTAAGACTTTTGAAGGAAGCTGGAAGGTGACTATATAGCAGAAGTTTAACTGACTGCCGTGGACATTATGTTTCAAATGAACCATGCAGGGCGTTGATTTTTCAAATTGTATTATTTGAAAGACTAACGGGATCTGAAAGCCAACACAGATTAGTTTAAGATTGATGTCGAAGTAGTTCAATCGAGTATGGTTATCAATTTGTTTTGAATTGAAGAGTTATTGATACTTTAGCTTACTTTCCAACAATATTTTCAGGTATCCTGTTTCCATATATATCCCACAATTTGCCATCTAACAGCTCAACACAGCGACTCTTGTTATTATCAAGTGAAGACATCAACTTGAACAAACATCTGCCGTTACTTTATTATTCACACCCCTTTGGGCACTTATGTTACATTATCCTGAAGGAAATAACTTTGAAACCACTCGGATCTTACATTCATTTAAAGATACAGTCCTTGTCCTAATAGATGGGGAGTTCCCAAGTATTAGATACTTCCCTTTGGACACAACTTACCACTGAATCGGGAACATATCACCTGTTGTTATCGTATTTTATGAAATGAGACTTATAGAAAATAAATAGATAGATGGTAATGAAAAATGATAGAAACAGAATCATAATGAGACCAGATAATCTAAATCTTAGAAGTTTCTTAGAAGACACGGTTGCACGCATAAATTAGTGAGCACCTTCTTCCACTCGAAACTCTAACATGTGTATCGTGACCGTTGAGCGAGAGTTCATTGACTACTGCCGAATTACACATTCTCAACTGCTTGCTTCATGCATTAACATTTATTTTAGCTTCTCGATGACCCACGCCTCTCCCCGATTCATCCTCCCCAAGATAATGCCAAAACCTAGGCCTCTAAACATATGCATGCATATGCTTTTATTTTTAATTTTACCTCTTAAAGTCTGTTTCTTTGGAGTTTATACTTGATCTTCAGTTGTTTAAAGCTATGTGAAACCAATTAAAATAATGGGTAAGGGAAGCATCTTAGTTGGAGACATGGCCACGCGGATGGACCGGATGGTAAAGAGAGCAAAGAGAATCAAGCTACTTGGAGAGCGGACCCCACATCCGATCTTCAATCTCCAATGAGTGTTTACAACTTTCAAAGACCCTTTTGTCTCCTTATTATGATGCTCTATTTCATGGTTGCCCACCAAAACAGAGCAGAGCAAAGAAGAAGAAGGTTTCTCATTTCTTTCTTTCCACTCACCCATCAATCCTCTTCACCAATGAGCTGCATCTCTTTAATCGAGGTGGAAACTTTACTGATTTAAATGTTGACTACTCATGGTGGCTCAATATACCATTCTTTGACTTCCCAAAAAAACTGATCTTACTGATGAACGTTGGTATTATTACGGTGCCCATGAAAGATTGACCAATTTCCTCTTTCGCTCTCTATCTTTTTGCTGATTACAGCCAACCCAGATGAACCAACCATCTCAGGCAATCTTTTTGAATCTGGTAAGAGTCTTTCTTTTGATTCTCTTTGTTGGTCAAAGCACGATCCTTTTCTATTACGATTTTATCATAATTGCAATTCTGAACTATGTAATTACTCTTGTTGTTCCTTGTGCTTTATTGATGTTCGATTGTTGGTTGTTGAACAAATATCGGGATCTTCTGATAGTTCCTTGCTTTGAATAGCTCATAAACTGTCCCGAAACCACATTTGGGCTTATGGGTAATCATTGTAATCCCAACAAATTTAGTGTCGACAATAATCTTAAGCATTCCCCTCCGTTTTCTTCCCTACTTGTTTGTTAAAAGCTGTCTTTTGGGAGACAAAAAGCGAAAATAATGAAAGAGGCGACGTCTGATACTGTTTTACACTCAGGGTTAGAAATCAACTGCATCAAGCAGCAGTCATCATCCATTCTCTTTCTTACAATTGAAGTGAATGCCCTGGTTCGCTTCCTGAGATGGGTTCTGGGGGAAATCTGGAATGGTTTCCTGAATCTCGTCGACCATTGGTATTTGACAAAATTCCTGATTGCTGGCTTGTAACTTTGTTCACTAGTGGACTACGGAATAACAAAAGCAGCTTCTATGTTTGCCTAGCATTTCAACTTGAGGAGTCTCAAATGTCATTTACTTTACGAAAATTAAAATTTGCATAGTTTGATGATTAAGGGCTAACTGATTTATGCGGCTTTGAGGTTTTCTCTATGATGTGTTTTTGAGGAGTCCGAATGTTGTTCATAAGTTGATAAGATAACTTTATATCCGATTCCTTTAAGACATAAGATTGTAAACTAATCTTCTGATGCAATGCTGAGTTCCAGTTTTGATCACTACTGGATCTTCGTACCAAAGGACTTGTTAATGGATCGTCAAGGTAGGCTATATGCAGATTCACGGGACGAATCTACACCTATGGAGAATGAATTTGGAAAAAAGATATCCTCAGAGAACCCATTTTTCACAAATTTCAGAATGCCAGAGCAGCAGCGGAGGTGGGAAGATAGTGGACATAAGATGGAACCATCTTTACAAGAATTCAATATACCATCTGAAACCGTTTCTTCTCACTCTCACATATCTGGTAATCAAATCAGATCGACATTTCAAGCTGACAAAATGCAAGATTGGGATCCTAGAGCTATGCTTAACAATCTTTCTTTCCTAGACCAAAAGATTCATCAGCTTCAAGATATGGTAAGTTCTATTGCTGTCCAGAAGGGCCAGATTTCAGGGCAGCCCGATCAACTTTTAGCTCAGCGCCAGCAATTGATCACAGCTGAAATCACTTCCGTAATAGTTCAGTTGATCTCCACTGCAGGAAGTCTTCTCCCATCTGCAACCGTGAGGCGTACTCTCCCTACAACCACTCCTTCAAATGGACAGCTTGAACAACTTGATGGATTTCATTTTTCTTCTGGGGAGATCATGAACAACAGTGTACAGTCACAGTGCTTACAACATGGTTGTGGACATAATGTGTCTGAACCAAACCACTCTGCTGAAGAACATGAACTGAAAGATGAAGAAGATGCTGATGAAGGAGAGAATCTTCCACCTGGTTCCTATGAGATCTTACAATTGGAAAAAGACGAAATCCTTGCACCACATACGCACTTCTGCACGATCTGCGGGAAGGGTTTTAAAAGAGATGCAAACTTAAGGATGCATATGAGGGGTCACGGTGACGAGTACAAATCTCCTGCTGCACTTGCGAAACCACACAAGGAATCGAGCTCCGAGCCGGTGCTTATTAAGAGGTATTCCTGCCCCTTTGCTGGCTGCAAGAGGAACAAAGATCACAAAAAGTTTCAACCCCTGAAGACTATCCTTTGTGTCAAAAACCATTACAAGAGAACCCATTGTGACAAAGCCTACACCTGCAGCAGATGCAACAACAAGAAATTCTCCGTCCTGGCGGACCTAAAAACTCACGAGAAACATTGTGGCAAAGACAAATGGCTATGTTCCTGTGGCACAACCTTTTCACGGAAAGATAAGCTCTTCGGACACATTGCTTTGTTCCAAGGTCACACCCCAGCCATTCCCCACGAAGAAACTAGTAGACAGGCTGCCTCATCTGATAAAATGGACAACAAAGAAACAGGTAACACAGTTGGAAGTATGGATTTCAGCTTTGGCCTCTCGAAGGGGAGTTTTGATGAATCTACCAGTTATTCCCTGCCATTGAACACTGAAACACTAAATTTTGCAAGATTTCAAGAGTTCCAGCGATCCTTTTTTGATGATTCAGAAACTTCATTCTCCTTCCTACTGTCTGAGGCTTCTGAATATAATCAGAAAACCAGGGGAGAGTCCAGCTCCAACAAATTTTCTTGACATTTCGGAAATTTCCGAATAAGTTTATTGATTGCCTGTCAGGGCTCTAGTTGATTGTAGCTGAGGTTGTTGAATGTAGTTCTATTAAATAATAATAATTATTATTTTTAAATTTTCTGATCGCAAAATACACAATTGAAACTAGACATTTTCGTTTATTTTTAAAAATATTTTTACTAAATTATCTTTTTTCAAAAAATAATATATGATTGAAATTATAAATAATGCATATTAAACGTATGGAAATTATTGTTAAAATGATCACATATATTTAATAAAATTCTCATACTCAAAACAAATTTCTGATACAATAAAATACTCTTCAATTAGGTGCAATGATGGCTCGGGCCGGGCTCGAACAATTTGTGTTGGGCCCAATCTTAACCTAAGGCTCGATCTGGGTTAAGTTCGATTAAGCTTAGATAGTTCGAAATTCGTGAGATCTTTAAAATTAAAAAATAAAAAATAACGTTTTCACAAAATGATATCAATTTTTTCTATAATTGACTCGATTAAAAAAATCAAAAAGCCTGTCTTATAGTTCCGTTAAGTGCTTGTTTAGATAAGCTTATACTAGTAGAGTTTTTGTCAGTAAATTTTTTTTGAAAAGTTCTAAATTTGAGCTTCTTAAAAAGTTGTATTTTTATTTCTAAAAAAGCTATTTCTATTAAAAAAATATTTTTGAATTTTACGGCTAAATACTCTTTTTTTTTAAATAACTTTTTGGGTTTAAAAAAATACTTTTTTACTCTCCAAAAATTGAACCAAACAGGCACTAACTCGAACATGTCTATTAACTTCAAGATTGGGACGGATCGGATCAAATTAGGTTGAAGTGAGTCGGGCTCAAGCCTGCTTTTAATAACTAAAAATATTTTTATATGGGATAAATAAAATTTGTATAATTTGATCTCTAACAATGGGAGACGGTTAAGAAGAAGGGGAAGGAACACGTGTAAAAGAGAAAGGATGAGGTGTCATGTGAAACCTTTTAAGGTAGGACATGATGATGACGTGGTATTGTTATAAATGTCATCTTGTCTTGTGTTTCTGGAACACCCTAAACTTAAAACACAAACATTCCAAATTAATTAACAAACTAGAAACCAACCATACTGGTTTAAATCTAACTATTTGATTTAATCACCTCATTAATATTTAATTAAGACAACATTAGATCATTCAAATCTAATAAAAAGGGAGCTCTTCTCCTCCTTCTTCTTCTTCTTCTTCACTGTTCCTTTCTTGTTCTGATTGGATTGGGTTTCCATAATTTAAATTTAAATAACAAGGATTAAGAAAAAGAAACAGAAAAAGAAGAAGACAACAATCTCAGGCGAGTGATGGCACGCGGCGGCGCCGCAGCAATGGCGGAGGTCACAGCGTTGAATTTGAAAGAAGCGTATAGCTGGTGGCATCATATTAACGAATCGGTCAAGTGGCAGGACTCTATCTTCCACGTCCTAGCGGTATTATACGGGCTAGTCGCCGTTGTCGCTCTTGTAACCGCCGGCTTCTCTTTTCTCAATTTCACATACCTTTAACTACGACTCTTATTCATAATAATAATAAAACTTTTAATTTTAATTTTGTGATTATTGTTGTCGACCGATGCAGGTTGCAATTGATGTTTCTCTAGGGTTTCCGGCTTTTTAGGGGCTTTCCTGCATGATTTTGCGTATGTTTTTATTTTTCTCGATTGGTTTCATGCTTAGGAAATTGTATTATGTTTCGGCATTAGGTTCAATTGGTGCGTATTCAATTGAGAGTTCCGGAGTATGGTTGGACCACTCAGAAGGTTTTCCACTTCCTCAATTTCTTGGTCAATGGGGGTTAGTATCTCTTGATGTTGAGTTTTAATATTTTTTTAATTCCTGGATTTCTGATGTTATTCAATGGTCTTTTACTTTTTCTCCTGATTTGCAGTTCGATGTGTAGTATTTGTTTTCCGTCGGGACGTGCAACACATACGCCCAGTGGTTGGTAGTCTTATGTTGATTAGTGTTTTCTGATTTAACTTTTGGTATCTATGCTTGTACCTAATATGTCAGGCTTGCATTGGCCAGATTTTGCAACACATCCTACTTGATTTGCCAAGTCTTGCTTTCTTTACAACTTACGCGCTTTTGGTCCTCTTCTGGGCAGAGATTTATTACCAGGTTACGTTCATTTGCTTACTCAATTGTTTGGTCTACTTTGGAGTATATTTATCTTCTTCTGACGTTAATTAAATTTGACAGGCACGTGCTGTATCTACTGATGGACTTAGACCAAGTTTCTTTACAATCAACGCTGTGGTTTATGTTATTCAGGTGGATCACTTCTCTGTTTCTGTAAATCAATACAATGATGCTTGGAACAAGCAGCTAAACAAATGTTATATATCGCTTTTAAGGCTAAAAACATTGCTTAAAATGGTTTAAAGAAACTTCTCAAACTGTTACCATATGATCCTTACACCCCAATGTTTTATGCCATTGTATCTGAAGTGGTGCTATATACAAATGCTGTAACGTGGAATGCTTTTAGGGGATCATTAACCACTAAAGAAGAAACTGTTAGATTTTATAGTTAGTTGAGGAATTGTGAAACTGAGTTTGCATGAACAGATAAAACGTATGCTGTGAGTGAGGAAAATTGGAAGAGAAGAATATATTAACTTAAAGGACGTGGTTTAAATATTGGAATAATTGAAATGGTGAGTGTCTAAAAATTTTTAAAATCCTATGTTACCTTACCCTCTTTTGTACTGATTATGTAAAGTGGGAATTTAAATGGGCATTCCCAACAAATAGACCACTGCTGGAATTCATCATACCATACGCCAAGGAAGAAAAAAAAAAAAAGGAAAGAAAAGATCGTGAGGTGGAAGATATACTGAAATCAAATGCAGTTTGTTGCATATAGAAACAAATAAACATGGTATAATGGTTTTTGTGGTTGGATTGATTGGTTGGTTATGGCATTAGTTTAAAACAAATGAAAGATGACATTGTAAATATGCTCTTGCAGCTTATTCCTAACATTAATATCTTTACTAATAGTAGGCATGATGTCTTAAGCAAGGGTGCTTTATGCATGCCTCGGATCATAGTAATTCTAGTATTTGCGTGCCTGGTTACAAACATGAATGCATGTATGGATGTGTTAATATGTAGGTATATGTGCCCAAGCAATGTGTATACAGAGAGATTCTCTAGGGTGTTAACGCAATTGTTAGAGCTAAAAAAAATCGTCTAGTGGGCAACATTTACCGTGCATATAACCTGGAAGATTATCAAAGTGGAGTTTGAAAATCTGCATTTAACAGCCCTTTATGAAAATTTTAACAAAGAAGTTTCTCTTTGAATAATTGTGGACTCTTTTGGAACATCATACTGATAGTTTAGTAATTGTAAGACCTTTGTCAAAATGTTGCAACTAGAATTTTCTGTCTTCCTGAGACCAAGTTATTGTCTTTTTGGATACCATTTTGCAAGCTGCAACTCTGATCAAGATGACCTATGATTTACAGAGCTATTGTGCCCTTTTTATCTCTGTGTGTGTGCACGTGTATTAATTGCACCTTAACACTCAAATTGATCGATTCCAGATTGCTATGTGGTTGGTGTTGTTGTGGAAGAATATCCTGGTTGTCGTCATCATTTCTAAGATGTTCTTTGCAGGTTTTCTTCAGTATTATTTTAAATGTTCTAATTATACAGAGTAGTTTTACAGTGATAACTGATGCTTTTATCACGTGCAGGAGTATCTTTAGTTGCAGCTCTTGGCTTTCTCCTTTATGGTGGAAGGTAATACTGCAATATGCATTTGTCCTCCTACTTTGTGTGGATGATAGCAGAAGACCTTTATCTCTGACCACTTTAGTCTGGATAGCTGGATCATAGGCCAGCTTATGATGTTTCTACCATTACTCTTTAGGATTCTTATGAGATGGCGCATTATAGCTTTTCTTTCTCCTGGAGACTAGGTTAGTCAATGAACTGTTGTCTGTAGTTTTTCAGACCCCAAATTTGTCAGATTTGTGTGTGACAAAATTCAGAAAAAAGTCGGCACTTCTATAACTTTCTTTATATGCTTTTGTTTTCCTGCCGTAATTGATGCTTGTAACAGTTTATTTTTTACTCTGACATGGAAATGGCACAATATCATCGATGTGGCAATGGATTCATTTTGATCTAATGCTTTTGTAGAGCAGAGGCACATACTCTGTATTCTGTCATCTTCTGTCCCTTTTCTTTGGTGCAGATAATTTGACCTAATTCTAAGTTACGTATCTCTACACCAAGTTTGCTGTATTTTGATCTACTTCATTTCATAATTTTCATCTCCTGTCAGGCTGTTCCTAATGTTGCAGCGCTTTCCCGTGGAATCCAAAGGGCGGCGTAAGAAGCTTCAAGAGGTATATATCTCTTATAAATGTTAATTTTTTGCTTTCAGTACTGTTTTCATTTGACATTTTTGTTCTTCCTCTTTTGCTTTACTTACAGGTTGGCTATGTGACCACCATATGTTCCTTATGCTTCCTCATCAGATGCATCATGGTGAGCCTACTCAACTCTTATAAAACAAATTCTATTTCTTGACCTCGGTTAAGTGAAATGATGCCTCAGCATGGTGAAGTTTGATAAGGAAATTGTTAAAATTATGATGCAATATTAAATGTTTGCATGAAATTCTTCCATTACTGGTTGACTGAGGCCTGTCCTTTTCAACCTTTTTCTTCTGCATGCAAATTTTGATGCCGAGTTTCTAAAACTTAATTGTTTCTTCCATGTTACATGAGCATCTGACACTAGCTTACTCTGTTCTTTAACAATGCTTAGATGTGCTTTGATGCTTTTGATCAAGCGGCAGACCTAGATGTGTTGGACCATCCAATTTTAAACTTCATATATTACTTGGTAAGTTTGTTATGATTTTCTGTACGTCATTATTATGGATAACTTATCAGTGCCATGATTATTCCTCTAATCTTAAATATTCATACGATGTTACCCTAATATTGCTTAATGTCAAACAAAAAGCAAATATTCGTTCACTTTCTGTTCTACTATTCACCAATATACTCTTCAGCACTCGAACTTATTCACAAGAAACACATATGTGCTGTAATGAAATTTGGTATATGTTTCCATTTTCGCTACAAATCTACATGATTTCACTAGACACATATGACCTGTACAAGGAAAGTGCTGGATATTGCTGGACATATATAATCTCTACAGGAAAATGTAGGTTATTCATTAAATTTTTTTGTATGCATAGTTCATAGCCCTTGTCGAACATGACCTAGCTCAATTTCATACCCTTCAAATTTGGATTTCAGAATGTTATGGTGAGAAAATTAAAATAATAATCTGTCTGGTTGGATTGGAACAGCCAAAACTTAAAACTCTTTTTTTTTTGTGTCTAGATTCCTATGCATAAGATTTTCACTATTACCTGTTTCTGTGTGCAGTTAGTGGAGATTTTGCCTTCATCCTTGGTTCTTTTCATTTTGAGGAAGTTACCTCCAAAGCGTGGCATTACACAATACCATCCTATTCGTTGAAAAGGGTGGGAGCAAGAAAACATGCAGATCCTAGAAGCGATGAAATGCTTGCAGTAAAAAAGTTTTATATATCCTCTAACGAGAACAAGCAAAATACTCGTTTAAGTTGAGACTGTTCTTCGGGAAAACCAAGAGCCTTTATCAGAATGGAATCGAACATATCAACATGTTCTTGGTAGGATACTGTAGATGTGTCAAAAGCACATACCTTCTGAGGATTGTGCAGATGTCTGATTGTTGGTGTTTAGTCTTTCCATATCAGATTTGATTCCTCTTTTGTGTCAATACAATCTTGGGCTACGGTGTTTCAGTAAATCATCCTGCAATTTTTATGAACAGCAATTCTAATAACTATTTTCGTCTATGACTAACCTTCTTTCACCCCTTTTTTTTCACTTTTGTGTTCAATAAGAGAGGAAATGTAGTACTGGAATTGATAGATGCTTATAATATATGTTTTTAGAGCATTCTATAATAAGATGATGAAAGTATAAAAAGGATCAATGAAACTACAGACTGGAGGAGATCGGTACCTGTTGAAGGAAACATGTGCAGAGAGTTTCCCCGGACTTCTCTTTGCTTAGGCTACTTTTGGAATGTGAAATTGAGAGGGATTTTAATGGATTCATGTCTTGGAGATTAACTAGTTGACGGGTAGGTTTAGTTCTCACTAACTAGTTGACTGGTAGTTTTAGTTCTCACTTATACCTTTCTGGTGTCAAAGTGCTTTGAATGGTTGGTTTTATGTTTCTATATTCTTTTTATAATCTTTTGTATGACTAGATTTGTAACAATTGATAAGCTCATTTGCCTTGAAGATTAAAAGGTTTGAGTTCTAAAATTAGTCTATGAATTGAATTTTAATTTAAAAATTAAGTTTAAAATTCAATTCAACTTCTTATAAAATTGTCTAATATTATTTAAACATATAATATTATACTAATTTCTATTTTATTGATATTATAATAAATAATCTAATAATAAAAAATATAAATATAAATGGTAACGTTTTAAAGCCAGACGGAAGTTAAACTGGTAAAATAAGATGTTAAAAGTTTATTTTGGTATTAAACTGTTATAAAATTAGTTAAAGATCGAATAAAATTAAAGAATTTAAATATGATTAAAAGATATTGTTTTTATCAAAAAAATTAAAATTTAATTAAAAATATATTGTTAAATAAAAATTAATGGATAGAATTTACTACTTAATAAAAATTGATCGTTTTTTAACAATAAAAATTATTAAAATAAATCGTATCGAAAAGTTAAAAGCCGAATAGAAAAGGATTTTATAATTAGACAGGTCAAATTAGTTGAATTTTTTAATTATTAATAAATATTATTGACTTAGCTTAAATTTAAATTTTTATAAAGGATCAATCTTGAATTTAAAATAAAGCTAATTTTAGATTGAATTTTAATAAGTATAAACTTAAAGCTTTTAAAAATTTTTTTGATAATCTAACTCAGACCTGCGTACATCTCTAAGCATAACCTGAGCCGCAATTACCGTATAGTTTTGTGTCTCAACCTACATCTTGCACCAAAAAGGTCCGCAGAAACTTTACCGTTTAAAATGAGTAGTTGAAGACAAAAGACATGTTTCATTTCAATCTCTGTTCACTTGTTCTTGGAAGAGAATCTATATGTTACATTAAATCTTACCGTCTAAAGTAACTGTTCTTGTGCTTGTGTTCTAATACTCATGTATTGTACAAGGTTAAAAGGAGCTTTCACAACTCCTGTAGGAAATGTATAAAGAGCTAGACTGGAGTAGACTACCTATACATCTTTTTCCTTCTGGCAAAAGCAAAACTGTTGTTTTGCTTAGCTTATCAACAACAGGATAACCAAAAGAGTCCCAAGTCCAGTCATCAACATGAACAAGCAATAATATCACTGGCACGTGCAGAAGACATCTGCAACTCATCAACCTCCGCTCTGTGCCGAAAATTCAGGTGCTCGGCCAAGAGGAACCATGAGATCCCTCATCACTTCATACTCTTCTAGGCTTATTTGAGCACCATCCAACACCTGTTAAACAAACAGCAATACCAAAAGTGTCATTACTTAAAAAGATAAAGATTCCTAATATCCAAATCCGTTGTTGCAAGCTAGCCAACCTACCTGCTCTACTAATTCATTCCTCCCTGAGTTTTAATTTGGGAAAACAGTAAGAGAATAGATTTAACTGATAACAGAAACTTGATTTACAAGTGAAAAGAACCTAAAAACCCCGTCACATGACCTTGCCTTGCTACCCTTCTTAGTCTTTAGGGATTACTCGAAGATAAATACTATCAAGATCCTGAGATTATTTGGTAACATATGCCATATTTAGCATAAATGACAATTTCATTGTTATGCTTTTGATTCATGTATGAGTAACATCAAAATGGAAAGGTTCTTAATTGACTTCTTTTCTGGTGACTAAGAATTTGTTCATTGATTTTTGGCCAACATATGTTTGAGATAGTTCTCAGTTCATCACCACTCTCATAGAGATAATATTAGAAGCCAGAAAAATGAGAAGGGTAGAGAGGGAAAAAAATGAAAAGAAAGGATAAGTGATCTGCACATAATAAAAGAAAAAAGGCCTTCTGCAACAAGTAGACAGGATTCTCTTGAGCTACTATCTTCGCACCCTAATGCAGAAGCCCTGCTGTAAGATGGCCTCATTTTCTAGTTAAAAGAAAATAACAAGCAATCTCACCCTTTGGATCTGCACAAGTTTCTATTACAAAAGAGGAACGACTCGGACAACTGAAATGTGAACAAAAAACAAGCAATCTTACCCTTTGGAGCATCATCCGCCTGTTAATCATATGTGAAGTAAGCGCAGGTATCCTACTAACAGCGAGGGCGTCAAGGAAGAGAAGAGCAATGACTTGCCACTGTTTCATTCTGAATGCTGGGAGCGCATCAACAAAAGACATTGTGTCCAACAAGCAGCTCTGCATAAAATTGCCTTGTTCAAATTTGAGAAAACAGATAGTCTAATCTGTTCTTTTAGTTCCTTGGATGATACATGGAATCATATTACAAGAAAAGATTCTCCAAGTACAAAACCATTCTTTTAAACACGTTTCAAACTTTATCACACAATATATGTGAGAAACCGTGGATCTCATGATTCTCACTAAGTAAAAAGGGGAGTCCGACCAACGATGATTTCCTTAACAGTGAAGAAATCATTATCATAATCGATTACTTGCAGTTTTATAAAATAAAATCAACATAGCACGTGGATAAACACTTGAGTAGTAACTTAATGTGCTTGCCAGAATTGATGATGGTATTCCATTCCTTACACATGCAATTATTACTTATGGAATCAATTATAGTCACCGTAATGCCTGCATTGGTGAAAAATCATATATTTCCAGCGACTTTTAGAGCATTGAGAATCCATCAACAGGTCATTTTATAAGTTGTACTTCTAAGAAAGGCAAATTATTAGTCGCCATCAATCGACTATTTATTGTGTAACCTGTACTTCTAAGAAAGATGCTATGAGTTTCACATTATTAGTCACAATGAGATGGTAGCCTATTTATTACCGTTGCAAGCTCCAGTGTCGATATTGGTATTGACAATCTAAGATCTGCAATAACTCCAGGAAATGCTCGGGCAAGACAACCCTCTACACTTTTCTTGATTTCAGAAGAGCGACCATCTCCCAAGACTATCTTTTGGGGGTACTCCCTCCCATTAACAAATAAATAGTCTTCATGGGAACTTTCATCTCTCCCATATATGTAAGCCAAAGATGATGATGTTATCCATGCAAACAGTGCCATCCACATCGTCGCAAAAGAGGATAACTAAAAAATGCATATAGTATGAATCTAAAACTGAAATAGTAAGAAGATATACTAACTAAATTTAAACGAAACTTACGGTCAAACTAAATCCCTCAGGTGGGGCATCAAACCATGAATCCTCAGGATCAAAAATATCAGAACAATTAGTCCCAGGCTTTCCAGGCCATTTAGCAGAAGCATATTCTAGCTCACATGGATCCTCAGTGGTAACACTCTGATCCACATCAGGTAGACTGGGTAAAATGATGAGTCCAGCTTCAGACACTGAAGGTGTATGCAATAGAACATTAGAAATGGAAAAACCACTATTAAATGCACAACAATGCAGAGTAACTGTAATTCATTAGCAATGAACAGATGCATGGACACCCTACTGGCATTAGTAACATCAGCGCCTTCAGATGCAACAGATTCTGCTGCCTGGCTCAATGCTAATGCACAAGTTTCTGCGGATTCATAACGTAGCATAGCATCATCATCTTGCTTGTCAGTACTGCTTAAAACATTATCACCTGTCTTTTTATCCTCAATTTTCCTAATCTCAAAAAGATTTCTACTTCCAAAACTATCCATCTTCTCATCAGCCCAAGTTACAGAGCGACCAGACTTCTTAACAGTAGAAGATTTAAGTGAGGGTTTCAGCAAAAAGACACTAGCTGCTTTCGCAGCTTGAGATTTCTCTTCAGTATCAGAAGTACCAACACTTAAACAGTTCAAAGAAGAATTTAAAAGTGAAGATACAACTTCAGCATTAGGCTCATCCTCTACAACCTGCTGACATCTTTCCCCTCTTGACTTTCCCGGGGTCTGACTAGAGTCATCCTTCACAGAAGCAGAAGATTGACTATTCAGGTCCATATCAGCTCCTTTTCCTTTATCTTCACTCTTTGCACAAGAAGCAGTACCAGTCAAATTTGATGAACCTTTAGAAATGCTGTATTCATCTTCAGTGATTATAATACTCGTAAAGTCCATATCGTTAACGATAAAATCACTTTTGCTACTCAATGTGTTTTGGTTGGCTTTTGGTCCTACATCATATGGAAGATTAGGAGGAAAAACTCAATTAATCAAAGATAATACCAATGACAAAAGATCACAAAGAAAATACATAGAATAACGTAACAGATATGCCATGCAACATATAAGTTATCCCCCTATAAGGGAAGACTTAAAAGGCTGTGTTTTGTTGTCACAGAGAAAACTTAAAAAAGAGGAAAATCAACTCTCTTGGAAGATTGTAACTTGCATATTTTCAGAAACCGAGGTAATATAATCATAAATATAATGAAATCAGCATTCATGTAACCGAAGAAAACATTCTATTCTCTTCTAAATATTCATTAGTTAGGATGAATTCTACGAGCAAATCCTATATGTTCTTTCTTCAACATACTCGCACCCCAAAACAAAACTTCAACCCACAATCTACAATTTCACTTTCCACATGATTTCCAACAATATGAGTACAATAGCTAAAGATATAGCCAAAGCAAAGCATAGTTAAAGACTTAGCAAGCGTACCTGCTTGAAATTTTTTGACCTGAGAAGGCTTGGAATAACGCTCTCTTTGCGGCACGTAGCCCTCAATTGCATTTGATGGACCAATCCACTGATCAAACAAAATCTCCTCACCTCTGTGTTCCATCTTCTCCTCAATCTTTAAATTAGATAACCCTAAGTCGCCCTCATTTCCTGACTCCTGAGAACTCAAACTCAAATTATCAAACAGCTTCAGGACCTCTTTCAGTTTTGCTGGGTTCAAAACTGAGCATCTCTCAGCTTGCAAGCTCCCAGCAAAAACTTGACTATTAACAACACATCCAGTAGAGCAATACATATACGTCTCGTGTAGATCATAGACCTTATGCTCCTTTAACGAAATGCGATAACGGCCCTTCTGGGGACGATCACTTGGAAGAGAATTTCTGCACAGCGGGTAACCACAAAGGTTTGATATTGATCTCTCAACCACGACATCTTCATAGTCACCGCGAGACATCACAGATCCAGCTGCAAATAGTTGGTCTTCATGTTGGATGCCCTCAAGAAGGGAAAGCTGCAACTTGTAGACAGTGTCTTTCACAAGGACTGACTGCTCCTCAACCATTCTCAAAAAAATTTACAAACAATGGATTGTTTCCTGCAAGCGGATAGCATCAAAATGAAAACATGTAAAGCCAACATAGACATCATTCTTAGTAATTTTAACCGCGGATTAGCAAACACTATCACAAGAACCCCAGAAAAAATAAGGGACCAAATTTTTTTATTTTCCTTCTAACAACAGCACGATTAGAAACAGAAACCAAAATTGAAAAACTTAAATGGATTGCTAGATAATAAAGAAAGGAAAAGCATTCGATAAAGCTTCGATATTCAAATACCCTTTATAAGAGGGGCAGCATATTACATGGCCAACAAAAAGTTGAAACATACGAAATGGAAACTTCGACAAAGAAAATTCAAAACTCAACAACATAAAAAGAATCGAAAATCACATTCAAAACCTTTCGAAGAAAATTAAAGAAGTAAACTTTTCGTCAATGAGCAAATTAAAGCAGAAACCACTTCACACCCAGAAAGTTTTGCAACAATTAGAGTCCTAGACGGCGGCGTTAGATTACGAGAGCGACGGCTGTGCGAGATTATGAGAGCGACGGCAGCGTTGCGAGACCATGAGAGGGAGAGCGGAAGCGGAGAGTGATTAAATCAATGCCGAAGGCGGTCGAATTTAATTTAATAACGTGTACCTGAATAAATAGTGTTGTCGATTCTTTATACAATTTTAGTTTAATTAATGGTTACTCAATTAATCCAACTCGACTTGATCGTCAAATTTGATTTGAGCTTATATTTAGTAGAAATTTCAATGAGTCGGGTCGGATTTGAGCTGCCTCCTGGTTTGATCTCGGGTCATCGTAACGTAAAAGGTCAGGATGGGTCGCCTGTAGCTCAGTTCAGCCACTGGTTGGCAGATCCATAGCCAAAGTTATGGCCCGACGAGCTATAGGTGGGTCGGGCCATTTATTTTTTAAGTAAAAACTTCCAAAACCACGTCATTTTGAAAGTAATGAGGTCAACCCGAGCTAAAAGCAAGCTGGACCGGTTTTGTCATCTCTAATATTTAGGCTTCATAAAATTTTCCAAACTCAATCAAAACAGGCTAGCTTAGGCCAAAAGCAGGCTGGGTCAATTTTGTCATCCCTAATATTTAGGCTTCGTAAAATATTTCAAATTTAATCAGACCTCTCTACTATATAGGGGTAAGATTGCGTACTATCAGACCTATCTAGATTCCGCTTTATTGCAGGATTTCGAACTGGATAATGATGATGATAATGAAAATGTCTCAAACTTAATCGAAGAGCTTTTTTTTTTGGACATTGAGATACAGAGCTAATAATTTCTTTTCACAATGAGATATTTTGTATTTTGCTATAAAATTAGTAATTAGTTTAATTAGGATACCATAGTTCTTGTATTTGGGAAGTAGCTTAGGAAAATTATGATCAAGAAATTTATAAAAAGCATTATGTGTGAAGGAGTTAGATGCTTCTTCTATTCTTTTCTTTAGTATTGTTGGGGTATATCGGACTTGAATTAGAGATCTCATTTGTGAAATAACCATTACATTCACGGTCCTACCAAACAATCGATCGATACGGCAGCCTCGTTTCCGAAACCCAACTCTTAATCGGAATACATATATCATAACCCAACATTTAATCGGAAATATCATAGTACTCTCCGATCTTTACTTCATCATACTCTTTAATACATTAATTACAACTAATTTTCATCAATCACATTTCAATACCCTCAAACAAAGGGTTGTACAAAGCTATAATGGCCTTTCAAGCCACATTACAACAA
>JAOTAY010000003.1:5686220-5725214 GCA_025629805.1 Erythroxylum baracoense | reverse complement strand
AAAAGAAAGCTCTTTTCTTCCTCTTCCTTTTTCTCTTCTTGGACAGTTTCAAAATCTTTCTTGAAGACTAAGAAAAAATCAAACCCTAACTTGTTTTCTCTTCTTTCTCTTTCTCTCTCATTTTCGAAATTCTCTACTGCTTATCCTTTAATTTGCGTTTCTTCTTCTTCATTTATAAGCAAGACAACACTTTTTCTTCCAATTATTTCCTTAATGTTTCAGAAAAGTCCTATCTGTCCTTCCATTTATGCCTTGTATCTTTTATACTTAAGTGTCTTGCCAAAAACACCCTTGAATATTCTGACATATCACTTTATTCTGGAAAATCTTCTCTATTGTCTTACTTATCTAATTCTTATCCACTTACCCACTTCCCTTTATCCAAACTCACTTAAGTATAATTTATACTTAAGTTTATGACTCAGTAATACCACTGAAATCACAAGTCATAACCTCTTACTCACTTTCAGATTTTTCCTATAGCACATCACTTCGAGTGAACTTTACATTCTCTTCTTGACTCTGACACTGAAGTCATTTTTCAACACTTTCCTCTAGAACCATATTCCCCTATTTCTTATGTCTCCATTGACACCAAAATCATTCAATTTGGTTCTGTCTTCAATCATACTGAACTTGTCTTGGGACAAATGGTATAACTTTCACTATACTTCAAACAATTACAAGTATTCTTTCTTCCCTTCCAGAGCCTCTTCAGGTCTCTTACACAAAGTATTCTTTTTGCTAATGTAGCCTCTCCAGGTTCTCAGCCTTTTCTTTCTCTCTCTAGAAAGATAGTGTGAACTTTTATTAGAGTAGGGTTAGGGTTAGCTCTCTAACTACTTCTTGATTCTTGAAAACCATTATTTAGTTGAGTTCTGTAACCAACTCTAACTAAGTAACTGCCCAACTTACACACGTAACTCCTTCTTTGTATCGTCTGTGTTTTCTATGATCTGCCTTTTCTATGGTCTGTCTTTCCTTTCGTCTGACTTTCCTATCGTCTGCCTTTTATCGTCTGTGTTTGACTTTTTATCGCCTAAGTTTGTCTTCCTAATGTCTGTGTGTGGCATGTCAACATAGACAATTCCTTACGTCTGTGTTTCTTGCATTTGTGTGTGACGTCATCACAGATGATACTCTCCCTCTGTATTTTTCCTTTGCGTCTGCATATGACGTCATCATAGACGATTCCTTTCGTCTGTGTTTTCCTTAAGCCCTTACACTCCCACGAATTCCTTGCATCTTTGTTTCCTATCGTCTGTGTTTTGATGTCATCACAGACGATGCACTTCCTCTATATTTTCCTTTGTGTCTGTGTTGAGACGTCAGCACAGACGATACTTTTCCTCTATATTTTCCTTTTTAAGGACCCTAACTTCCAATTTTGTTTCACAATCTTTCTTTAACATAACTAATACTAAGATCACCTTTGCTACTTCATTTATTCCTCATTCTCATCTCCATTTCAACTCAATATCATCCCTAAGGAAATTTTGATCCATGATTAATCATGAACACCAATAACAGAACATACACATATGTGCATACTCTTCATCAACTTACTACACAAATTCAATTTCACTTTTGTTTTCATTCTACTTCTAATTCTCACCTTAATTATTCTCATTTCGAAATCTCTTATCCACTAAAAACACCAAAGCACAAATATGAACTTCTCTACATTTTTCATTTATTAGTTCTAGTCTTTTAAGAAAAGTTCGGGGTCCAAAAATTTCTATATGGTTGCCTTCGTAAATAAAAGTATTTATTCTCTTCCCCAGCTAGATATATAATGACAACCTTCATCAGTTCATCATCATAATCTGATTCAAAAACTGATAAGGAATACAATATTAACATTAAATAATTAAATAAAAACAATTAGGCAAGAGTTTAATCAAATATAGACTTAAAATATCCATTCAACACGTATACTTAAAATATTCAAACAAAACATAGACTTAAAAACATTAAGTCAAACATTCATACAAAACACTGACTTAAAATGTTCAAACTATGAAATAGTTCTTTAAATAGAAGTGTTAAATTAATAAGAATTTGATATGCTATAACATGAAAATATAACTCAAGCAATATAATCCAATCCAACTTCCTTGAATATGTTATTATTATAAAAATATCCCTATAAAGTAGAGAATCACGTAAAGCCTTCGCGACTTTTCCATATTGTGCACCCTCAACACCCAATTCATCTAAGGAATTCAAACATTCTATCATTATATTAGACTATTGATTAATTGATGAAGCTCTAAATCCATTATCGATAGTGGATGATGTTGCAATTAGTTTTTTCTTAAATAAATCTTCTTCTGTTTTGATTTTTCACCAATTATAACCAAAGACATCTACTACAATGTCAGAGTGTGTCTTCTTTATTTTCTTATTCTTAGGAGATTTCTTTCTCTTAGATGAAGAACTTATAATTGGTCTCTTTTTCATTATATGAGCAATCTTAATTAACATCAATTATATGTTCCTCTTCCACCCTATTCGATGGAGATTTAGTTAATGGATGTGTATGCAAACTAGTTATAGTAGTATATCCAAAAATATGACACAAGTCTGAAAACTACTTATGTCCCTTTTTCTTGAATTTGTGAGCCATTTGATGCATCGATAATGATTAAAAGGAAACACTAGAATAAATTGTATAATATGATATATTAATAAAACAAAAACATATTTTACCTTAAATAGGTTTTTCCAATGTTCATTTGTAATATTAACTTCACTGGTAAATGAATTATAACTAATTTCTATTTCTTTGAGTAAGTGCTTGAAATTCTTCAATCTAACCCTTAATTCATTATACTTATTCTTCAATTAAACATTAGTAAACTCCTAATTGAATTTCATTTGAAGACTTGCCCTAATATTCTTCCAACTAGATTTGGAAAAGGTAGTAGTAATTTGATTTCCCTTCTTCACTTCTTTAATCATCAACGAGACTAAATACATCTTTATAGTATCATTTTATACCCTATCCTTTTCATTTATTTCCACACAATCATTAGAATCATTCATATTGTTCAAAGCTTCCATCATTAAATGTAATTATATACAAGTGTCATCAATCACAACAATTTCTACAAAGTGTTAGGTGTTAAACATGGTTCAAATAACCACGAGACAACTTATGACTCAAATGCACAAGAGAAGGCCATTGAAAAGAAAAAAATAAAAGAAGAGAAAGGAAGGAAGTCGCCTACATAAAGAAGGAAATAATGAAGTATCATGCATATAATTAAACACAACTAATATGGAAAACCTTTTTCTTGTTTTTAGTTAGAAGACTAGAATGTGGTAGTTAATTATAGAGAAAAAGTGAAATTAAAGCTTAATTGGAAGATTTAAGTTCAACCTCTTGTTTCTAAGTAAATGGGTGCATGGATTTGAAGAAATGATGCACTTTTAAGGACAATGACATAGTCTTTTGCCTAATCTCCACTTGTTGCTTAACAAACTTATTAACCAATTAGATTTTTCTTGAAATCCACTCACCCATTTACTTGGAAACAATGACACAATTATATATAAGGAGAGATCATCAGTGTCATGAATCCACTCCTAAAAATTTGTCAAGCTCTGGTTGGTCACTTAAACACATTGAAGATAAGCTCTTATTTTGTTATATAGAGAGAGATGGAGATGGATATGAAACAATCCAAGTTCAAGAGAATTTGTGTGTTTTGTGGAAGTAGTCCAGGAAAAAAGAGCATCTACAAAAATTGTGTCATTGTCCTTAAAAGCATGGATAAGTATACTGAATTAAAATGTGCAAGTGGTGGTCCTTAAAAGATTGCTCACTATTTTCTTCATCAACATCATTAGTAGTCCAACAACTGTAATTTCATCAGTTAATCTCACAAGGTATATTATTAAGAAGGAAAAGTCTACACAAGCTACTAAACTATTAATCAAATATATAACTATAATAAAGTTGAGCAAGAAATTTCTGCATTACATCCTAAATGGTCTCAATTCCTTTTTAAACAAAGTACTATTTGTTTAGGTTTGCAGGAAACCATTTTAAATAAAGGTAGTTTATCATTCTCATGCTTTTCTTACTCCTATAATATTTGGCATTTCTACTTCCCTAATTAATCAACTTTCTCTACCTATTATTTCTACATTTCACATCCACCGCTTCAATCACACCACCTCCCAAGTCTTTGTTGTTTTCAACTTCACTATCATTTCCAAATACCTCAACTATTGCATCTTTTTTTTCTACTACCTCTTTACCATATATTCCTTTTTCAATAGCATCTTAAAACGGGGATCTGTTGTTTTTTTGCCTTAGAAAACCTGTTGTAGTTTTTTTATTTTCATAAACAAGAAATTACAATAGGCAGTAGACAAACATGTTTTAATGAGTTATTTCTCTTTTTATAAAAACCACAATAAAAAATGGAAGGAAAAAAAAGAGAAACAAACAACCTTTTAATTTCTAAAATCTAAAATGAAAGGATAATTGGCATAATAATACTAAGATTTTGAAGGTCATTATCTTAAATCACTTAAAATATATATTTGTTATAAGCAACTTTTGTATGGACAATGTTTTAAATGTTGTTGTTCCTAAAGTTATGATTGGGGATAATGAGATTTTGATAGCTCATTACATGTAGAAATAATTTTAAGAGGTCACGTTCCAAACTTATTTGGATAAATGTCTATATCAGATGGCTTTAATCCTACATTTTATCAAAAAATTTAAGATCTAATTAAACCATATATTTTGTTGCACCGTTGGATGGAGTTTAGTGAGCTTTATGTGTTATTGAATGATGTTATATTTGTATTGATTTCAAAATGTGATCAGCTTTCACCTATATAGGATTTCAAGCCAACAACTCTTTTGTAACATATTGTTTAAAAGAATGTTCAGTGTGGTGGCCAATCAATTAAGAGGTATTCTCCCTAAACTAGTTTTTAAATTTCAATTAGCATTTTATCTCAGGTGTGAATATTTCAAATAACATTCTAATTGGTTTTGAATCGTTCCACTTCATGAAGTGTAAAAGGGTAAAGTCCATAATTTAGCTCTTAAATTCATTATTATCCAAGCTTATGATTGCCTGAATTGATCTTTCATTCATAGAATCCTTCTCAAATTGGGTTTTACGAAGACTTTGGTTAATTCGATCATGTTATTTGTCTCTCTAGTTTGGTTATCTTAAAATAATTTATGTATGTATAAATAATTTGGTGGATTAGGTTTTTGTGATTTACATTCCTTTAATCTCATTATTTTGGCTAAAAAAGGATGAAGACTCCTTAACTACCTGAATAATTTAATATTTTGGATACTCAAAGTCAAATATTACCCAAATGAGGTTCTAATGTCACCCAACTCTAGCCATAATTCAAGTTTTACTTAGTTTGTGATCAGGGTGTGAATGGAAACTGGGGGATAGTACTCATATTAGGTTTAGTTCTTTTAGTTTAATTCTTCACAGATTATAGTCTTAGTTTTTGAAGCAATGGAAGCTAGTGTCAAAATTTTAAGCTTCATATCAAGTTTTACAACATGAGTTTTTCTCAAAATCCAAATGTTTTAAGTAAAAATAGTTGAGCTCTACCTGAATCCAGTTGGGCTTTGGCTTAGGCTCGAGCTATACTTACAAAACTTTTTAGGAACCCAAGCCCGATCCAGCCTAATATCATCTTAATTAGTTAGATCTGAATTAACTTTTTTTTAGTTTATTACTTTCAGCCTCGCTAGACTTTATCAATCGTTAATGTAATGATCTTATGAGGTATTTATAATTTTTAAAATAATTCTCTTTAAAAAAGGATATATTTTTAGTTTAGTTAATAAAAGGAAACCAAATCGCCTATTCCTATTACTCTGTGCTTACTTTATTCTATGAAATTTTATCCATTAATACATGAGACTCATAAAAATTAGACCACTAGATCGCTTGTAAACAAGGAGCACACACTAATCAGGAACAGATCCTCAATATAAGCTGGTTCCTATAAATAAAAAGTATAGACAAACTTCATCTCAATTGCATGTCTCATGGACTTGTTGACAAGTTCAAATAATTGGTATTTTGATTTTTGAAATATTTATTTGACCATTTCTGTCAAAATAATAGGAGTTGGCAAACATATTAATAAGCTTAGTTGAGAAAAGGATGCTAGATGAATACTCACATTAAGAGTGGGGATGAAATAGGAAGTGCCACAAAAGCTGAGGGCTTTTTGGAGTAAAAACCGCAAAATGTGTCCTCACTTGCAAACCCCTGCTTGCAACCTTCAACCCTTGAATAAGACGCAAAGCGAAGCAGAAACCATAAACCAAAGAGCCTCTCTCTAGTCTTCCCTTCTTCTGCACAGCCTCCTCTTTCTTCTCTCTCTCTATATAAGATAGATATACAGCATAGATACAAGTGGCAAGGAAGAAGAGAGAAAGAATTTCACTGATAATAATAAAGAAGAATTGCTTGCAATGGCACAGTCATTGGAATTGCTGTTGATTCAATTCTTGATGCCGGACAATGATGCCCGCCGGCAAGCGGAGGACCAGATTAAGCGGTTGGCAAAGGATCCGCAGGTGGTGCCTGCTCTTCTTCAGCACCTCCGCACAGCCAAGACTCCCAACGTCCGCCAGCTGGCTGCGGTGCTCCTCCGCAAAAAGATCACTGGCCATTGGCCTAAGCTGTCCCCTCAACTTAAACACCTGGTCAAACAATCTCTTATTGAGAGTATCACTATGGAACACAGGTCCTTTTGTTCTGCTTCGTTTTTAGTTGCATTAACCGTTTGGTGGAACGAAGTGTGATCGAGTGAATTGCCTTATACCGTTACTTCTTGTCGTTATTCTTGACACTGTATACTCACTTCAGTAACTAATTTGAATAATTGTTGTAAACTGAAGATTATCATTCACTAAGGCTTGTTTTTCTCAAAAAATTCCGGTTTTTATTTTGTACTGGTTGGCACTCTTACTAATCACATTTTCTTGCATAAATTTTTTTCTTGGTTTTGTGACTCATGATTTGACTCAAATTTTGTGTTTCATCCTGTCTCATCATTTAATGTTTTATGTTGTAATTTAGTATTTTTTTGTGTTTATCTATGTCCCTAGAAGTCATTTTTCTTTTTTCTTTTTTCCTTTGATGCCCATCTGATGTATGATGTGATGTTTTTGCAGTCCACCAGTACGGCGAGCAAGTGCAAATGTTGTGAGTGTGGTTGCAAAATATGCTGTACCAGCTGGAGAATGGCCTGATTTGTTACCCTTCTTGTTCCAGTGTAGTCAAAGTGCTCAGGAGGATCATAGAGAAGTTAGTTCTTTGTTTTCAAATCTTTAAATGGAAAATGTATCTGTATCTTAATCGTACAACTGAATTGGCGCTTATCAATATATGGTTAAATACAGTTACTCCTAATACTTGTAAATATGTTGTTATTTTGTATCTGAGTTACAAATAATCCACGGATAAAGTATTTTGGGCGCAGATACTACCTGAAAGAGATGATTCTGATATAAATGAAGTTAGGAGCTAACTACTTACAACCGTGATCAGGTCGAACTAGTTTCTATTGCAGTTTTAAGAAAAATACAGTGATCAGTTTCGAGTTGTTTCTCGTTCTTTCCTGAATCCTTGATGTTTATGTTAGTGCTCATCACAATTGGCTTTTTTTATTTTCTTAGTTGTAACTTCCTTTAACTATCAGGTATAGCACTCATTTAATTGCAAATACAAGATAAGCATGGTGGTGATAGAAACAATCTGCTAGTGTTGTAGATTTGTGCATAATATTGCAGTTCATTGACAAGAAAACTTTTATCTTTTAACGAATGCTTATTGAATTTGCATCTTTTTGGTGCCTATATTACCATGTCTAAAAAATCAACACCTCATCTCTTCTTGAATTTTTGACATCAGGTGGCATTAATCCTCTTTAGCTCTTTGACTGAAACGATTGGAATCGCATTCCAGCCACACTTCGCAGATCTACAAGCTCTTCTACTCAAATGCTTACAAGATGAGGCTAGCATTCGTGTTAGAGTTGCTGCTCTCAAGTAATAACCAAGTCTTTGTCCTATGAAATATGAAAATATTTGGATCTAAATAGTTACTTGGATGGTTAAAACTTCTGTTTAAATCTTTTACCAGAGCAGTGGGATCTTTTCTAGAGTTCACAAATGATGGAGATGATGTGGTAAGTTTTGGCCGCGCATACAATTTATAGCTTCATTAAGAAAAAATATGTTATGATTTTTTTTCTAGTACTTAATTTGTATGCTTTGAAACTTATCTGCTGCATGGCCTTGTGGACAAGTACATTACATTATAGCATCATCAAGAAAAAATATGTTATGATTTTTTTCTAGTACTTAATTTGTATGCTTTGAAACTTATCTGCTGCATGGCCTTGTGGACAAGTACATTACAATTTTTTCAGATGATTATTAGTCGCTGGTGGATAAGTGCCTATACCTTGCAGGAATTCTTATTCCATGTTGATTGCTGGGTGTACAGGAGTTGTTTCAGATGATTATTAGTTGCTGTTGCATGAGTCCAATTGGATGTTGTTAGATGTGACTTCTTTGGTTGTTTGCTCAATTGTGTGATACTAGTAACGCTGTGGACAGTATGAATTATCTTTTATGATTTCGACACTCAAGTTTAAATATGGGCGATTAGTCTTGGGGGAGGTGTCGATAAACTATTCAAATCACTTTGGTATTGGTAGTAAAAAGCACAAGCTAGATAATATTGAGGAATTTTTTCACAAATTAGTTGTTCAAGGGTAACAATTTTAATTCAATTAAGATTGATACTCTTTACAAGCAGGAGTAGTTTTGGAGAAAGCTCATAGCATTCATGTTAATATGTTTGCAGATCAAGTTCCGACAGTTCATTCCTAGCATTTTAAATGTAGCAAGACAATGCCTTGCCTCTGGTGATGAGGATGTTGCTATAATTGCTTTCGAAATTTTTGATGAACTAATTGAGTCTCCTGCACCTTTACTTGGAGATTCAGTTCGATCCATTGTGCAGTTCTCCCTTGAAGTTTGTTCGAGTGAAAATTTGGAATCCAACACACGTCACCAGGTTTGTGAACAGCATTTGATATGTTTACTTCATTCTTCCTGCTTTTGCTTGCATATTGGACAGTTACTATCAGTTGATTTGTTGAGAATTTTAGGTATCATGTCTTTGGCCCCTCTCCCTCTTTTCTTTATTTTGTATATTCTGATTATTTCTTACTTTTTTTTTCCTAATATCAGGCCATTCAGATAATATCTTGGTTGGCAAAATACAAATCCAATTCCCTTAAAAAGTATAAGTTGGTCATTCCTATCTTGCAAGTGATGTGCCCCTTGCTAGCAGAATCAACAAAATCTGATGAAGATGATGATCTTGCTCCTGATCGAGCTGCTGCCGAAGTTATTGACACCATGGCTATGAACCTCTCGAAACATATGTTTCTCCCTGTTTTTGAATTTGCCTCTTTGAGCAGTCAGAGTGCAAATCCAAAATATAGGGAAGCTTCTGTTACAGCTCTGGGTGTTATTTCTGAGGGCTGTTTGGAATTAATGAAAGAAAAACTGGAGCCTATCCTTCATATAGTCCTAGGGGCCTTGAGGGATCCAGAAGAAATGGTTAGAGGAGCTGCATCATTTGCACTGGGCCAGTTTGCTGAATATTTGCAACCTGAAATCGTGTCTCACTATGAAAGTGTTCTACCCTGCATTCTGAGTGCTCTTGATGACATATCAGATGAAGTAAAGGTAATAAAGAAAAAGTATCAAAATCATAATATTTGTCAATTTAAATATTTTGCTATAAGCATCAGTCTTTTTCTTGATCTGATTATATGTTCTTCCATTTTGATAGGAAAAGTCATATTATGCTTTAGCTGCTTTCTGTGAAAACATGAGTGAGGAAATTCTTCCTTACCTCGATCCTTTGATGGGGAAGCTACTTGGATCCCTCCAAAATAGTCCTCGTAATCTGCAGGAGACATGCATGGTACTGATATGCACCTTGTGAGCTCCAATGATTCTTGTTTTCAGATATAATTTGGATACTTATATTACCGTGATTTCAGTCTGCAATTGGTTCAGTTGCATCTGCTGCGGAGCAAGCTTTCATTCCCTATGCTGAAAAGGTTCTGGAATTAATGAAGTCATTCATGGTTCTAACCAATGATGAAGATCTCAGATCACGAGCGAGGGCTACTGAACTTGTGGGAATTGTTGCAATGTCTGTTGGGAGGTTGAGGATGGAGCCAATCTTACATCCATTCATGGAAGCTGCCATTTCAGTAATTACAATGCCAATTTTATTTGGTATCTTGAACTGCGTTCTCAAAGCTTTGACTGTATGTCTGTATTCTGTCAGGGTTTTGGATTGGAGTTTAGTGAGCTTCGGGAGTATACGCATGGATTTTTCAGCAATATTGCAGAAATTATGGATGGTGGCTTTGCACAGGTTTGCTTGCCTTTTTGAATTGTCTATTTGACATTGTTTGATTCTTGTCTTGTTCTGATAATACAGGACCTTTTTAATTTTGTTCTGCAGTACCTTCCTCGTGTTGTACCTTTGGCATTCTCCTCTTGCAATCTTGACGATGGCTCTGCTGTGGACGTTGATGAATCTGATGATGAAAGTAGGAATGGATTTGGTGGAGTCTCATCTGATGATGAAGCTCACGATGAACCAAGAGTTCGCAATATCAGTATAAGGACAGGTGTATTGGACGAAAAGGCAGCTGCCACTCAAGCACTTGGCATGTTTGCCTTGCATACAAAGACTTCTTATGGCCAGTATCCTCTTTGCATCGCATTTCTTCCATCACTGTCTTGTTTTGAAGATTTTGGATGTAATTAGTCAAATACTTTAGATTCTTTAACCGTTCAAGGTATTTGGAGGAGTCATTGAACATTTTGGTTAGGCATTCTGGGTATTTTCACGAAGATGTCCGCCTTCAAGCAATAATTGCTTTGAAAAGTAAGTCACCACAGTGTGATTTTGCAATTTTTACGCTATTTAATTATGAACAAGAATCTGATCCAGCCAAAATGATTGTCATATATAAGCTTTCTAAGCTGGTGCTTTGTACGTAAGCACAGCTGATAATAATAATTTTTGAACTCTATTGTAATCTCTGACTAACTGCTGTATTAATATTTTTTTGCAGACATTTTGACGGCAGCCAATGCAATATTCCAAAGTCAAAGCGTAAGCTTGCTTGATGCTTGAGTTGTTTAGACCTGTTTGACCTTATTTTTTAAATTTCAGATGTTATGCTTATCTTACAATCTTACTATGTCTGTTCTAAATTTCCTCGGTAGCTAGACTTCTTTTTCTTGTCAACTCCCTATGAAACATGGGAAGCTAGTTTCGTTAGAATGAATCTTAGTCTTATATATCAATGCTTTCAAGTGCTTCTTTTTAGCATTTTTCACCTTGACTCAAATCTGGTTTTGGTCTGATCTTTTTTTTATTGTAATGAAGATTATTAGAGTAGCGGCCACTTCTTATTGGCTGTGGCTATGTTAAAAGGTTAATGAATTTACATGTATATCTTGACAAACTTGTTATCTCTTGATCAGGATGGACCAGCAAAAGCAAGACAAACTCTTGGTAGGAACTCTGCTTGATACTGCTTATCTCCATGTTGTTTTTGTTTGTCAGGCATGGCCTGCTTTTATGTAAATATATCTCAAATTAATGCCATTATTATAATATATGCAGATACTGTGATGAAAATATACATCAAAACTATGACCAACGATGATGACAAGGAAGTTGTGGCAAATGCTTGTATGAGTGTAGCAGACATCATTAGGGATTATGGTTACACGGCTGTTGAACCTTGTAAGTGTAGTTGCAGTTGGATTGTTCCCTAGGAGAAAGTAACTGTTTCCAGGCCCACTCAGAATTTCTTAGTGAAACAACAATCCTATTTCAGACATGTCTCCGCTTGTGGATGCTACTTTGGTACTTCTTAAGGAGGAATCGGCCTGCCAACAATCAGAAGATGATAGTGATGTTGATAATGATGATGATACTCAACATGATGAAGTGCTTATGGATGCAGTCTCCGATCTCCTTCCTGCTTTTGCAAAGTCCATGGGTTCTCATTTTGCTCCTATCTTTGCAAAGATGTTTGATCCTTTGATGAAATTTGCGGTTGGTTTCATTTTATATGCAATGGATTGTATACAGTCAGATTACCCAGTTGGCCACTTCACGACTTTTTCTGTTTCTATTAAACTGCAGAAAGCATCACGACCTTTACAAGATCGGACAATGGTTGTTGCTACTCTAGCAGAAGTTGCTCAGAACATGGGAACTCCTATTTCAAGCTATGTTGATGTAAGCTTCGTAACCATTTGTTTGTGTGGATCTTTAATGTTTATTGAACTTGTCGTTGTTCCATTATGAAGTGCAATATTGTTCAATTCCTGATAGCTTGTATAATGTTTCAGAGGATAATGCCTGTAGTACTCAAAGAATTGGTATCACCAGATGCAACAAATCGGAGAAATGCTGCTTTTTGCGTTGGAGAATTGTGCAAAAATGGGGGCGAGTCAGCCTTGAAGTATCCTTATGCTTGAATAGACCCACAAATGCCAGCCTGCCCCATCTCCCACCCATTCTGCTCTGCTGGGCTTGTCCCTGCATGGAGGCTATTCCCCTTTCTCAATCCCATTAAATCTACTTCAATGGGGCATTCTTGACAATTAAATTATCAAGTTCTGAGGAACTTTTTTGTTGTTCAATTTCCATCTCTTCCTTGTCATACATCTGCCTTGGTGTAGTATTCTCCTTTTATCTTCTCTAGATACTATAATGACATACTACGAGGACTCTACCCATTATTTGGGGAATCTGAGCCAGATGACGCTGTCCGGGATAATGCAGCTGGTGCAGTGGCCAGGATGATGATGTCACATCCTCAATCTGTTCCACTGAATCAGGTTAATCTTTGGCCTGTACTTAGTCCACATAGACTTTTTTCATCTAATACCGGGTTGTCAATTCTCTCAGGTTCTTCCTGTGTTTCTGAAAGTCCTTCCTCTCAAAGAAGACCATGAAGAATCGATGGCTGTCTACAGTTGTGTCTCCATGCTAGTATTGTCATCCAATCCACATGTAATCCCTACTCCACTACCTATTCTTGCTTTCATTGATATACATGTTAAACAGAGAAGAAACAAAAAGAAAAGTTTGCTGTTAAGGTGCGCTGAAAGGATGATGAAGTTGCATGTGGGAAGGGTTGGTGTTGGCTGATTGCATCTTGCACCAAACTTGCTACTTAAGTCGTCCGTCAGATAAATTGAGTTATATACGCCAATAATATATCTTGCAGATACCGATGATACTCTATTTATATCTCTTCAAGTGACTTCCATTTATTTATGATAGTCTATTGTAGGATGATTAGGATGTTTAATCAACCTTAAAATTGATAAGATGGATCTATATAACAATATATTAAAGAATGCTTTATTATGAATAGCATCAGAGTTATAGAGGTGTAAGTCTTATTTCTGGTCTAACATGGCGTGGCTAGAGCATGAATCGGAAAAATTGACGTCATCTGTTTTGTTTGTTGTATGGAAAGCAGATTCTTGCCCTTGTTCCAGAGTTGATTAATCTTTTCGCTCAAGTTGTGGTATCTCCGGTTGAAACTCCTGAAGTTAAGGCTCAAGTAGGCAGAGCTTTCTCTCACCTAATTTCACTCTATGGCCATCAAATGCAGCCTCTGTTAAGCAACTTGCCACCCACGCATGCTAATGCCTTGGCTGCCTTTGCTCCAAAAAGTTGATACCTATTTGAATTGGCTCCTTTTGTCTATCCTTGTATGTTCACATACATAGTGTTTGTCAGACTTTAGTTCGTGGTGATTATTTATTTAGAGAGCTGAATCCAGACAAAAGATACTCTGTCATGTCAGGTACGTGCACACACCAGCGTGTAATTCCATGCATTTGATTCCTATTTCCATGCATAACATCATAACCTTTCTCTTATGAACAGGCAAGGATAATGCCATTTTCTTCCTCCATTTTTACTTTCTCGGAGGCATGGTTTACCTTCTTTTATTTTGTATCTTAATTTGGTCAAAATTCCCAATTCTTTGGATCCATGGTCATTTATTACATTCTACTTTCTGAACTGGTAAGTGCTCTCTCTCTCTTTTCTTTTTCTGGGTGGTGAGGGTTGTGTGAAGTGTTTTTGTTCATTACACTTTTGAAGCACAAATGTAAGATTCTTATATATACTAAAAGAGCAAAATGCTGTGTTTGTGATTATTGATATCCATTTATAACTATTGCAGCAAAATTTACATTACTTATATTTAAACATATTCTTTATTATAATTTTCATCAGAACTCAAAATTTAAAATAAAAATTGGTATTTAAAAATTAAGAAAACATTTAATTAAAATGCTAAAGTACAAAAAGAAAATTGAGACCTATAAAAGCAAAAACTCCTTGTGCGCAAAAGTAGCTACATAAAAACTTGAGGGACTTTGGAGTTTCAAATTTACCTCTTCTGGGGGTGGGGTCTTAGGAGTTTAGGATTAGTCCGGCAAAGTTGAGATAATGTATATTAAAAAAAAATCAATAGTTGTGGATTGGTTAAATTTAATTAATAAAAGATAGGATAAGTCGTCAATTGTTTCAGAATTTATAAGAGAGACTCTTAAAAATCAATTTTTATTAAATTATATTTTTAATTTTAATTAATTTCATATTCATTACTATGATTATATAATAATTAAAATTTTATTAATAGATTACTGATTATTAATAAAATAAATTTATATTGTATGATAAACTAATAAAATAATATTAAAATATAAAATAAAATAAAAAAATTAATCATTAAATTTGCCCTCTTCTTCCTTTCATGGCTAACCTACTTACTATTGTCAAAACAAAGTTTTCTACTTTCAATTGCTAGTGTACTCACTACTGTTGTAGAAGTTGCATCTCTTACCCGAGCATTACTATAAATTAAATAAATATTATTTAATTATTTAATATATTAATTATTAATAAGACTGTGAATAATTTAATTTGATATTATATATTTAATTAACTAAAAGTAATCATTAATAAAAATACGAACATTTTAATTCTATTTAATAATTATTAACAAATATAATTAAACTTACAATATATTCAAAAAATATAAATTTTAAATAAATTTTGATATAATAACTAAAATATCATCATCGTCATCATCACCCAGTTCGAAATTCAGCAACAAAGCAGGGTCTGGGGAGATCTGATAGTACGTACCCTTACCCTTACGTAGTAGAGAGGTTGTTTCCGATAGACCCATATGCAAATGTGATAATGAAAAAGTGATGCATGTTAAAAGAGTAAAAGTACAACTGAATATGTTAAAAGATGAGGTAAATGAAAAGAAAATGAAGAAGTTATAAATAGAAAGATGAATACGTATATAAATAAATAAAAATAGGAAATCGAGCCGAAGAATATACCTGATATGGAGGCCCAATTTGCTAATGCCTGATAAGTTCCAAAGAACGAATCTGTCTCTTATTAGACTAGGAGTTTTTGTGCTACAATCCTGTGTGTATGATAATCCTACTATTTCTGATATCCTTACTGGACCTTTTCCTTACATTTGTGCTTAAAAGACAAGTAGTATAACAGAAACGACTTGTTCACGACTCGCACTCAGAAAAAAACTGACTGTTTTGGTATACTTTAAAGGGATTCCCTTCCCCTTATCATATCATGCCAGAAATTTCTATTTCTAATTGCTTCCTTGGTAAGGGCCAACTCTGTCATATCTTTCTTCACCACTTCCCTCCAATTCTTCTATGGTTTCCCTTTTCTCCTCTTGTAGTCACTAAGAGTTACTTGCTCACATCTCTGTACCGGAGCATCAGAGTGCCTCCTGCTTACATGCCTAAACCACCTAAGCCTAGTCTCTCTCATTTTGTCGGCAATACTGACCACCTGGAGTCTGTCTCTCACCAAACAATTCCTGACCTTATCCCTTCTAGTGATGTCACACATCCAACGAAGCATATGCATATCTGCTACTAACAACTGTCTTATATGTCGACGTGTGGTAGGCTAACATTTTGCTATATATAATATGGTTGGCCGAATAATCATTCTATAAAACTTCCCTTTGAGCTTTAAAGGAATATTTTTATCACGTAATACCCCTGATGCGCTTCGCCATTTACCCCACCCAGATCTGATACGATGAACTATATTAGCATCGATATTACCATCTCTCTGGATGATAAACTTGAGGTACTTAAAACTCGATTTTTGTGGTATGACGTCAGTACCAATTGCTACCGCCACCTCATGGACCATCCGTCTTCCCGAGAAGTTGCATTCTAAATACTCTGTCTTGGTCCTGCTCATTCTAAAACTCTTAGATTCTAACGTTTCTCTCCAACATTCTCATTTAGAATTGACCTCCGCCCTTATCTCATTTACCAGGATAATATCGTTAGCAAATAACATACACCAATGTACCTCTCATTAAATATGTTTAGTAAGCTCATCTAATACTAATGCGAACAGAAAAGAGCTCAACATGAAGCCTTGGTGTAGACCAACACCAATAGAAAATACTTCTATGTCACCCCCTATCGTCCTTACGCTAGTCAATACTCTTTCATACATATCTTTAATTACGCGTATATATGTCGTAGGAATTCCCTTTGTCTCCAAACACCTTCATAAGATTTCCCTTAGAACCTTATTATACGCCTTCTCCAAATCAATAAAAATTATATGTAACTCCCGTCTTCGTTCCCTGTAGCACTCCATTAGCCTACAAAGTAGATGTATTGCTTCTGTCGTGGACCTACCAGGCATAAATCCAAATTGGTTGGTCGATATAGAAGTAGCTCTCTGAACTCTCTTTTCAATTACCGTCTCCCACATCTTCATGGTATGACTTATTAACTTGATGCTTCTATAGCTGTAACAATGTTGGATGTCTCCTTTGGCCTTGTATAATGAGATCAACCTACTCAATCTCCATTCATCCGGCATTTTGAATGAGTCTAGGATCACATTAAAAAGCTGAACTAACCACTCAATACCTATAATTCCTATTCACTTCCATACCTCTATAGGGATCTCATCCGACCCTACTGGCCTTCTGCACCCTATCTTTCTCAAAACCTTTGTAACTTCTCCCCTTGTGACCCTTTCGCATTGGGACTAATTAGGAAAAAACTCCGACATGGAGGGTTCGCCTAACTCTTTGTTAACCTAGAAGTTTTCGTTATACAAGTCATAAAAGTATCTCTGCCGCCTTCTCTTAATGGCATGTGCTTCTGTGAGTACCTGTTCTGCTTCGTCACGTATACAGCAGACTTAGTTGAAATCCCTCGTCTTACGTGCTCTATCTCGTGCCAACTTGAAAATTTTGTGTGCTCCCTTGTACGTATCCAAATCCTTGTACATAGTCTCGTATGCTTCTCTTTTAGCCACTGAAATTGTCTTCTTTACCTTCTGCTTTGCCAGTCTGTACCTGATTCTGTTAGTTTTTCGCTCCGCATCTGTAGTACTTGCTACTAAATCTTTGTATGCTTTCCTTTTCGCCTTTAAGGTCTCCTGAACCTCTTCTGACCACCACCAAGATTCCATCCGCCCGCCCCTCTGCCCTTTAGAGACTCCTAGGAGTTTTTTGGCAGTTTCTCTCACTACGTAAGCTACTCCCTCCCACATCCTATTAGCATCCCCTTTCACGGCCCAAGCGGTACTATACCAAATGCGGTACTATACCATGTCCCCTTTTAGATTCCACCATATAAGCTTACAACACCGCATAGTAAATTGATGTGTCCTCCATCCCTTAATTCCAACATCCAAAACCAACAATTTATGCGGGGTTGATAAGTATGCCGCTGGAAGCACTTTGCAATCCTTACACCATGTTCTTGCTCTCTTCCTAACAAAGAAATAATCAATCTACGTCTTAATCCCGCTACTCTTAAACGTCACCAATTGCACCTCGTTTTTCTTAAAAAAGGAATTGGCTATCACTGGCTCAAACGCCATTGCCATGTCTAATAAGGCATTTCCATTTTCATTTCTAGTGCCGTATCCGAAACCTCCATGCGTTTCTGTATATCCGTTTAACCCAGCCCCTATATGCCCATTAAAATCACCTCCTACAATAACCTGCTCTGTATTAGGTATTTGTAAGAGCACTCTATCTAGTGCCGCCAAAATACAAGTTTTATTTCACCTCCTACAATAAAATATATTTTCAATAAATATTAATTTATAAATAAAATTTTAATTTTAAATTATTTATTATAATAAATAAAATATATTTTATTAATAAAATATTATATAAGATATTAAAATAAATTTATTTAATTAAAAATAATTTATTCTTAAAATTTATACATATAAGTAATATGAGTGACAAAAGTATAATTACATTAATGTTTTTCATGTTTTTTAGAATTGTTTTTATTTTAAAGAAAAACATAACATGAATTAAAAACCAGAACAAATAAAACTCCTTAGTTTTAGGTTACCTTGATAATTAATTTTACATATTTGTAATCATTAGTATAATTTGAACAGTCGTGGTCTCAGGTCAAACAGACGTCCGATGTGACGTTACTGTTGCCGTTCCCATGTTTGTCAGTTGAGAGTTTGGAGAGCTACAGTTCATACGCTATTTTACGTTTCACTTTCTGTCTCTATCTCTTTCTCTCTACACACCACTGCCACCAACAACGGGTACAGTACAGTGGAGACGATCAGGATTAGCTACTGGGTTACACTTACAGTGTGCTTTAAGCATTTCACTTTCTCTTAAATCATCTCTACTTCTAGATGCTAATTTCTTAGTGTAAAGCTATAAGTACATACAGAGACAAGTACCATCACTACACTACCTCAGTTTCAATGGATTACGAGAGGATAGAAAAGCCCCTGGTACTAGCTTTCGATCTTCTTCATTTTTGTTTCTTCTTATCTGGGCTTCTCATTTCTTGGAGAAGTTGTCGCTTTTTGCTACATATTTTGGTGGTTTGCTTTACTTTTTGTTTACTCAATGTTGAGTGCTTTGTGCTCATTGATGGGTATTTTTCTGGTTGCTTAGTAAGATAGAAAATAGGGTTGACTCATTATTTTTAGTTGTTCACTCTGATCTGCTAAAACCATTGTCCTCTCTCACTCTTCTGTCGTATGTGTATAACTTGATGTCAGTCCATGTTATGCAAATGTGACTAATAATTTGATCGGTGGAGCAGGGTGGGGGATTATCACCAGGGAAGCTGCGAAATATCCTTTCGAAAGTAGAAAAGAAGACAAATGAAGAAGATGATGTTGAATCTGCTTGCTCCTTGAGATCTAGGCTCTCGGAGCTTGATGAAACAGGTATGCAGGCATCCCTTATTCCCTTTCTTTCTCAGCTTTCGTTTTGATGCATTTGACGTTGGTGTGTTTTGGGCTTATGATTATTCAGATTTTGATGATCCACCATCCAACTTATTGTCTCTTAAATCTAGATGGTCCAAAGTAGTCTTCCATCAAAGTTTCATTAATGTCTTCCTAGTAAGATTTCATGTTGCTAAATGAAGATCCTCATTCGTGGCTAGTTCTTTATCTCAACTGGAAAACTGGCCCAACCTTGATGCCTTTATTGTATGGGTTAACATGTGAAGTAGTTGGATTATTTAGAAAGAAACACTGAGATCAATGAAAATAGTGAAGGAGAGTGATTCGATGACATTATGATTATCTACTTGTTAGACATATTAGATAAGCTGCCAACTGAAGTAAGCTTCAGTGCTGATGCCTTGACCTGTAATAAATTTACTCCCGGCTCAAGCCGAAGTCTACTGAAGAAAAAACTGTACGTTGGGCCCAAAGTCTTATTTCTGGTATCATTTTCAAACTTATGGGTGGTTAAAAATTCTTGTCCGTTGTTGGTAAATGATATTCATAAGAAGTTAAAAGATATGTGACTGATTACTTACATTTCATAGGCTGACCGTCTGACGTAAAAAATTTCTGCAGGTGGTGGTAGCTCTGATAATTGCAAAGATGTAGATGTTGATACTGTAACTCCTGAATGCTTTGCTTCAACAGCTGTGGAATCCACAACACAGATGGTTAGCTTTCAAGGATCATTTTGACAATTCATCAATGATCTCTGTTAAAGTTATGATAGTAGGCATGATATGACTACTGTCTTTGAATTTCTGAGTTTCAGTTGACAGAGCAGGCCCCGCAAAGAGTGTCTTTTGCACCATTCTCAAAACTGGCACCATCCAAGTGGGATGATGCCCAGAAATGGATAGCAAGCCCCAACTCGCACCGTTCAAAGGCTGGGCGGACTCATCCAGTGGGTGTTCAGGGAATTGGATTGCGGAAGAGCAATATTGGTTACTTCGCTCGACAAGCTTCCACCAAGCTGATTGCCGAAGTTCCTGATAAAAAATATGTTGCCTTTGAAGAACCACATACAAAGGGGATTGATGGTAGTCATGCTAAGAAAGAAACTGGGACACATAAAGTTGGTAGCTGGGAGTCTAATTCATACCCAGTTGCAGAATCATATGGCAAGCCTGTGCTTATGATAGAGAATTCTGTTGGTCAGTCAGCAAGTAAGAAAAAATGTTTTTGGTTTTGCCTCTTAAGACACCTGCTTATTAACTTCTCTTGCAGTTAGTCACAGCCAACACAATTCGTCTTTGGCATTGCGTAGTGCAACTACGTTTATTCCACCTCCTTCAACAGCTAGATCTGTCTCAATGCGAGATATGGGTACAGAAATGACTCCTATTACCAGTCAAGAACCATCCAGGACAACAACACCAGTAAGGGCCTCAACACCAATTCGTAGTCCAACTTCATCTAGGCCATCAAGTCCTGACAGAGCCATAGAAGCTTCATTTCCAACAAATGCTCCTATTGATCATCTAGGTCCAAAGAATGAGTTGTCAACAAGAGAGATGCAAATGAAAACTAGGAGAGAGATAATGATGCTGGGGACACAGCTCGGTAAGGTTAACATTGCTGCCTGGGCTAGTAAAGAGGAGTATGATAAGAATTCATCTACTTCTTTGATGTATGTAGCGTCAGAACAACCAAATAAAAACATGATTGAAACGCGTGCAGCTGCATGGGAGGAGGCAGAGAAGGCTAAATATTTGGCAAGGTATTTTGTTCTAAGTCACTAATTTACTTAATTCCTTCTTTTGGTCTGCTTCTTTTAATTCTCGCTTAAATATTTCAATGTTGATATCCCTATGCCTTTTCCGTGGGACTTCTACTTGGACTAATTAATTGTTTGACTGAACTAAAAAGGAAAATATATGGGTTACCCTTCTGTAAGATAGTAATCTGTCTGTGTTAGTTGATTGAAATAGAGACATTCTTGAAGCACTGGACGGAATATGGATTGTAGGTTCTCACAAAACCGGAATGGTAATTATGACTGCGAATTTTTCAGGTTCAAACGTGAAGAGGTAAAAATTCAAGCATGGGAAAATCATCAAAAAGCAAAAACAGAGGCAGAGATGAGAAAGATTGAGGTACTTTATACTATTGTCACTGACTGTCCACTGGTATAACCACGCTCATTATTTCTGCCAAATTTTCTTAGTAGATGTGCGTCATGATTGACCTGAAAAGTATGTAAAGAGTGTGTATTAATGACAGTCCTTATATGTGACCAATGTGGAATGATGGTTTAATGGTTATCTTGTATATGCTTTTCTTGCCAGATTCTCCATCTTGTATCTCTTTAGAATTTCAATTTAAAACATTAAGATCGGAATTGATGTTGAGCCACATTGCTTCAGTTAAAATCTCTAAAAGCCTTTTCCAAATGTCAGTAATTTTGAGAAACAATCTGATATAAATGCCTGGTGCTGCATGATATGACGCCTTCTGGCCTGAGTAACTAGATTTCCATGCATCTAATGCTGCAGGACCCAACACAGAAAATAAACAACTACTGAAATGGTGACAAAATCAACACTACACCAGCAGATTAACCTTAACCTTTTCTTGCTTCCATATGATGAAAAGTTTGTCCATTTCATAGTGAGAAACCTTATGCTTTACTTACTTATATTGCAGAATTCCAACCCTGGACTATGAATTTAATTTAGAAAGATAGATACATATAAATTTTTAGCACAATTAAATGTTTAGTGAGTTCTGCTACTCAGGTGGAGATTGAAAGGATGAGAGCAGAAGCCCAGGATAGGATTATGAATAAACTAGCATCAGTAAGGCACAAGGCAGAAGAGAAGCAAGTAGCAGCAGGAGCAAAGAGAGATCGGCATGCTGCAAAAGCTGAGCAACAAGCCGATTATATCCGCAGAACTGGTCACATGCCCTATTCATTTTCCTGCTGTGGTTGGTGCTCATAAGAAGACCCCAGACAACTTAGAAAGTGAGGATGCTTTTTGTATTTCACTCCTTGTCAGATATGGATCAACCCTACTTTTGTTTCATGATGTACTGTTTATGTATATCAAATCTGTTCAAAGTTAAGAAACTCAAGATGGTAACTTGTGACAATTTCCTGGTCAAGTAATTCTAAGGGGAAGCTTCACTTGATTCTATTCCTACATCATCTTCTAGTGTCTTGACATCACCAACTACGTAATTCAGGTCCTGAAATCTCATTCAGTATCGACATTTTGCTCATCTTACTTAGGATAAGGATAATTCAGGTCCTGAAATCTCTAAAGAATCACTAGGATGCTTTCTTTGTGTAAGTTTTGTTTTCTGATTTAAAGTGCTCTTTGTCTCTGACTTACCAATTTGATTGATTATTGAGAATAAGTTGATTTCAAATTCAGAAATGATTCACGGATCAAATTCTACATTTTCTATTAAAAATTTTTAAATATTAAAATTTAGTGCAGATCTCAAAGTTATAAATAAATATTTTTTGTTATAAAATTAATTATTTCAATTCTTATAATCAACTTCTATGTAAGATAATGTAACTTAAATCAGAGTACTTAAGGATGTCGCCAAGTTCTTGCTTGCGTCGATGTCCTCCATCACGCGGTGGAGCTCTGCTTTGGTGTTGGTAGAACGCATAAACTTGACGTTGCCGAGTTCATCAACGGAGATTTTGCCATCTGCATTAGTTTCAAATTGATTGAAGACATACAAGCTCATCCATGTTTTCGAGGTAAAGAGAACTAAAGAAAAGGAGAACCTGGGGCGACAACATGACTAAAAACAAAGTAAGTGGGATAAGAGGATTTTTCTCCCGACATGAGGATTCAGATTATATGTTTTAATTATTCTATTTCAACCATGCTTTTTACCTCAATACGACGTTATTTTACGTACAACAATGACGTCGTATTGAGGCAAAAATATGATAAAAATAGAGTAAATGAAACATGTTGTAACCGGTGAGAATTGAATACTCGGTAAAAATTTGGGCCCCTGAACATGACAACAAGTTTATGATGTTATGAATTGTAGTTAGGGATGGCAATTTCGGCCCGGTTCAGCTCGACCCGTTTTTGGCCCAGATTTAGAGGGCCATGGCTTACCCACCGACCGACCGTCCTGCCCGTAGTCAGCCTGTGGCCTTCGGCCCGGCCCGGCCCGACCTATTGTCATCCTTAATTGTGGTGAAAGAATATCTAAGACCTGAAATTAATGAGAAAGAAAAAGAAACCTTAAAATTCTTCTTGAATCAAGCAAAGAATCCCTTAACTAAACTTGTTGAATGTAACCAAAATTATAAGTTAATCACTGCAAGTTATCTTGAAGAGACCAGACTAAGTTATTGACTAAAGAATCAAGAGAAAGCTCTCATTATGGATAAACTCTCAAGTTTTATGGATGATAGGATTATTTTTGTAATACACCAATTTGCCTATTTAAATAGGCACCAAATGATCAAAATCCTATAACAAAATGTCTTCTTTATTATTCCAAAATATAACTAAATAGAAATGACTTAGTTAGGAAGGATTCCATTAACTAATGGATACAAATTATCCTTAGGGAACTTTAAGGTTGAAATCTTTCTGAAAATAACTTGATAACTAATAATAATTAATGAAAGAAAGTCAAAACGTTAAATTTTGCATCGAATCCCACATCTTTAGCCTTTTTAAAATGAAAATATGCAGATTGGACTTCATTAAAAAAAAATGTGGATCATTCTTACATGTTGGGCTCCAAGCATTATTTTTCATACATTAGGCTTTGTTCATCATCTTGGGCCTGAAGAATTAATCTTATTAATACCTTAGGATCTTCGACAACAACCATATTATCTTGAATGTCCATGATCAACTATTGCAAAGCCTCCTTCATATGCTTAGTTCTTGCTCTTGTCATAGGGCCTCTAATGCCTTATAATAGATTAGTGAGTGTTAATGCAAGCTAATATCCATCATTTTCTCTCTCTTTGAAAGGATTTATCCTCGAATCACCTACATCAGATAAAGATAAATCAGCAACATTAAAAGTAACATCAATATTGCCATAATGACTTGGTAAATTGAGCTTGTCGACGTTGTCATTGATTTGCTCCAACACTTAGAAAGTTCCATCTCCTCTAAGTTGTAACTTTGAATAACTTGTAGAAGAATGTATAGAACGATTATATGCAAACTTAGTAAATGGAAAACAATCTTCTTAAGTTTTCAAGTTCTTCCCAACAATTACACACAATATGGTTCCTAAAGTTTTATTAACTACCTCAGTTTTTCATAAGTTTGTGGATGACATGTAGTAGAAAATAAAAGTTTAGTACCTAACTTTCCCCACAAAACTCTCCAAAATGACTTAGGAACTTAACATCCTTATATGAAACAAAGGTTCTTGGCATATTATGAAGTCGAACCAGTTCCTTAAAGAAAAGATCAGCAATGTTTGTTCCATCATCTATTTTCTAGAAAGCAATGAAATGAGTCATTTTTCTAAATCTGTCCACAATAACAAATATGTCATCTCTACCTTTCATAGTCCCAGGTAAACCCAATACAAAGTCCATAGATATATCAGTGTAAGGTTCATTAGGTACAGGTAAAGGTATATACAAACATAAGGTATAGACCTAGACTTAGCTTATTTACATGCAATACACTTAGCACAAACCCTTTCTACATATTTTCTCATAATTGGCTAGTAAAAATGTTTGCCAAGCATATCCAAGGTCTTTTGCACACGAAAATGCCCCATTAACCCTCCACTATATGATTCTCTAGCAAGCAACTCTCTAATAGAACATGTAGGAATGCAAAGTTGTTTACCCCTAAAAAGATATCCTTCATGCCTATAGAATTTATCAAATGTAGCATGTTCACAAGCTTGATATACATTAACAAAATCAACATCTTCCACATACAACTCTTTCAAATGCTCAAATCTAAGTAACTTAGAAGTAAACATAGAAATCAAAACGTACCTTCTTGATAATGCATCAGCTACAACATTTTCCTTACCTTGCATGTATTTAATCACATATAGAAATGTTTCATAATACTCCACCCAACTTGCATGCCTTTTGCTCAATTTCCCTTGTCCCTTTAAGTACTTGAGAGATTGATGGTCACTATGTATGATGAACTCTTTAGGTAGCAAGTAATGTTCCGAAACTTCAAGAACTCTCACTAAGGCATGAAGCCCCTTATTATAAGTGAAGTAGTTCAAAACTGATTCGCTCAACTTCTTATTGACATACTTTACGGAACGATTGTCCTGCATCAAAACAGCCCCTATACTAACCTATAAGCATCACATTCAATTTCAAAAGTTTTGGAAAAATCAGGCAAACGTAAAATAGGTGCAGTATATAACTTTTCCTTTAAAGTATTAAATGCATTTTACTTTTCTTTCTCTTATCTAAAACCAACATTCTTCTTAACAATTTTATTCAGTGGAGCGGCAATGGTAGAGAAATCTTTAACAAATCACCTATAAAAACCTGTTAAGCCATGGAAATTCCTAACCTCACTAACTGACCTAGGTGTCGACCATTCTTAGATAACTTTCACCTTTTCATAGTTAACCTCAACTTCCATAGAACTCACTATAAATCCTAAGAAGACAACTTTATCTATGCAAAAACTACACTTCTTAAGGTTTGCATATAACTTCTCTTTCCTAAGCACATTCAAAACATCTTTAACATGCTTAACATGCTCATTTAAATTCTTACTATAAATCAATATATCATCAAAGTAAACAACTACAAATTTACCGAAGAATTCACACAAAACATGATTCATTAAGCACGTGAAAGTACTAGATGCATTAGATAAGCCAAAGGCATAACCTACCACTTATACAATCCATATTTTGTCTTAAATGTAGTTTTCCATTGATCACATTCTTTCATCCTAATATGATGATAGCCACTTTTTAAGTCAATTTTAGTGAATATGCAAGCACCATGCAACTCATCTAGCATATCATCTAATCTAATAATAGGATATAGATACTTTACAATAATCTTGTTAACCGCTCTACAGTCCAGACACTTCCTCCAAGTTACATCTTTCTTTGGCATTAAAAGAACTGGCACAACACAAGACTCAAGCTCTCCCTCATGTACCCCTATTTAAGCAATTCATCTACTTGCCTTTGTAATTCCTTTGTCTCCTTTGAATTGCTTTAGTAAGCTGGGCGATTAGGAATTTGAGTTCCTGGGACTAAGTCAATCTGGTGCTCAATCCCTCTCAAAGGCGGTTACCCATGAGATACCTTTTCAGGAAAAACATCATCATAATCATACAACAAGGTCACAAACACACTAGGCAAACTTGGGTCAAGGTTAGCGTTAGTAAACTAAGTTTCCTTAAACTAAATCAAGATTAAAGCTCTCTTGCCTAAATATGTACTCTTTAACTCTTTCACTCTTTTACATAAAAACATGGTTGTGTATTAAATTTTTTTCACTCATCTTAATTTTTCTTTGCTCTCTTTTTACGTTCTTTTCTTTCTTTTCACTCATAAATTTCTTCTCTCCTGCACATCCCACTTTCTTTTCCTCACTTGTGCAGTCACTCACCATTGGGCCTTTAATTTTATTCTTTTCTCTTATGACCTCTTTTCTCTCTTCTTTCTTTTTCACCTTACTACTTAAATCCCCACTTGATGATTGTTGAATTTCCAGTTGTTCAAGGTATACTTCTTTAAGTGATAAAAGAGCAAAGGTAACTTTCTGCCCATTATACATGAAAGAATACCTATTCATATGCCCATCTTACATAACATGCTTATCAAATTGTCATGGCCTACCCAACAATATATGACCAGCTTGTATAGCCGCAACATCACACACAACTTCATCTGCATATCTACCAATAGAGAATGCAATAACTACTTGCTTAGTAACTTTGACTTTACCACTTTCATTCAACCATTGTAGTTTATATAGATTAGGGTATTTATCACATTCTAACCCCAACTACTCTACTAAAGTAGTATAGCCACATTAGTGCAACTACCCCCATATATAATCATGCTACAAGCTTTCCCATCTACTAAGCATCTCTCGAATGAAATATGTTCTCCCTTTGTTCTAGGCTATCTTCCTTCACATTTAAGTTCAATGCACGTTTAGCAACTAAAGATTCACCCTTCACAACATACTCAACATTCTCATCAACATCAGAATAATCTTCTAAAGGTGGCATACTCAAATCACTACCATCAAACTCATTATTATCATCAGAATCAAAAATAATTTCACCACTCTTAATAAACATAGTCTTCCTATTAGGATAATCAGATACATAATGAACATGACCTTAACATTCAAAGCACTTAATAACCCTATGTTTAGAAGATTTAGAGGAGGATCAATAGTACCATTTTTAATTGAAGTTCTCTTCTCTTTGTCTTTGTTTGACTCATTGCCTTTCTCCTTGGAATTCGAAAAGTGCTCCCTTTTCTTATCTTCATTTTTGCTCAACTTCGGATTCCATTTGCTGCTGAAATTTGAGAAAGGCTTGGCTGCTCTTCTTTGTCTCTCCACCTTTATAGCAATATTCACTAAGTCCTCAATCTCTATATAATATTGCAACTCAACTACATCAGCAATTTTCCTTTTCAATCCACCCATGAATCAGATCATTGTCACCTTTTCCTCCTCTTCTACGTTAGCTTTAATCAATAGTATCTCCATCTCCTTGTGAGAATCTTCTACTAATCTAGTTCCTTGTGTGAGTCTATGTAATTGTCAGTGTAACTCTCTATAGTAATAAGGTGGCACAAACCTCTTCTTCATCACTCTTTTCATCTCTTCTAAAATGGATATAGGTGGTTCTCTATTCCTCCTCCTATTCTTTACCAATTCATCCCACCAAATTAATGCATAATCAGATAATTCCACTGCTGCCAATCTCACTTTCTTATCTTCAGAATAGTTGTGACAAGCAAAAATCATGTCTACCTTTCTTTCCCATTCCAAGTACACTTCATCATCATTTCTACCTTTGAAGGAAGAAATTTTCATAAAAATCTCAATTTCATGAATAGTACTTTTTGGGTCGTGAATAGTATATCCTAAGGTGAATAGTGATGCTTGGGATCTAAACTGTAGTTTATTTTGTTTGGCATCAGATAATATTGTTTAAGGATAGCCCGAGAATCAAATTAGAGCTCCAAACGAGTTCGTTTTGTGGGTTTGACTAATGATTGACCAATGGTCAAAGTTTAACCTGAGAAAGGGTGAAAGTCAAACCCAAAAATATGAATGGAAATAAATGATATTAATTAAGGTCTCTATGTCAAGTTGATATTTTTCTTATAGGTATTTTTTATTGAGAAAAGGAAATAATGAATTAAAAAAGGATTGAAAAACTTTTAATGAGGGACCGCATGACATTTATGTCATTTTCTTGGCCACCTACCCTCTCTTCTTCATTAAGGATTGCTGAGAATACCCCTCTCCTCTCTTCTTCATTTTTTTTCATTTCTTACATTTTCAAGCCAATTGTCTTTAGTTTTAACCCCCAAATCACCTATTAAATACTAAATCATCAACCTAAGGTCCCAAAACTCACTATATGAACAAAAAATTGGGAAAATATAAAAAAAAGGTACACGAGTGTTCTTGATGAATAGTACCCAAAAATTTATAATGTGAATTAATGGAGTTTTAATTATTTTTAGTACATGATTTTGGTGTAGTTGCATGCATTGATGAATAAAATGCATGAAATTGAATTTGCTATGCAATATTATGAAGATAAAGAAGATGAATTGGAGAGAGAGAAAGAGAAGGAATAAGGAATTGATGATAAAATTGAAGTTTATGGAAATTTAATTTGAAGATTTGGACATCAAATTGGTATGTGTTCTTGCAATTCTATTTTTTTCCTAAAAATTGTGTATTAGGTAATTTAGGGTTCTTGAGTAAAATTTGGGGGTTTATGAAATTTTTTAAAAAATATTTAATTGGATGTTAAATGAAGTAGTTTATGTGATTAATTGAGATTTTGGACTTATAATTTGTACTTCCCCCATTGACATACATCATGTTTGAATTGAGAAACTTGATATACATGTTATTTTTGATTAATTGGTGAGATGAATATATCTTAAATGTTGTATGAAATAAATTAAAACTAGTAACGGAAGAAAAAATATAACATTAAAGAATGACAATTACTTTGGCCGAATAGGAAATAGCTTGAATTAGTTATTATGTGCTTTTATTATGAAATTTCAATGGAATTTAATTAGATTTGCCCCTAGTAAAATAAATCAAAAGTTGAGGAATGTGATGAGATAGACATACCAATTAGGGAGTTAGCAGTACTACGTCATGATATATGTTATTGAATTGTATGGCTCTGAGAGCTCGGTTCTGATGTGAGATATTTGATTTGGATTATGAATAGCATAACTCTGAGAATTCAGTTCTAATATGAATGTATACAAAATGGATCGTATGGTTATGAGAACCCAATTTTTTTTTTAAATCCTGCTTATCCGACTCGGTGATACAATTCTGATGAATTTACTTTGGGGTAATTAGAGAAAGAAAATAAATACATGATTAATAATTAAAGAACTTCAAATGAAATTAGTAATTGAATGTACAATTTATTGATCGTTGTGTAATTAGATATGAATTATTAAAATAGATACATACTTGTATTTCATAACTTGATTTTAAATGCCTATTTATGCTTATAAATAAATAAAGATATTTATATGTGAAAAATATTATATATTATGCATGTTTTGGTTTAATGAATTGAATTGAAAGAGAAATGAAATTGCTTGAACATCACTAAGCCTATAGCTTAGCGTGTGGATTTTCTTTCTACACGTAGGTTTTGAAGAGAATTAGAAGAAAACTATAGTGGATCTATACAAGACAAGAGTCGCATAGAGGATTTTGAAAGAATTGAAGGTGAATGTACTACAAATTTTTATTTTGTTTTTGGTTATGACATGTACACATAAAGAAGTGAAGGATCTTACAGGATTTTATTGTAAATTATATATGAATAAATGAAAGTTATGTATGAAATCTGGCGTAGATGTGTTGAAATGTATTGGAAGGTGGGTAAATTATTTTGCCAGAGAGTTTGACATAGAGATGGATAGTTGATTAACATGTATGAGAAATGTATTGAAGTTTCTTGCAGGAGGTTTTAAGCAAACATAGAAGAAACTTTGTCAAAATTTTAGAAAGTGAACAATAATTGCTAGATTAATGAGGTTTTAAATAGAAAATGTTGTAGTTTGAAGTATTAAGAATGTGGTAACACTCGGTATGTTGATTTCATTATCGGGTATGAGGTGTTACAAATGGCATTAATGTTGCTATCTTTTCTCTCCTCTTTTTCTTCCCTCCTTACTTTACCTCTTATGGATTGCACTTCATCTTCATACTCGTTATACATTCTTTTCAATTCTTCCTCCCAGTGCTTACGACTTAAATTGATATACTACGGTTTTAGATTCTACTGGTTTCATTAATTCTCTCATCCATCTCATCCATCCTGATAGATAACTTCTTAAATTCATTCATGAATGCCTTAAACATTACTTTCAAATCAGGCACACTGTCGTCCTCCTCTTGTAATGTTTTCTTTTCATTCCTTCTATTGACTATTTTTATAACAAAAAGTTGCAAGAAAAATGGTTAAAAATAAAAAGATAATCTCACAAGTCACTCCCTTACGTGTTTTACTCAAAAGATGACACTCCACTCATGTTTCACTCAAAATTGGCTTTTACTCTCTTTTAAGCTTATACACTCAAGCCTTTTTTAGTCAAACTTGTTGTCCTTAATTAATTTCCAGTCAAGATAATACACAAAAGTCACATTAAGATTTAGGAATCCAATGAAAATACCTAAGAAAGACGATGGCCACAAAACTAGAAACAAGTATACCGAAATGAATGAAGGCAAAATGGGCATACAAGGGGAAAGAATGTATGATGCCTAAAAAATACAGAATTTAAATTAACAAGAATCAATTTGCTAATCATGGTGTTAATGAAAAAAAGAGAGATAAAAATAGCAACTTATAATGAAGAAAAATGATAGAAACTAATGCATAAATGCGGAAATTGAAATTTTCCTAGTGGAAAAATCAACTTGGATGCAAAGATGTTAAGATACCAAACAAAATAAGAAGCTAACAAAAGAAAATTCTATAATCACTTCAACCCCAAATATAGAATTTGTCCTTTTTTTCTGAACTGTTTTTTTTAAATCAGTAACGACTGTTTTATCTTTTCAACGCTAGTATTTTCGTTTTTTTTTCATTTTTGACCTTTTTTTCGGCAGTAATTGTTTTCTTCTTTTCCAGCTACTTATTTTTTATAGAAAAACAAAATAATAAGATGAACCTTAATTTCAAATTCTAATAAAAAATAACAGTAATAACATCATATAAACACAAGATAAATAAGGATTTATCCCGATCTAAGCTCTGATACCAAATGATGCGGAATCCCAAGACTAAAGAACTTGAAACCTTTTAAACAGACACTTTATATAGAATATGAACAAGACGAAATCCCAAATCTAATGAATTTCCAATCAATTATAAGAAAGGAAACACATATAATAAGATTAATTTGAAAACAAAAATAAAAATGTGCCATAAGTGTTTACCTTGATACGAATTATATTCTTGATGCAATAAAAGAAGACAAGAAATCCTCGCTTATAGAATTCGTTATTAATCCAATCTAACCCTAAACAATGTTTATTATGATGTATTTATACTCCTTGAAAAGAAAGAAACTCTAACTACGTAAAAGACCTTTAAATATAGGTCTTTCACTAAAATAATTAAAGTCCAAATTAATATTTCTAAAATATAGCTCATTAAACTTAAAAGATTTAAACAAGCCCAAGACATAAATAGTGGGCTACCGAAAGTTATGCTTCAAGTGTAAAATAATTAATTAAGTAATCCCAATTTAATTAGTTATAACGTCATTGGCCCTCATTGTCTCTTAAGATTCCGAACTTTCTGCAATTTAACTTATGTAGAATTGAAGCGCTTTTGTGAACTTTTTAGCTCTTAATTTCATTATTAGTTCTCTGACATTATTAGCTCATCTTTGCCTCAATTTCAATTACAAAGTCTCACGATCGAGGGATGGATTGTTGACCAACGTAAGAGCAGTAGTGAGTAGGATGTAACAACTATTATATTATACATTGTTAAAAGAAATAATGGACGACTTCTCTACTGTTCATTTTTCATCATGTAACATTGTCAATAGGGTCATTTAAACTTTGACCATATGTTCTTTATTTATACCAAGACCCGATATGTTAAATTAATCATCTTCTGTAATTTCTCTTGATCTGAGATTAGAAATTTACAATACATACCAAAAGGATTGGGAGAGAGAAAGTAATATTCAAATATGAAAAGCAAAAACCCTTAGCTCTCTCTATCACCGTTCTCGTTCTCTCTCTCTCGCCTTCTTCACTTTCTTTCTTCTACTCTCTATCTCTCTATATCTTCTTCGTGGCGGCTTCTCTCACAAAAAATCCTCAAATTTGAGGAAATCTGGTAATTTATATATTGGGACCCTCAATTTCGATATAACTCTCTCTGAAGTTGGATCTGATTTTCGGTGAATTGGATCTGTTGTTATCGAAAGCCTCATAGACCATGGCCGCCGCGACTCAGCAGCAGCAACAACGGCAACAACAACCGGCGACGGAAGCGGCGCCACTTTCATCGGAGGAAGAAGCTTTGAAAAGGAACACGGATTGTGTTTACTTTCTGGCTTCTCCTTTAACCTGCAAAAAGGTTCTCTTTTTCGCGCTCTTCTTTATATATATATATATATATAGACACGCACACGCACACGCACACACACAAACATGTATTTGTCTCTCTGTTTTTTTTTTTTTGAAATTGTGTTAGTGTGAAGTAATACGGATTTATTAGAACATTTAGGGCTAAGTTGAATTAGGGTTTCAGATTTACGATTTAGTTGTTTTAATCTGATTTAGATCGTCTTAGGTCAATAAAGAGATTCTTTATATTTGGTAAGTAATTTTTTTGGGGAAAATAAGTTATTTTATTATCATGTTTAACTTGGTCGAGGGTCTTCATGGTTAATCCTATATTGTTACCTGCTTTTATCAGTTGAAGAGAAGAGAACCGTCTAATTTGGTAAAGACGTATGATGTCTATGGGTCCAAACCAATGTGGATTTGAAGTAGGGCTTATGAACATTGTTTACTTGTTTATAATCAGCAGTAAATATCAGATGAGAAGTGATCGCATGAGTAATACTTACTAGTGACTCATAGGTGGGATTTCCAAGAAAGTGTTCTTTTTTGTGGAAGTAAGTGAAAAGTTTTTTTTTAATGCAAACATAGTGAAGCCCTTGGATAACATTTTTCCTTTCAAGCGGTGCCTTGGTTAGTGACTTGAGTTTATCCTGCATTGATTAGACTTGTGGTGAGCTGAGCAAAAGCTCTTCCTGAAGCTTAGGAAACAAATTGATTTGCGAATGAGATGCAAAACTAATCTTTTTTAGCACTACCTCTTGACAAACATCAGTCGGTTCGGACCTTTTATATAATGCTTTAACCGGAAGAAAAATTGAGTTGTAATGGTTTTGATATTTCATTGTTTCAAATGAAAAATTTCTTTTCGAATATGTTTCTAGTTGCATTTCTTTTATTGGTGATTAATTTTTAACACAGTTGGATGGGTTGTTTGTCTGCATAAGGTATGTGTCAGTTCATTGTTTAGATGGTTTACCATCTTTCATGAACTGTGTGAAAGAAATGCATTTTGCTGTTTAACTTTTGAATCTATGGCCTACCATTTAATGTGAATTGATGATTTTGATTTATGTTGCGTTGCTGTGAAAATTTGTTACCTTCTCTATTCATGAACTTTTTCTAAGATCTGTGCTTAACCCTTATTGTAACAGGGAAGTGAGTGTGAGTACCGCCATAGTGAATATGCCCGGGTTAACCCCAGGGATTGCTATTTTTGGTTGAATGGAAATTGCCTGAATCCAAAGTGTGGGTTCCGCCATCCAGTAAGTTCCTGTTATTTTTAATGGATTTTTCTCAAATATACTTCATCTGTTTGAAAGTAAAAGACAATAATCAATTTGATTTCCTTTTTCAGCCTCTTGATGGTTTATTTGGAGTCCCAGCAGCAACAGCATCTGCTGTGTCATCTTTGCCTCCATTACAAACTATAGTGGCACCTTCTACACATACTCCTTATAATTCAAGTAAACAAGCAGTGCCTTGTGTTTTCTTCCAGAAGGGCTTCTGCTTGAAAGGCGATAGATGTGCTTTCTTGCATGGACCAAATACTTCTAGCAATAAAGTTTCACAACCAAATGTAGCTACTTCCAGTTCTGAAGCCCAGCCTAAAGGCAAGCATTATGGTGGTCTTCAAAGGCGCACTGAAGAGCAGAATATACTCTCAAAGGCGGCGAACATGCATATAGAAGCTAAACCAGCACCAAAAGCGGGAGTTGCTCCACTGAGAAATAGTACAAGTGTTGAGAGAAATACATTGAAAGAGAAACTAGTGGATGAAGAGGTTCCTAGGTATAAACCATCAATTACTCCAGTTAATGGAAATCCAAGTCGTACCAACCGTTTGCATCTATCCCAAGTAGCTGATGACCAGAGTTTCCAGAATGGTAAGGATTATGATGACTTGTTGAGGGAGTCCTCTCCTGGATTTGATGTTCTTGTGGATGATGAATTGAGGGATTCTGATTATTATCATGGTGAAGATCCTGAAGGACGTAACTTGAATTCTGTGGATGAATATGAACTTGGTCATATGGCTGATTATGGCTCAATGACTAATATTGACCTAGAAACATATCGTGATCCAAGAGCCTATGACTCTTTTGAGCAGATACAGGGGCAACGTGCATGGGAACAGCAAAGGGCCTCATCAGAGAGAATGCTGGGGGGGCCAGTACATCGGGAAAGGAGAGCTTATGGAAAAGTTAATAGCCCTGAACATATTGATGAATCAGATCTGCGTTACCGTTTATCAAAACATCGGAGAGTCAATAATGGCTTGAGATCAGTTGTAAGTCAAGATTCTGTTCCTAATGACCATATTGAGGAGCGAGGTTATCAGGTTTCATCAAGAATAAACTCTCATCGTGAGAGCTCCACTGGCAGTCGTCTTCAAGGTAGAATAAAGCTTCCTGGAAGATCTCTCAACAGCGGCAGTGATGAAATGGAGAAGGGTAGGAATTGGGGCAGATTATCATCCGGTGGTTCTCAAATCTCTTCTCATCAAGGAAGGCTCCGTGATAGACTAAAATCTAGAGTAGAAGAAGATTACAATAATGAAGGTATAAACTTTAGACATCTGTGGATGGGAAGAGAAATTATGGACCAGAAAAGCACTGACTTTGCCGGTCCGAAAAGTCTTGCTGAGTTGAAAGTTTCAAAGCATGCAGAGGGCAGTGCACAACAATCACTGGGAAAGCGGAAACATGTGGAAGATTTTCTTCCTTCTGCAAGTGATTTGTCATTTGAAGGGCCAATGCCTCTCCGTGAGATTCTCAAGAGAAAAAGAGAAGCTGAAGTAGGTGGTTCTGGTTGTGGAGCGTCATCTGCTAGTAACCACTGCAATAAGCAAAATGAGAGAGAGGAAGATTTGAATTGTAGCTCTGATAATGCAGCTGTTGGAGAGTCAGAATCTAGTTTTCCTTGTGGTGCAAAGGATGATAGAAGCCATGTGATTAAAGACAAGGGACATTCCAAGTCTGCGGCAGCTGTTGCTAGTGGTCCTGCTGCAGAACAGTTGGAAATGTTTCGTGGTCAATCTTCTCAATCAACTAACTTAAATAAACTTGGTAGTGAGGATGGAATGACTCTTGATAATGTAATTGAAGATCATGACTACAATGGTGAAGATCAAAGGGATGGGGATTATGAATATGAGGAAGGTGATGAAGGGGACTACAACTACGATGAAGGCGAAATCGCTGATGCCGAAGAGGGTGAAAATGCGGATGTTGAAGAAGAATATGTGGATGATGAAGAGGGGGATGACTTTGCTAAGAAAATTGGTGCAATGTCTCGTCAGTGGTATGGAGAACCCTCCCTGCCATGATTGTGGTTTGTTGAATGGGAAGCTCTTTACGGATTTATCAGCTATCTAATAGATCAATGGGTAGTTTCTTGGGGTTTTCTTTGTAGAAGTAGCGGTATCAAGTTGATTTGCTCATATTAATTTTAAACTAATATTACAGATTGAATGGGAATTTTCTTTGTGCATGGGGCATTTTGATTTCACCCATCAGTAATTTGCTTGCACAGAGACACTTGAGTGTAAAAGTAGAAGTGGTAATAAGAAAACTGCGACGTGCTCTTCTTGAATGTCATTTACATTCTTCTTCTATGCTATGTTTCAAAGGATAAAAGTTGGCATCTTATAAGCCCTTCTTTATCAAGTGGACGGATTATTTATGTTTTCCGATTTGAAGTGACGATCCTGTAATGGTATATTACGTGAAATGGGACTAAACTCTGTTTCTGAAGCTTTTACAAGATTTAAAATTTCCTATAAAAATATGACTCTTGGGGTTTAAAACTTTTACAAGTATAAATACAAGTTCTCTCTCCATACCATTCCCGATTATCTTTAGAAAAATTGTATTTTAATTTCACAAATTTAGAGAATTTATTTATTAAAATTAATTTAAATATTGTTTTAACACTTTGGTACTTAATTTTATATTTTTGTATTAAATATAATCTGATATTAATTTTGTTAATGACCACTGTTGATTTTAAATAACATGACTTAATAACACTGTTAACAAAGGTAGAGTTGAAGATTCAAACAAAAGCAGACGAGTGGAATATAAGCAAGATGAAAGATTAATTTATGCTTTGTTTAGGAAATGAAGCATTATCATGTGAAGTAGCATAAAGGTAAAGAATTCTCAACATTAGGATGAGAACATGAAGTGACTGTCAAAACGCAAAAGTTTCCAAAAGTCAAGATTTAAAATATAATTATAATGAAAAATAATTAAATAAAATAAAAAATATATTTAAAAATTTAAATATTATTTGTATTGTATCAAAAGGTCATTTAATTTAAAATTTACTAATTACAGGCATGGAATAAAGTGCCAAAAGAAGACCATAACTGAAGACTTGGGAGTTTAATTTAAAATATTATTTGTATCAAAGGGTCATTTAATTTAAAATAATTTAAAATTTACTAATTACATTACAGGCATCCAATAAAGTGCTAAAAGAAGACCATAAATGAAGACTTGGGAGTTGAAGATGATTCAGATCTCCATTTCCATTTCTCGTCGCAATTAAACCAGACTTCTTCTCAACAACATACTTCCACTCTTGTTGCATTCTGCTTTATTGCGATGTTTCGTGGTGAGGATGAGTCCTACATTCTCAACATCATATCTCTCGGAATTTCTATGGGGGTTACGTACGGGAGTGTTGACTGGACTCCCCACATAGCTTCAACCCATGGGGAAGACGGCGCTGGAACTAGTAAAGACGGGGAACTTATGGATCTTGACGAAGAGAAAAGAAAGCTTGACGAAGAACAAAGAAAGCTTGGAAAGAAACTGAAGAAGTTGAATGAAGATCTGATTCGAGTTAGACAAAGACAAGCCTTTAGCACACACCCAGAACTCGAGGAAGATGTCAAATTATTCAGGGAGCTTCAATCCAAAGCCCAAGATCTCCAACGCATTTTCAACATGCGGTTGGCCCCTAAATCCCGGAGTGGCAAAGAACTTCTTGATCTATTGTCCGCTCCCATCGATGAGATAATTGAAATATCTTCCAAGTTGGGCAGCCGCTTAGAGAAACCCGGGCACGTTAGAGTGGATAGTGCTTCCAGCTTGATAGACCACCTCCTCGAACAACCTGCTTACCAACAGTATAGTTGGTCCAAGATCCAGTATTTAAAAGGGTTTGAGGAACGTTTTAAGCGGCTTGATGATAAATCCCAGCATCGTTTGTTCTGCTTCTCAGTTTTCCCGGATGGTTCTATTGTGAGGAAGCAAGTGCTAATGCACTGGTGGATTGGAGAGAATTGGAATGGTGAGAATTTGTTACAGTCTAAAGACCCTGAATTTGATGCTGATGAGATGCTGAAAAATTACTGTGAATTGGATTTTATAGAGCCTGCGATGAGGGAGGGGAAAGTAGTTGGGTTTAAGATGGATCCAGTGATTCGTTATGCTGTTATTTACCTTGCAGAGCGAAAAGGGTTCATGGATTTTGACTTCTCCTGGAGACCAACTGGGAATTTTTCATATAGCAAGAAAGCGTGCTTGGTGAACACTATAGAGGCGGGCACTAAAGAGGCGGCGGGCACTGAAAAGGCGGCTGGCACTGAAGAGGGGGGCACTAAAGAGGTGGCCAGCACAGAAGAGGGGGGCACTGAAAAGGCGGCTGGCACTCAAGAGGGGGGCACTAAAGATGCGGTGAGCACAGAAGAGGGGGGCACTGAAAAGGCGG
>JAOTAY010000003.1:5664064-5686120 GCA_025629805.1 Erythroxylum baracoense | reverse complement strand
CACTAAAGAGGGGGTGGGCAGTAAAGAGGGAAGTAATTCTGAGCAACTAATGAAATTTGATAATCCCGAAAAGTTGCTAACTTTGTTCTATGTCAGCGGAGGCCCTCATGCCCTGACACCACAATGGTTCTCTAGTATAAGAAATGTTGAAACCATTTGTTTGGGAAGGTGGGAATTGGAAGGTAAAGAAGAGGACATTCAAACATTCCAGAAAAGAGATGATAAAGTGCGCAGATCAAGAAGTACTCTCACTGATAAGTTCCTGCCGGGTCTCAAGTCTTTGAAAGATGAAGAATTCAAATTTCCGTCAATGAAGTTCCTGCAGGGTCTCAAGTATTTGAAAAATCTCAAGTTTCTTAGCCTTGAAGGATTCCATGGGATGAGTGAGCTTCCTGTTGCTGCTAGGACGCTTAAGAAGCTTATCGTTTTGAATCTTAAAGACTGTAAGGCTCTGGCAACACTTCCAAACGATATAGGATTACTCGAAGACCTAACTCACTTGGATATTTCCGGGTGCCAAGATCTGAAATTCATGCCCAAGGGGCTCGAGCAACTCAAGGCGCTCCAGGTCCTAAAGGGGTTTGTTACAGGTGATCGCTATGAAGGTAGATCGGTATGTAAACTTGAAGATTTAGTAGAATTGAAGAAGTTGAAGAAACTGAGCGTCATCATTCGCAGGAGAAAACCTGACCATCTACCTGTTCTGAAGCGTTTTCCTTCTCTAAAAATACTTAGAATATCATGGGAAGAGAAGGTCGATGGAATTAAGGGGCTGGATAGTAGCATGCAATGGCTTCCCCGAGATCTGGAGAAACTTGACCTCCGGAGAATTCCAGCTGACACGATTCGCATTCGGGTGATGCCTGAAAGGCTTAAGAAGCTGTATATCATAGATGGAAATCTATCCCATCTATATCTTGGTTCAGTGGACTTGAGGATACTACGTCTCCAAAACTTGCGTAAGTTCCGGATGGATTTAACGGAGATTATTGATAAATTCCGACAATTGATTTATTGCAAAGTAGATGGGTGCATTAAGATAGAGCCGTTCGTAGACAGGATGATGGAAGAAATGGAATTCCATAAGCTAGACAAGTCGTCCCCAGCAGCTTGGGTGAAAACAATATTGAATTATGAGAACTTGAAGCAAGATTTAGGATTCAAATGGTCTTTTCTGTTAAAGTGCAACACAAGCCTGTCAAATTAGCTGTTTGTTTGTTCCTATTTTCCAAGGAGTTGGTGGTTTCTTTGTTCTGTTTTTACAGTTGGAGTTAGTGGGTCAGTAACTTTATGGAGTTGGTGGAGTAAGTTGATTTAGTGGCTTTGTAATTGCCTTTATAAGGCTTCATGTTGCTTTAGTTCAGCAATTTTAATTTTTAGCAGCAAATTCTCTTTTATTTTGGGCATTCTTGCCTCTTTATTTTCAACATTGTGGTATCAAAAGCCACGCCTTTTTTGGCATCACTTGTAAGTTGGGTGAGCATTTTATTTTTGTTAGCAAGATGACAGATCTCCATGTTGTTGGTGGAATTAGAAAGCTCAACAACCAAAACTACAATTCTTAATCCACTTGCATGATGTCTTATATGCAAGGCCACGACTTGTGGGAGGTCGTCAACGGAAATGAAGTTACATAACTAGAGGCAAAAGATGCAAATGGTAAGCTGCAGAAATGGAAGATTAAAGCAGGCAAAGCAATGTTTGCCTTAGATAATTGTGTAAGAAGATGTGCCAGAGCACATTTGAGATGTTAGAACTCCCAAAGAAGCTTGGGATATGTTTGCCGAGTTGTTTTCAAAGAAAAATGGTACGAGGCTTCAACTTTTAGAAAGCGAGTTAGTGTCAGTGGCACAACGCGACATGACAATCGCACAATACTTTCACAAGGTGAAGTCGTTATGTCGGGAGATTTCAGAGTTGGATCCATAAGCTCCGATTAGGAAAACTAGGGTGAAGAGAACAATTATCCATGGTTTAAAACCAGAATTTAGAGGCTTTGTTACCGCAATATAGGGATGGCAAAATCAGCCATCACTTGTTGAGTTTTAGAATTTGCTCGCTAGCCAAGAAGCCTTGACGAAACGAATGGGAGGAGTTTCACTAAACAATGATGAGGAAGCCCTCTACACCAACAAGGATTCTAAGTTGCCTGCCGCTGATGGTTTTAAAATAAATGAAGACAAAGAAAAGAGCCAAGAAAGCGAAGGGTGCTCTCATGTAGGGGGAGCGTGGAAGCACCGTGGCAAAGGCAATAAGTTTTAAGGGAAGTTCCACAACTGCGGGAAGAAAGTTCATATCGCAAAATTTTGCTGGTCTGAGATGAAGCATATGGAAAGCAACGTTGCTACTTCCATCAAGATGGAGAGAAGTGAAGAAGTTTGGGATGCTGAAGCCTGCTTCGCCACGAAAGAGGAGGTAGCACTTAGTGCGACAACTAAGCAGATTGACTATAACAATGATTGGATTGTTGATTCTGGATGCTCAAACCCCATGACAGGTGACAAAGAAAAGTTACAAAATCTAGAAAAATACAAGGGAAGCCGTGTGGTAGTCACAACTTACAACAAAGTTATCGATAGCTCATGTTGGTGATACCATAGTCTCTCCTCAATATAATGCTGATGAAATGCCACTACGAAATGTCTACCATGTCCCAGGTATGAAGAAAAACTTGCCTTTGGTAGCACAATTACATCTTTGGGTTACTGTGTTCTATTTGGCCCAAAAGATGTGAAGGTTATCGTGATCTCAAGATTTCTTAAAGGCCAGTTATGGAGTGACGAAGATCAGAGTCAGTTTATGTAATGACAAAGGAAACCGCATATGTAGACAAGACTCGGAGAAATGAGACAACAAATTTATGGCATGTGCAACTAGGCACGCCAGCTATTCAAAGCTAGATGTGAACATGAAAAAGTCGATGTTGAAGGGAATTCCCTAACTTGAAGTGAGAACTGACACAATTTGTGCAAAATGTCAGTACGAAAAAGTCCATCAATTACCATAAGAGGACTCTAAGTTTCAAGCAAAGGAGCCATTAGAGTTGATACACTACGGTTTGTTTGGACCTGTCAAATAGACATCAATTGGAGGGATGAAGTATATAGTGACTTTCATTGATGATTCCTCAAGGTATGTTTAGGTTTATTTTACGAAGGAAAATCTGGTATATTTTCAAAGTTCAAGGGGTTCAAAGAAGCTACCGAAGTAGAACTTGGTGAAAGGATTTGTTGTCTGCGCACTGACAACGGAGGAGAGTATAACTCAAACAAGTTTACTCAATTCTTGCGGGACTGCCTTATACGCCACTAGTTTACATGTGCTAACACACCACAACAGAACGATGTGGCTGAGAGGAAGAACAGGCATCTTGCAGAAATTTGTCGAAGCATGCTTCATGTAAAAAACGTATTGGGAAGGATCTAGGCAAAAGGTTATGCTTTTTCTCACCCTTTGAAAAATTATGGAGCGTCAAACCTACTATCAGCCATTTTCATGTTTTTGAATGCTTATGCTATGTATTTGTTCCTGACCATTTACATAGCACAATAGACAAGAAGGTTGTCAGGTGTATTTTTGTAGGATATGACAACTAAAGAAAGGGTCGGAGACGTTGCGATCCTACAAGGAAAGTGCTACACATCGCGAAATGTTGTGTTTGATGAAACTTCTTTATGGTGGTCCCAAACTAGAGTCCTTTGCAGTCGTCTGAAATCCAATTGAGTCTAGGTGATGGCGATGACATCGAAAAAGGCGTGACTCAAGTTCCTTGGCAAACTAGTGTGTATCAACAACCAACTGAAGAAGCCGAGCATAGTGGAGCAGAAACACCGACTCCGTTAAGAAGATCAACAAGAGTTAGAAAGCCCAATCTCAAAGTACGCCAATGCTGCAATAGTACAAGAAGTAGAAGAAACAGAGCCAGAGACATTTGAAGAAGCATTTCAAAGTCCGGAATAGACTAAAGCTATGGAAGAAGAAATTGTTGCAATGGAGTGGAATCAGACTTGGAAGATTGTGCCAAAGCCAAGAGACGTGAAGCCTATTTCTTGCAAATTTACAAAATAAAGCTTCGTACCGATGTATCAATTGAGAGACACAAAGCTCGCTTGGTAGCTGGAGGATTTTGTCAACAATATAGGCTAGACTATGGAGAAACATTTAGCCCAGTTGTAAAACTCCCAACTGTATATGTTCTTTTAACACTAGCAGTTAGCAAAAATTGAAATTTACGGCGGATGGATGTGAATAATGCATTTCTTCATAGTGAATTAGATCGAAAGATTTACATGCTTTAGTTAGTAGGTTTTCATAATCAAGATCACCTTGAATATGTGCGCAAGCTGCTTAAGGTTCTATAAGTGTTAAAGCAAGCACTGAGAGCCTCGTATGGTAAAATTGCTGAATTTTTAATTTACACTGATTATTTTGTGATATATATGGATTCAAGTCTGTTTGATAAAGTTATTGGAGGAAAACTAGCCATTGTGTTAGTGTACGTAGATGATTTAATTATAACAAGTGAATGTAAAGAAGAAATCCACCAAACAAAGAAGAATCTGTAAATCTGTCAATTCATTTTCAGATCAACTCAAGCATTTCTTGATCTAAAGGTTGATTGCACTCAAGAAGAAATATTTCTTCATCTGTAAAACTATTCCAAAGACTTGTTGAACAAGTTTGGAATGCTTAAATGCAAGCCAATTTCAACACCAATAGAGCCAAATGTCAAAATGTATGCTCATGAAGGGAAAAATTTGGAGAATGCAACTATGTATCAATGTAGTTTGATCTATTTAACTTTGACAAGGCCCGATATTTCTTATGCAATTGCATTTGTCCAAAGAAGTCTCATTTGGAAGCTGTTTGACGAGTTTTAAGATTCATTAAGGGCACACTCAACCTTGAAGTATTTTATAAGAAACGTGAAGAGTACAAGTTGGTTGGATATTATGATGCTAACTTTGTAGGTGATCATGATATCTGACGCTCGACTATTGGTTATGTTTTTATGCTTGAGTTTGGAGCAATTTCTTGGTGCAGCAAGAGGCAACTAACTGTGTCTTTGTCAAAAATAGAAGCGGAGTATCGAGTAGCAACAATGGTAGCTCAAGAGAGCATTTGACTTATACATTTACTGAACGACATACATGATACACCAGCCGATAAAGTATGCAATTCCTCTGTATTGCGACAACCAATAGACGATAGGTTTGGTGGAGAATTCTGTTTTTCATGCAATAACCAAACATGTGGAGATGCATTATCATTCTATTTGGGAGATTAAACGGCAGACTTATTCACAAAGAGCATGAACAGCAGCATGCCTTAAGTATTCTATCATCGGCAAAGACTGAGTCGAATTATCAGTTAGCTTGTTCCTATTTTCCAGGAGTTACGAGGAGTTAGTTGAGTAAGTTAATTTCGTGGCTGTGTAATTGCCTATATAAGACTTCATGTTGCTTTAGTTCAGCAATTTCAATTTTTAGCAGCAAATTCTCCATTTTACGCATTCTTGCCTCTTTATTTTCAACAGTTTCTGCCATCAAAATAGTAATGTAATGCGTTTGTATATGACAAATATATGATTAGAACACTGCTTAGAATTGAAAACAAATGATGTATTGTGTTGGAAAAATCGTGAAAAGTATCAGGTCTCGAATCTTATTTCGGTTTCTTTCCCAAACTTATAATCAGCTTGTTCTTGGCATAGACCATGACCAAATCTTTAGCAGCTCTGTTGTGTGATTCCAGACTTTCTATAAATCTTTAGCTATCGCTGTTGTGTTATTGCAGACTTTCTTCTATGTCTAGTTTCCGTTGTATGTAATGACTTTTACAATCTTCCAATGAAAGTGAGTTTTCATAGGGAAAGAAACAAAGGATCAGTGAAATCTACTGCAAGTTACCCCTGATTCTGCCAAGGAATTTCCAGTAATAATTTAGCATGGGATCAGTTGGTCTCACCAAGTCCCAGTTCCCTGTACAGAATATTGCGTGTGCGTCCGCAGCATACCTGGAGGATGAATGAATGATAAATCAATCATCAGTTTTTGGGAAGTTAAGTTTTGATTAAGCAGAGGACTTACTTTCCAATGCCATGCAGCTGAGTAACATGGGTCCAGTCTTCCCCCAAATACTCCTGTGAAAGCCTCTGTATCATTACTGCCCTCTTCCTTTGTAAACCTAGAGGTTGTATAATTTTTTCTATGTCCTCAGTCGCAACCTCGGTAGCAACCTTTGCATTTGGACATAAAGTAAAAAGGTTTGTTACCACCCTCCCAGCCTGCAGGAGATGCGCTTTCCTTCAGCATACACATTACATTGATACAACAACAAAATATATTGCTTATGGGTTACACTCGATCGATCGAATTCTTCGTTGCAAATACAAAGAGGACAAAAAACATAACATATATATATATATATACATACAGGCAACCTGATGGGAGAGAGACAGACAGAAACTTCAAACCAACTTTAACACACATCAAGATATGCAATTAAGTGCTTCATGAAGGCAGATGAAATGAATGCAAGTAGTAATGATGCTAAATTCACTCAAATAATCTTAAATTTCATTCTTCGACCAAAAATGTTCAATATTTCTCAAAAAATAACAGTATATTGGACAGTCATGCTCCTTCCCTTCACTGGCACAAAGTACAAAGAGGTTCCTCAACTAAATGCATCATATGCAACTAGTTTATCCGTCCTCATGCATTCTTAGGTCCTACTACTACTAGATGTGGTAAAAGGACAAGAACTGTAAATAGTAGTAAGAAGGCGTCTTCTTTTCTTCTATTGTTTCCTCGTTCATCTTTATCTTTCCTGGGAGGGTGGGGGGAGGAGGAGGAGGAACGAGCATAGGCCAGTTACATAAGCACATATCTACAAGGTTCAAAATCTCATTACCTTCAACTTTAATAATGATAGACAAGGTCAAAGACTTTTATTTGTAAATTGTAAGAAAGGATTACAGGAACTCCCATCATATAACCGCAGTTATGAAAGAACAAAGGGTGTAAAGCCAGCAAATGTTGCAAATAGCAAGCATTCATTCAATGTATAGAGAATAGGAATCAGCAGGACATCCATGCATAGAACAGACAGAATCTGTTCTTTTCCCTTTAATAACTCAGAGGTCTGTGTTTCACAACTACAGTATTTGTTTCATATTCTCTTAGAGTTTGATGAATCACTACAAGATAGACAAGGAGTTGCAGTTCCATAAAAAAGATAACAAGAATGCCACATAGCATTTCATAAATGAAAAAAAGAGTGAAATTTAGCCAATGTTGTGGGAATGTCTCCAATATTTACCATTAGTTGTTTTATATTCACCATTAGCTGTTTTAACCATTGAATATAAATAGAATTTACAATTCCCTGGAACATTTCTCCAAGAATTGATATTTTTTTCATTTCTCACAATTATATACAAATTAACAAGAAAATCCAAGTAAATCAAAAGAACCTTGACGTTATAGCTGATGTAATCCTCAAACATTTTTTTCCAGTAAGACCTAACAAAATATGGAGTTGTTTTGCCATCTAACTACAGATTTTATCACCACAAAGAGCAAAGTAAGGGACTTTGATATTTACATTTACATCAAGGAGTAAAAACCACATTTACCAAGAAGAAAAATCAGAGACTACAGACCATGAGGTATGGAAGCACGAAAAGTAATACCTGCACACCAGTAGTACGGTTGAGAAGCATGCATATCACCAACACCCTCCAAGGATCATGGGCATGATTCTCTTGAAGCAGCCGAAACTCCGACCGTGGTGGCTTCCATGTATTATCTGGAGATTTTCTTTGGTATGCCACATCTAGCTTCTGGAATTTTGAAAGAATATTTGTATTGTCCTTCGTTTTTTCACACCACCTCAGTGACTTTTTGCAACCATCTTTTCCATGAGACCAGGCACTATCTGCATCCTCTTCTTCCTTCTTTTTCTTTTGGAAATAGGGAGATACCTTTCGAACTGAGGAAAAGGATTTTCCACATGACTTTAATGGTTTCATTTCCATGTAATGTCTGTCACTTAACGGTGTTTGTGGTTCAATGGGGGATTCAAGGTATGGTAAAACCTTACAGACTTCCACATGGGCTCTTTCAGGTAAATCACCATCCTCCAGACTAGCAGTTTCAATTTTACATTCTAAGTTTTCATGAATGGTAGATATCGAAATACTGTCCTTGCTTACACTCTCATCTTCCTGCATCTTATTGTAACCCTCTTCTTCATTCCTCTGTTCATTCTTAACAGTCTTTGAAAAATAAGGACAACTAACCCGTGGTTTACTAATATTCTTCTTCATCCTGTCATCAACCTGGTAAACAAATTGAGAAAGCACTTGTTCAAGACTTTTCCTGTCAGAATTTGCAAAATTCTCAGCTTTATCAAAGCTACAATCATCTCCTTCATCATTCTCAGGCACCAAGTTTTCCTGCAAAGAAGGGCAGCTATACTGTGTCCCACAAAAGGAATCCTCTTTGGCTGCAGAAATATAGTTCTCCAAAAACCCATCACGGAAGGATATTGATTTCGCTCGAACTTTGCTAACTACATCAGTCTCTTGAGAAACCGGCAAAAAGATGGGATCTCGATTGATATCCTTTTCATTGCTTGTCTCATTGGGCAAAACCCTTTTCCTCTTCCCCTTTCTTGTGACGCGATTCTTCAAATCCGGACTGTTTTGTGAATTGGGAACGCTACTGCTGATTTGATGGGTTTGGATGGTAACAGCAGCATCACCACTAAAACCAACATCCTTATCCTTCTTCTTGTTACCCTTCTTGTTTTTTGCTATGGAGTTTGTTTCCGATTTACGATTCTGAAAATAAGGAGACACAACAACTACAGGCCTTGACTTTCTCTTGCTCTTTTTTTTCTTCTCATTCATCACCATCATCATCAGTGACTACAATCATGCTGTTGTTGTTTCATCCACAGAAGTAATGAAATTTCAAGTTAAATTAGAGTTGAAAAATCGGATGGGGACCAGAAACTCACTTTCACAGAGTTCGTTGTCCACATGCAGTATATCGCCTTCTCCCTTCTTCTTCGTATGCCTCGTTCCGTTCTAACAAGTTACAACAGTAGAAGGACATGCTTTTGTCTCTCGCATGTTTTTTTTCATAATAAATTATTAATTAATACATAATAGAGATAGTTATCAACTTTTGTTATTCTAAGGCGGGAAGCGCACCGTTTAGGGCTGGAGGAGTCATTTGGTAAAACCCAAGTTGTATATAGGCCTTATATTCTCCGAGTCGCCGCTTGGCTCCGTCGTCGTTGATCCTCTAACTGGTGCTGTTTTAGTTGGCTGTCAATGGCAACCAATTCAGAGAATGAATCTGATAAGAGTGCCTCGAGTTCAAAACAACAAGAGATGTCACAAGTTCAGCCTTTTAGAATGCCTACAGTGGAGGAGGTTCGTGCCCAAGAAGTTTGGAACAACTGTGTTGTTCGCAGTGTTTTTAGTGGAATCATGGGTGAGGGAGGCTATACTCTCCTTTCCTTTTACGTTTCTTTTATCGCTGATTTTCATCTGTCCTTGAAGGAATTGATTCTCATAATTGTTTGGACGAAAGGAAATAATTTTGATATATCTTAAATATGCATAGCTATTCTTAAATTGGTATTCATGTGCTCAAAGGTTCCAAATTTGTTGTTCTGACACTTTTTTTCTGAACTGGGTGCTCAGTTTTGTATCTTTTGGTTGATTTGTGCTGGATATATTGGTTTAAACTGCATCTTGAGAACCTCGGCGTGCATGTAACTTGAAGTGTTTACTTGTCCTTTTGTGGTCGAGGTGTTTGTAGGAGGTGGCCTTGGCTTGTTCATGGGTATTTTTCTAGCTGCTCTGGATAATCCTTTGCATCAAGAAGAGATGACTGTTAGACAACAATTCATGTATACCGCAAAACAGATGAGGCAGAGGAGTTGGAGTTCATGTAAAGCGTTTGCGGTTATGGGCTTGGTTTTCTCAGCCACTGAATGTGTTGTTGAGAAGGTATATTGATGAACGAAATTTAACTGTTCACAAACTAGTAGGTCGGAATTCTTGACGCTGACTTTATCTTGATTACCTCTCTTAAGGCACGGGCAAAACATGACATGACAAACACAGTTGTTGCTGGATGTGTAACTGGAGGTTCTTTGTCAGCAAAAGGTAATCTTTTCTGCTGCCATGATTAATTATGCAACAGTTGTCGACTAGAGTATCTTGTTACGGGAGCCCAGCCTCTTTTTCATACACCTGTTTCTGATGTTTGCTAGCTACAGGCATAACTGAGAATGGTTTTTCATGTTATTGGAGTTTTCTAGTAATTGAATGCTCAGTGATGGAATTTGTTTGGAGGAGACAAGTAGACATCTACTTTTTGCGGTTGAGGTTTTCTTTATAGACTTGTGATTTTTGCCCCCGCTTGCTGAATATGTCCCAAATGTGGAATCAAACTTCTTGTTTGGTGCTGCAGATAAAAAGTGGAAATAGGGGCAGGCTTGTTGCATGCTAATTGAACTTTATTCTTAGCATTTCTTAGTGATTAATTTTGGTGCATGATGGTATCCACTGATTGATTGCAAAGCTTGTTTCGAGATGAAATGAATAATATTGGTGAGAAACACAATTTAAAAAGTGGCAACTGGCATCATCTTTGATCAGCTTCATTTCAAACATTGATCAACTCTTTCCATCAAGCCATTCCAATTACATAAGTATCAATCTTGAAAATCAAATACTGCAATCTCAGTTACTGTTCAGCTATTGCTCGTGGTGAAGGATACCTGCTTTGATGTTTTCCATTTATGCTCACCATTTTGTATTGCTGTTTGAAGTGTGACTTTCATTCTTCACCTGTGTAATTTGTTTCGTGCGTATAGAAGCATTAAACATTCTGGTTATTCTCTATCTGTCTCTCACTAACAAGATATCTTATCTACCCGTTGTTATGTGTAGGAGGTCCAAAGGCAGCGTGTGCTGGTTGTGCTGGATTTGCTGCATTCTCGGCCTTGATAGAGAAATTCCTCGATAGACATACTTGAGAGAAACAAACATTCTGCTCCAATTTTTGCAGGCGCTGGTTCTTGATTTCCTAGCTTTCTTTATGTATTCAATTTGCCCCTTATAATCATGGGGGTTCTGTTGAAAGCACTGCTATATTTTGCATTTGCCACTGCTTTTCGAAGATACTATCTTCGCAGAGAATACTCACTGCAAACACATGCAACCAATTGACTCTAGGATTATGGTAACTTTTTATAGGATTGGATGAAACAAAGATGATTGCTTTCTTTGACACTGTCTTATTTATTGAAAGATAGTTGAGGGATTTGTATGATTTATTGAAAGATAATAGAAGCATTTAAGTTTAAAGGTGGTCTGCTACTACTGGGTAGAAGACCAACTCTTCTTAAGCTTAAGCATCTTTTGGAAGTTGTCTTTGGTGTTTCAAGTGCTTTTCTGTTTTGTATGAATTGGGGGTTTGGTATACAAAAAGATTTGGTTTGCTTTCATCTTAAGAAACTAACTAAAGCAACTGTGATCTCATCTCTAAGTTGCGGTTGAAGCAAGCTAATGGTAACTCAAGTCTATCCAAGACCCCATAAACGTAGCAAGTCGTACTAGCAAGCAAAAGAATGATACATTTAGGAGCTTGTAGGAGCTTCGGCCAATCTTATCACAGGTAAAAGGTAAGAGAAGAAGTCTTACTTAAATACAAGCAAGCATTATATTTCAGACATTGGATTGTTTCGTTCAAGGCTGCCAAGAAAACGTAAGAGCTCCCAGATCCATCGCACTAAAGCCAGAATCATCTGCGACCAACTGTTCTTTTTAAGTTTCTGTCTTATCCTTTCACTATCAAAGACCCCATAAATATTAGTTGAATTTAAGAGAAACATTTGGAGAGGAAAAACAAATGGTTACAGCCAAGAGTGCCAAATATATGAACATTACAATGCAAAGGAACATAAGAAAGTTCAAGCACACCGCTCCAGATCCACTTTCTGAATAATTCTTTTCCCTTACGTCATCTGGTTAATGAACCTCATCATCCACTACACTACAAAAGACTGCTCAACATTTCCTGGCTGAACCTGTAGCTATTATAACTATAGCAAATGCCAATGGGAGAAATTCAGTCTTTTACTATAAATCTTCCACTGCAAATTTGCTTATGAACTGCAATGGACCTCTTACATGGGTAATGTTCGTCATATACCTGAAAGCACCAGACTTGATCATCCCTCTTTGGTATTCCTCAAGGACAATATTCTTACACGTATCACAGCATAGAAGAATAAAACCTATGTTTCTAATTGGATTAAGAAATTAAAAAAAGCTAGAACCTGGTAAACTGAGATGCCTTGAAGCTGCTTTCTGTTGATTTAACTCTGGGAAAAGTTCTCAACTGGACAGCCGCTGCCGGGTTGGAGTTGTTCTTTTCTTAATCTTGTATTGTGGTACCGTACTCCTTGTGCTTGTTTTTGTGTTGATATGTACTTATTTGGATTTCGGCTGCGGATAGAAATTGACTGACAGCAAGAAGGCAAGTTTTACTATTCCACCATGAATTTCCTTTCTTTATTTCTTTTCTGTTGTTTGTTTGCTATTGTTATCCAAAAGATTCAATATATGGGTCCCAGCGCTTGAAGCAAGAAGAGATATTTATAGTTATTTACTCGTGATTGTGGCAGTTGTTTGTTAGAGAGAAGAAATGGCGAAGAAGGAGACTGTGAAGAACGCAGAGAAATTGGTCGAAAGATCAATGAGCGGAAACGACGCGTCGCACGACGCAGCTCATGTGTGGAGGGTGAGGGACCTTGCTCTCTCCCTCGCTGCAGAGGAAGGGCTCTCTTCCAGTCCTGATTCCATGGAAATTGTAAAGTCTTTAAACCCTTTCTTTACCCGTTACTCTGTTATTTCTCTTGTTTATCTTGATCATAAGCGTGTGGCTATATCCAAAAACTGGATCTTTCTGAAGTTAGGAAGAAGGGTCTTTTGTAATCTTCGCTCTAACTTCCTGATCTCTTTCATGGCAGGTGGAGCTTGCTGCACTACTCCATGATATAGGTCATCATCTTTCCCTTCAATTTTTAGAAAAGGGGTTTTGCTCTCAATTTTTTTTTCCAGCTGATTTCTTTTTGCCAACAAAAAAAAAAGGAACTTTGAAACAGATGAGTGTTTGTTTATGTGGAAGAAATACTCTTTTGAAGACTTGAAGTCCGCTTAGGCGTTGGCATGTGAAATATATGTTGGATTAGGGAGGGGATATGTGGGTGTCACTGTAAAAATTGGCTGCTTTACATCTGTATGTAACAATCATTGTCTTCCCAATTTGTGCCTTTAATATCTTCAAGTGCAGCTTTCCTGTTTTCATAGTTTTGGTTAATTGCGCAGCTTTTGAGAGGTATCTGTGTGTGATCTATGATTTTTTTTCTCTCTTTGCAAAATCAGCAAGCACTTACCTATCCCACACATTTTGCAGGTGATTATAAATACTTGAGGTCTGTAACTCTCTCTTTCTTGCTTAACTTCAGGCTTTTGATTCTATGGATGTTCCTTTTGTAGGTCAGATAAGTTTGTATTACGATGCAGAAAAAAAAAAGGATTATTTCTTGTGTTTTCTATGTGATTCCATTGCATTTTAGTTACTTGCAATTCCTTGGTGCTTGAAAATTTCTTGTTCTTTTGTTATACATCATGATGTACTTGTGAATTTAGTCACATCTGCAGGCTTTAAGCTATGACGTTCACTCTTGCTTTAATGTTTTATAATACAGTGACATGCTTGTGCATTTAAACTTGCATAAACATGCACTATACATTTGTATTTATTTTTCTGTTTCCTTGTTTTCAACTGTATTTAACTGTGCAATGCCAATGCGTGCTGGTAACCATTTCATCTTAAAGTGCTTATGTTTAGCTATCTTTCTTTCTAGCTCTTTCCCTTCTTTTCTTAAAACAAAATTTCTAATCAGCTCTTTTTCAAGCCCTTTACATTCACTGATTATTTTAGTTTGGTCATTTGGGCGGTTAGGGATCCATCTGAGGAGAAAGTTGCTGAGAACTTTCTGAAGCAAGAGGGCATTGAAGAAATTAAGAGGGTGAAGATCTTAGCAATCATCAGGGGAATGGGTGAGTAACTTTTATAAAGCTCCGGCCATGCAATGACAACCTTGTGTTTCTTCCATCTGTTGCCTGAGGTTGTGCACTTTCAGAAAATATTTTTTCTTTTGTCCTAGAATGAGTCATCCAATGGTGCAGACATCATTTTGCATTGTAGCATCAACTGTTTCTACCTATTCGTTTCATGACTTTTGCAACTATTGATTTAGCTGTCATTCGCATATTCGTCAATTTTATTGCAACTTATGCCAAGTAACTGGAGAACAAAACTTCTAACAATAGAAAGGATTATGTGTTCCTTATTCTTCTTTGTCTTGGAATAACAGGTAAATTGGCCCCTTAAATTTCAAAATTTTGTCAAATAAGGTGCTACATTTCAGTTTGGAGTTAATTGACCCTTTATTTTATTTTAAAAACAATTTACCAAAATTCCTAACAGAATAGATTCTCTCTCTCAACTGTTATCAATTACCATGATTCAGTCGTCAAGTATATTTTGTTATGTCAAACACCAAACGGTTGCAATTTATTTACGGTTCTTATGTAGAAACTATTTTGTTAGAAAATTGACAGGTTGCTTTCGAACTTCAGGTAGTAATTTGAGCCAATACAGAAATGGAGATCGTTTGACAAATTACAAAATCTTCAGTTGCCAATGCTTGGATTATTCCTTTTCAACTCTGGATATCGGTTTATTGTGTTTTTCTGCTTGTTCTGTTGTTTCTGTTGGACTGATGACTTTGTAAATCCATGTTCATTGGCCCCTGCTCACACTTTGAACATGAATCATTAGTCATCAGTTATCTTCACAGCAAAATTATTCAACTGCTTTAGTTCTTGGTGAAATATGCCTTCTTGTTAGTTGAAAGATGTTCATGTTTCTACAATCTTCAGGCTTCTTAATTCATTTCTTCCCCATTTTCGTTAGACTGTAGCTTAAATTGATGGATGTGGAAAAGGATTGTAACTATGTCTCTGTTCTCCAGGCTTTAAAGAGGAACTATCAGGCCACGTAAATGGTGATCTGGGTCTCGAATTTGGGGTTGTGCAAGATGCCGATCGTCTTGATGCAATTGGAGCAATTGGTATATTCCGGATTTAATGTCCATTGAAGCTTGAAGATAGCTTTCCTTTTTTCTCGGTGGATTATTTGCATCTAAATTAAATGTTTTGATACCTGTAAAAAGGGTTGGTGTTATTGTTTGCTGTTCACTGACTTGTTGACGTCATACCTACTTGAAGTAGGTGTTGCTTGGGGAAGGGTTGGGAGACCCCTACTAGTATGTTTTTGATCGAGGCTCTTTTGTCCTTCAGATTTTTTATTGATCTTTCTTCATCTTCATCTATGTTTTTTTAATCTTAGCACATGATTCACTGTGAATACATTTCTGATCCCATATACAATGGCATGCTGTTACACAAATCTCAATTGCAGGGATTGCTCGCTGTTTCACATTTGGTGGAAGTAGGAAGATAATGCTTCATGATCCTGCAATTCAACCACGCTCAGACTTGTCAAAGGAACAATATACGAGGAAAGAAGAACAAACTACTTTAAATCATTTTCATGAAAAACTTCTCAAACTGAAGGACTTAATGAAGACTAAGGTAACAACATTGACTTATCTGGGAAGCTGTAAATTAGTTTGCCTTGTAGTTTGTCATTTCTCTTCCAACTATTTATGTCTTGTTACTCAACTGTATGCATTACAACTCAAAACTGTATCCGCTTAATCACAACACTTATGTCTTGTATAAAATATGATCACATGCACATTCACGGACACCACCTGCTATATTTTTTTTTTTTACGCAATATCAGTATTGGTGACATTTCCAGGCTGGAAAACAGAGGGCTGAAAGAAGACACAAGTTCATGGTGGAATTTTTAGAAGAGTTCTACGAAGAATGGGACAGGCGAGCTTGAATAATGTAAGATTGATATCCTTGATTAGTTTTAAACTGAGCACTTGAAAATTGTAATGTGTACATAGATGAGAACAGTTCTTGAATAATGGATCTTTAACTGAGAAACCAATTGTATATGCTTGGATAACTTTCTTCTTGACTAACTGCCTCCAAAACTTGTAAAGCATATCATGTATATCTCTGAACATCTTATTTATGTTTGCAGGGCTATACTTGACTTGCCCCGAGTGAGTAAGATCAGTGGCTTAAGCCGGAAAGTCCTGTTAGGCCTTCCATGATGTGTACTCAAGAAGAAGCTTGATAGGCTTATTATGAATAATTAAGCATGGATCAAGTGCCTGTATATACAATTCTACAAAGGTGCAACTACTGAGTGATTTATGTCAGAATTTATTGGAGTAAACTATATATATAACCAATTTAAACTATCTAACCAATCCATCCAAAGAAGAATGGCATAAAATGCAATAGTGCTGCCTGAATTTTCAAGTTCTGAATTGATAATCATATTCTTATCAAAGTTATTAAATGCATAGAACTAAACTGATTTGCGTTAGCAGATAGGATAAACTTGTGTTTTGGCTACAAACTATATGTCTGTTTCTACATGCTTTTTCTTTGAAGTTGATGATAGTAAGTTGTGATTCGTTTTTAGATAGTCATTTTGTTATATCTTACAATTGAATTTTCAACTTAGGTTCTGTAATTAGCGGGTTTCTAGTAGCAGCCACTGTACCAACAACTGATATTGTGGACCGATTATAATCATAACATGTATACCAAACTGATTAGTGGGTCATATAAATATGCTATTAGGATTAACTACATGCAGCGTTGTAGGCTTGAACTGTTTAATGTGCCGTTCTGCAGAGAAATCTGCTGTTATCTCTTAGGTTTATGTGAAAAGGATTGGAAGAGTCATGTTTAGAGTGGTGTGGTCCAGAAAGCAAATGAAACAAATCGCTTATAACTGCATTATTCATGTGCTTACACAAAAACTCACCTATAATCTAATCGACACAAGTAAGTTATTGCCGAGAAATATATGAAATATGACCTCCTAAAGTACAAGCAACCTTCTTCCCACTCTCACTTTTATCCATTTAACAGACTGTGTTGTGCAACAAAGAATATTATTCTGTATATAAGAACATGAAAAAATAGTACTTGGTTTAGAAGTACTTCTGGAGCTCAGACATATCACGCTTGAGTAGATTGACCTTGAGACCGTGTTTCATGTACATTGTCAAAGCGAACTTTGGGATCACAGGATGATCTTCCACCACAGTTACATGGAAACGGTATAGTATAGAGGCGGCAGCAAACTTCATTTGATAGTAGGCAAAATCTTTCCCTAAGCATAGTCGAGGACCGCCATTGAAAGCTGTGAACTTATAGGCTGATTCGCTCATGAATCGACTATCTCTTAGCCATCTTTCTGGTTTAAACTCCCTACAGTCTTTTCCCCATATTGCCTCCATTCTTCCCATTGCATATATTGCATAAATTACCTTTGTTCCTTTCTTTAGCTCAGTCCCATCTGGGAATATGTCATCCTCAACAACCTGGAACATTAGACATATAATGATGAGATCATATATGAGAGTAGAAGAGAAATGATGAACATACAAAGAGACTAGGAGAGTAAGTTGCTCAGATCATTACCTCCTTGTGATCCACAGGTACTGAAGGGTATAACCTCAAGGCTTCAGATATTGCAGCTTGCAAATAATTCATCTTCTTTATCTCTTCTGGTCTAAACACCATCGGCTCTTTAGAGTCCAGTTCTTGTCTCTCTTTTATGATCCTGCATATTTCAGCAAGGATTTTCTCCTCTACCGTTGGATGTGAATCAAGAAGCCAGAAAAACCAACTCAATGCCACTGAGGATGTATCTCTCCCAGCAAGTATGAAGTTTACGCATATGTCCCGCAAAAACTTGTCAGAAAATGACTGCCCATGGTCATCCTTTAACCTCATAAACACTGTCAAAAGATCTAATCTTTGCTTCTTGATATCGTCGGTTTGCTTAGACAGTTCTTTCTTCCTCGTCCTGATCACATTTTCTGCGAATTCATCAACACCTTTTATCGATATTTTTAGCTTCTTCTCTGCCCCCAAATCAAGAAATCTCATGGCTTTCCATATGCATGTTGGGGTAACAAACCGCATAACTGTGGCCTCTGTTGCATCCTCAAAAGCTCTGGCAAATGGTATTTCAGGCAAGCCTGGTCTTAAACAACCTGGATCAACGCCAAATGCTATCATGCAAACATTGTCAAATGTTAGCCTTAACAAGATGTCCTGTAGATCAATGGAGGAGGAGTTAGTGACTGCATTTTCCAGGACTGGCAAGAGCCTCGCATGGACAAGTTCAAACAAGGACTCTGTGATTAATTTCCTTAACTTGGTCGAATGAAACTCAATGCTTGCAGTCTTTCTTTGCCTTTGCCATATCTCATCGTCTGCACTAAATATCCCATCACCTAGAAGATCACGAACCGTGTCATGGAAGTACTGGCCTTTAGGGAAATTAGAGAACTTGGTTTTGAGAAGATACTCTACATTTCTGGGATCCGCAGTCACTACACAATTGAGACTACTAAAACATGGACCTCTGAATCTAAAAGTACCATTTTGACGGCGAAGCACGTTGGTAATCCACTCGTAGGTGTTGGTACGGACTCCGGCCATCATGGAAGGCATCATTCCAAGAACTGGCCATACAGGTAGGCCATGTCTCTTTTCCTGCCTTAGAGAATGAATAACTACAAATACAACAGAAGCAATCAAAAGTTCCAAAATCTGAACGTCCCTCAAGAAGAAGAACCGCCGAGAAAGGAGGTTTTTGGCCAGATGATTGGAGGAGTAGGAGAAAAATGAAGTAGCATTGGTGATGGGATCAATCATGTTGCTGGACATGATGGGATAACTATACTATGAAAATTGTGGTTAGTGGTGATGAGTTATATGGGAAGGAAACAGAAGCGCATGGTGCTTTCTTGGCGTGCAGTCTTTTCCCAACGGGTGTGATTTGGTGAGCTGAAAATTTAAGCTGTCTTGGCTTCTGCATTCATCTTTTTTAACGTGTGAGTTGGATCAGGAATGCTATTTCTTGACTTTGACGCATTGGTCCTCGGACACCTTAAACTGGCAACTCCCACTTGATCTTGGACATGAATGAATGTTGATGAAGCTTCCATAATTGACACAGAGCTGCTAATATAAGGAAAGTTTGACACTTTGGCAGACTTTTAAAGGGAGGATGAGAAGTGGGTGGCAGCAGATAACCTAAGTTGCAGCTATCATTTACAGTGGTTTTAGGGAGTAATACACATCATTCCTGGGATTATACAAAAAAAAGAGTGAAACTTTGTAAGAACATATTGACTTTTTATGGGTTTTGGTACGGTGAACGACCATTTGGCTCATCCACGTGGTTGACACGTGGAGATACATCCCCCCAACCATTTACCTTCAATCCCTTAAAACATCACAAATCAATTAAAAAAATTTGAAATTTTACCTCGTACTTGTTTTAGCAAAAATAAACCTCAACGTTAGAAAAATATTCAAAACAGCTCCCGAATGAAAGTTTGAAATAAAAGGCTCAATTATGTCAATTATTTCATCCAGTCGGGACTGTTTTAAACTTTTTTTAAACGTTAGAGTTTATTTTAAACATTTTGCAGACGTTATGGCTTATTTTGAACGCTTCGAAACATTAAAGTTCAACTCAAATTTTAGTATAAACGTTGGGGGCTAAATTACTAAATTGGTCATTACACTCATTGTTATTGTTTTGGGATTACTATACAAACTAGGTTGTATATGTAAAAATAATTTAACAAAAATTTAAAATGATGTGTAAAATTTGATAACTTCACCATTTTTTGCAAAATCTAGAAGGAAGTAAGAAGACATGTAGGGTTTATTTTATGATTGGGTATTGGGTAATTGTATGTAGGTTTGTTTAACGACTATGATTTTTCTAATCAGATGTGCTGAACTACCTATGACGACAAGACAGGACACCCATGTTTTGTGTGTAGACTTACACTTACCTACGACAAAACCAGACAGGACTCTCGAGCACACAGTTTTTATTTTTGCTTATTTTATTAATAAAATAATAAAGTATTATACAATTAATTAAATTAAAAATTATACGAATCAAATATATAATATTTCAATTTATAATAAATATAGTGTTATTAAAGTGTAATTTGTCATGTAATTATTCTTAATATCAAATCAATATATATATATATATTTATTTATGATAAAAATAATGAAAAATATAATTCAATAATGATAAAATTGAAGTCTAGGTATCATTAAACGCTTGCCATGTTTTTGTGGCACTTTTGAAACATCGAGAACCATCCTTAAATCAACGTCGTTTATAGGTTTGAAGCCGTAAGATTGACTAATACGAGGTTGGTTATGACTGTTGAGAACCAACGGATGCTGACAAGTTTAATAAATAGGAGAAATACCTAAAAGCCTCAAAATTGTTGAAACCTTAAATTAATTATGGTGCATGTTGGTTTAGAGAAAGGGAAAGATGTTGAAGGGTTACTTGAAATCTTTAATAGCTAAGGATGTTAAAGAGTTGGGTCGGACCCGACCTTTGCTTGGATGACCCGCAAGTTGGCCTGTGACTTGATAAGCTGGAGTTGGACTGCTCGTGACCAACCCATTCTTATTTTTTTAAAAAAATTACAAAATAAAGTTGTTTTTATTGTTTCGATCGAACCAGGGCTCGGTCCGTAGCATGGTCTAGCCTAACCATTTTGACCCGTAACCCGTCCGTAATTTGATCGACCTGAGCCAAAATTGACATCTATGTTAGAAGTTGACAATACTCAATTCCCAAGTCGAATGGACTTTTCACAATTTTTTTGTCATATAAAATTATTGATAATTTTTTATTAAAATCTTTTTATTGATAAATTTGCAGATATAGAAATTTATTTTAAATAATTGAACTTTTTCAAATTATTTCTTTTTAAAAACTACCTCTATTTTTTTTTAGAAAAGAGGAATCCACAGGAATTCACAACCACTATCCTTTTGTATGCGCACTAGGTAAACCTTCACTACCTTTACATTGAGTGTGCTCTTTTACTATTAATAAGAACGTCTTTCGGTTGCATATCATAAGAAATTAAGATAATTATTTTAAATGTAGTATCACAAACTATCAATATTTTTAAAACTGAACTGGAATTTAAAGCAGTAAAATAAAATGTTTAAACAGTATTAGATTGCCATAAAACCGGTTAAAGATTAAAGGAAATTATTCTTACCTATCAAAAAAATTAAAGTGTAATTAAAAAATGAGACTGTTAAATGAAAATTGATATGTTTATTTTGGATTATAAAAACTGATTAGTTTATGAAAACTAACTGATCAATTAATAAGCTAATCAGTTTTTAGCAACAAAGTTTATTAAACTAAATCAAACCGAAAAATTAAAAACTGAACTAAAAAGTTAACTAGTTCAAGATTTTTACTGTTAAATCAACCGAACTGAAACATTGCAAAATATCTTTTGTGGAACCTCAATATCTGTTGATTTCAATACAATAGTTACTTCGTAAATGAATTTCGTTGTATTTTGAGCTACTTTCTTGTTGTATAAACTTCTTACCTTAAGATATAGTTTAGTAGGGAAATGTAAGTTTACATATTTTGCTAAATGGTATTTGTTTTCTATTTTTATACATCTCTTTATTAAAGTAACAAGAAGAAGTTAATTTTACAATTTAAAAGAGATTAATTTAAGTAATAAGAAGGTCAAGAGGTTCACAAATCATTCGAACTACAGGGGGCAATAGGGTGTCTGCCTATTCTTGGTTAAACTTAAACATGCCCAATTCCGTGTCTCATGTCAGTCCTTAGATAGATCAATTGTAGCAAGTGATGCAACATGTGCCATGATCATGTATGTGATCGTGTGCAAGTCAAAGAA
>JAOTAY010000003.1:5645863-5663964 GCA_025629805.1 Erythroxylum baracoense | reverse complement strand
ACTCAACCTCACTTCCCGTGAAAGAATTTCACACCCAATAACACGACCGACTCGTGTTAACCTCAACAGAGGATTTTACTCAACAATATTATAACAAAGGAATACTAAATAAATATCTCAAATGATTAAACAGAATTTAACATAAATAAAGACTCTTGAAAAAGTGACAAGAATAACTTCCCAAATTTCTGCACTCCACTACCGCAAGGTTAATTCCTCCAAAAGCCAAAAGCGTAGTCACGGCTACACCAACAAAATAATCAATAGAACTTCAGCAACCTTTTTCTTGAAACATCACACATCCATCAGCCTTGGGTTTGTTCAACGCATAATATCAAAATAACCTCAACAGTAGAAACACGCAAACTCCAGAACACTTGCACTCACTGCACTCACAAACCTTAAGCCATAAATCCCATGAGCAGCACCCACTTTTATTATTAACAGAAAACGCAAACTCTGGAAATCACCATGAAAGCCGTAGGTGAGATATATTATTCCAAGCAGCACACAAAACTTACACCTCACTGCTAACGCACACTGCACCCACTCCACATATAACTCACGCAATTTCTGCTTTATATTCTTCAATCTTCAATTTACGCCCACTAGAAGCAAAGCAAGCCTACCACCATAGTTTCATTTGTGAAATTTGAAATAAAATTCATGTGGACGGTGATCCCTCAATCTTCACAGCACATAGACTTTCTCTATATACTTTTCCATAAATAAAGTGAGGCCCACTACACCGTAGATGAAAACTACAGCAAATCCACATCTGCCATTTATAAAGATATCCACAATCCTAACCAGAAAAACAAAATGGCCTTATCTTTTTATCCACATAATCCATGCAAAAACAACCTCCTTTATTATTCTTCTATCAACAACAAGAAGCAGTAAACCTTGACTCCACGTAATATACCACCCCAACTTAAGATAGAGTTTTATCACCTTTTAAACCATTATCCCAAAAATCCAACAAGCTTATCTTCTTCACATATCTCACTTAATATCTTATATGTTCAATTAATAAATAATGCCAAAATTAATTATTTAGATATATAACATATTTCTTAACACATATGATGATGAATATTACATTCATATGAGAGCTAATAAAAAGAAATATAGGAAGGATGTTTCATTTTGGTTTAAATGCGATGATGTTATCAATAGAGTTAGAAGCAGTGGAAAAGATTGTAATAAAGGTGTAAATTTTAGGGGTCCACAAAATTTTCAAAGGTAAGAAGGTAGCTAACGTGATTTGTATAGTGATTATAAGGACAACAATAATGAGATTCAATTATCGATTACTATCGAGGATGAATGGTGCAACACATCTATTAAGAATATGAAATATATTACGTATAATCTAAAAGTAGATGTGAAGAATTTGTAATACGTAGTATAGACTTTTTTACGTACCCAGGATCGTACATAAAAGGCTTAAAAACGAAGAAAATACAGAATACCTGATTTCAGTTTCATCTCTGATTCCGATGCCGTTTTTGAGCTTCAAACATTCACGAATCTCCCAGGAACTTTATAAAATATGTTTCCCGACACGTGGTTTAGGTCTTTCTACAGTTTTCTCAATACGTAAACTATCTTAACGGGTCAGAGAATTCATATGCTTATGATTGACCCCAGATCAAACGTGAAAGGGAAAAAATAGAGAAATGCGGAAATACCTGATTTTCGATTCTGAAACTTCAACAGATCTTTCTGAAGCCAACTCGAGCCCGAATCCACTGTCGCCTTCATGAGAATCGCTCTCGGGGACGTGGGTAAGGTCTTTCTGCAGGTTTTTCAAAATGCGAGCTCTCTTAACAAGTCAGAGATTCCTTATGCTCGCGATTGATATGAGCAACTGCAGGAAACCATAACTTGTTTATATAGCTTTCATATCGGATTCCTCATCACAACGCTGATATGGACCAGATCCACACTAAAAGGAATCTATTTTTTACCCGAACTTCGACTCATTGATTTAGATAATTTATTGAGCCACTTTATTATCTTTATTTGGATCAAATTATGTCCTAATACGAATTGAACCTTAAGCTAATTTTTATATTTAATCATGCGATTCAAAAATATGAAATCATATTTGAAAAAAACTAATGGAATAATGTATTTTAGGGTTTATCACTAGATTTTCATTCATTATTTATATTGTTTATATTTTTAAAGAGTAATTATTAATGCTAGTTCATAGATTTGTGTCTATGATGCTTAACATTTAGATGGAAGCAATTTTCAAGTTTTTTATCCTCAAAGAAATCATGTTAATGCAATTCAAGAACATGAAAATACTAATAAAGTAGGCGAGAACCAAATCAAAGCAAGCAACACGAGAAGCAAATCCTTCCCTGCTGAATGAAACTTGGGTAACAGGACAGCTGCATAATATATAGGGTAAAAAAGGAAAGTCAGCAACGTAAATTTTCAAGTATCACACAGAGCTTAAATGTCCCAATAAGGTCATGATGCACCAACTGCATAATACATGCTCATGATTGGGTTCTTTCGATAAATTTTGAGAGAGATTCAATTGGCTTTTGGTTTAAAGGGTGATAACACTAAATCAATCATTATGTTTATGGTTAATGTGCCTCTTCATCTTCAAAATCAACTAGGTCCAATTTTGGAGAATGGAAATCAGATTTAATGCTCAGAAAATCACCTTAAATGAGAAAGACACCAAGAACTCAGAAGCGTCGGTGGCTCAAAAACTTCAAATGAGAAAGACAGTAAGGACATAGATGATGCGGAAAATGACCTTGGGACAGAGACACGGCACTACAGAATTTACGCTTCAAAGCTTTAATTTTTTTAACAATTATATTCTTTAATTTGATAGGGACGTATTTATATTACTTTTGTTGCTATAGAAAATAATCTCTCTATCAGTTACGGTAGAGATGACAATAGATAAGGTCAGGCTTGAATCCGACCCTATAGCTTTTGCTAGAACCTGAGCCAGACTTAACATGATCTGACCTAATTTTTTTAACTAAAAATAAAAAACGACGTCATTTTTGTTATAATTATTAGGCCAAGCCTGGGCAACTCAATCTCAAGATCGAGCCTGAGTCCAAGACTCTGTCTTAGGCCTGGTCAATTCGGGCATAGCCCGTTGACCTCAAACGGGGACAAGGCGAGCAAGGGCAAGGCTGAACTCAATGCCCTCTCTAATTAGAGATAAGACTATATATTACTCTATTTTCTCAAACTGCTCATATCAGCTAGACTTTCACTAAGATATTGTTCTTATTGTTGTGTTTACGGGATGATTACGTGGCATTTCACCTTATTAACCTTAACTATAGAATTAAAATTTATAATAAATTAAAATTTTGTACATTTGTTTGATATAATTTTTAATAATATTATAAAATTGATTAGAGATTTAAAAATAAATGTAATATGTATTAAAATAATATTTTATGCATCTAATTAAAAATGTAATACATCATTATTAACTGAAGTACATAAATGATCATTTTAATAATAAGAAGCCATCATTTTGACGATTATTTTAATTATTTTGGTTAATATTATTTAAATTATTTTTTTAGTATGCATCAATAATTTAAATAATACTAATTGTGATAATTATCAAAATTAACAACGTAATGGTCATATAGTAGATCCTAATTTAAATTATTAAAATGTAACTAAATTCATAGGAACAACTGTTGAATAATTGAATTGAATTGATAATTGATATTAGATAATGATGATAATAATAATAATAATTGTGTGACGATTTCGAAAAAATGAGTGATGGTTAAATTGTTTGGTATGCTTAAGAAGTGACAATGGAATGGAGCTTCAGCCCTGGAAAGAACTCTTTGCAATCCTTTTTCAAACTTCAAATGTGGATAATCCACATCAAAATAGCACGGTGGTAACGGCGGTGTGAGAGTTTCATCTAACGTGGTCACTCTTTATATATATCAAATACGGAGTTTCCTCTTTAAAAAATTAAGTAAGATTAAACCGTAATTTGTCCCTCCATCATTTTATCGGGTCTGAGTGTAGAGACACTTAGAATGGACGATTCCACCTTTTGAGTACAAGTGCAAACATAGTGGAATGTATTCATTGTCAAATTTGTTGAGCGAGTCTGTCCTTTTTTGGAGAAAAGGATAATGATGTTCGCAAGCATGATTCGAATTTGTCAAGGCCTACTGTGTATGATGTTTGTTGATGATGGTATAACATCTATTGATGTCCTTCCTCACTCGCGGCCCAGTTCTGAGTGCTTTCATGGTACTAGTCATGGTGTTCTTACATATGACCGAAACCTAGCCTTATCTATTGCTACCCAGAGAACCGATTTATCTTTACTTTCTTATTTTAGTACTAGTATATAAGCAGATGAATTAAGAAACAACATACATGAGTTAAACACTCCCAAAGCTTACAAAGTTATCAACCATGGCTAAAGTTTCAATCTTTACTAACCAATTCACCGTTATCTTCCTTCTCTTGTCCTTCTCCCGTCTCTTTCTAGTCACCGGAGACGAAAGTTTTGGGAAAACCATGGACATGAAGCTCCTTTATATTGAAAAAGAACATCTCAGCCATTTAAAGGTACACTGGCATGATATTATCAGCGTTCCTAGTCCAAATGGGATCCAAATCGTACCTTTGGTTTGGTGAGGATGCTCGATCAATTGAGCTCAAGATGGCGGGTAAAGCACGATTCTATGTACAAGCTTCGCAAAAAGACTTTTTGAGTTATCGATGGCCATGAACTTGGGTTTCATTGAGGGTATTTAAAGCCCACAAAAACCCAACCCAGCCCATGAAAGTAAAAAGAGAGGGTTGTATGAAAAACTAGTAGTTAAGAGTATTTTAGTAATTATAATGGTAAGATAAAGTAAAGATATTTTAAAAATTAAGAATAAAGTGGTAAAATGGTAGCAATTTTGAATTATCAAGCATAATTGAGTTGAAATTTTTTCCTAAATAAAGTCTGATAGAATTTTGTAAATTTATAGATCCAAAGGACAAATTAGAGGAGTAGATTGGATTAATTAATTAGTTGAGTTCAAAAATTAGGTAAAATAACTTTAAACTGTACCCTTATAATAAATAGTGTACAACTTATAAATTTTAGAATTTTGATATTAATAAATTATTTATGGTGAATTATACTTTGAACTAGTAATTAATTGAATTAATAATTTTTTGGAACGGAGAAACCCACAGCCGCTATCCTTTGAACACGCACTAGATAAACCTTCGGATTGACGCAATAGCCTGCAAATCATGCCAACCGGATACTCCGTACTAGGCAAGCCCTGTACGATATGCTCAATCAAGATTAATAATTGTATATGTGGATTTATGAAATATATGAAATAGGTACCTTTCGTGGAGCAAGTAATAAAGCATTTTGGGTCTTGAGAATGTCCTGTACCGATGATTAAATATTGGAGTAATACAAAAATATCCTAATTCTTAAAAATATCCTATATCGATAGTTAAGTAATATAATGGTACCTGAGTACTAGATTAAGATTAAGGGCTCAGGTATAATGAGAATTTTTGTAATCAATGATGTAATCGTGAAAAAAATAGATAAATTACGGTTTAAGAATTTTGAAACATCACAGGGTAATTATAACGGTAGCAACGTTAAGGTGTTACGTCGGATCAGGGTGTTTCAGGAGGTGAGGGAGGTGCCAGTGATCGGAGGAAGTGGGCTTTTCCGGTTTGCTTGAGGGTTTGCTCCGGCAAGAACTTACAAGTTTCATGTTGTTACAGGACAAGCTATAGTGGAGTATAATGTGAACGTCTTGCATTATTTTATTTTTTATTACAAATGGAAAAAAGATCAGAAACTATTTCAAAGTTCAGGGATAAGCAACGCCCTGCCTATCCTTTAGGGTGAATTCCTCTGTTACTGCTGGAATCTCCTGTAGCCAATGAACTCCTGGTCTGGCGAAGAAGGCAAGTTTGGCCAGACTATCTGCACTATGATTCCCTTCCCTGTGTACATGTCGAATTTGAATGTCCCAGCCTCTCCGTATTAAGGCATGAGTATCCTGCACCAAAGGAAAAAGAGACTTCGTCAAAGACATTTTGGAAGAGGATAGAATGTTGATGACCTCTAACGCATCCACTTCAAGGACAACACGGCGATAGCCGAGTGTCCATGCCAAATTGAGTCCAGCATAGACGCCCCAGAGTTCAGCAGTCAAGGGCGAACACCTGGCAAAATGCGTCAAAAATCCACCTTGCCAATAACCCTGGGTGTCCCTGATTAGCCCATCGGCAGTAGAGACGTTGGACTCATGGTGGACTGCGCCATCTGTATTCAGTTTGACCCAGCCATCAGAAGGTGGTTTCCATCGTATGGAATTACCAACAGGCACTCCCTGCCTGCTGATAACTCGATCAGTCACGTCGCTCACTATGCCGATCCACGAGATATAATCCATGACTATTCTGATGCCAGCGGCCAGCTAAATAAAATTTGCGTCGAAGATGCTCCTATTGCGCAACTACCAGAGATGCCAGCAAGACACCCCAAAAATTTGGGCCTAGTCCGTCCGAGGCTCAGTAACACCTGTAGTCAAGTTAGCCATCCACCACCTCTCCTCATCCTAGAGGAAGAAACGATGCTTAAGTAACCCTGGAGGGAAACTCTACCAGAAGGCTTTCACTCTGTGGCAATCCTGAAGAGCATGCAAAGTGGTCTCTTCAAGACCACAGAAAGAACAACCATGGTCCAATGATAAATGGCGAGCAACACGCTGCTGATTTGTCAGCAATTTCTTGTTAGCTAGCAACTAGAGGAAGGATTGTATGCGCTGAGGTCCCGACTATTTCTAAATCAAATGCCAGTAACGGGGGTACGTTGCTGATGTAGACTCTTCAATTAGCTCATAGGCGGAAGCCACGGTGAAACCTTCCCGCTTTCATGGTCCCCGCAGTGGGTGGTCTGCCCTTATGTTAACCTAAGGTGGTGGAATGTCCGCAATTGCCATACAAATTGTGGATGGTAGATAGTGCTGACACAGGGGCTAGTTCCAGGGGGGAGGGGACAAGGTTGCCATATAGAGTGGGCCCCAATCTCTCACTCAGGAATCCATAGCGCTTGGCGGCCACTACCTAGTTTCCAAGTCAGCCCTTTGCAAACGTATTGCCACGTAGCTGATATCCCTCGCCAAGTCCCCGAAGCCCCTTTCTGATCTAGCGTATGGAGGAGCTACGTATGGTCAAATCGGTATTTGGCCCGAAGAATTTGTACCCATAGGGCTGAAGGCTTAGTGAGCAAGTCTCAGCCCAAGTGAGTTAATAAGGCATCATTGGAAGAACGAATGTGTTTGATTCCAAGGCCTCCAACTTGTTTTGGGCGACAAACTGTCTCCCAATTGACCAAATGCACCTTACGTGTTCCGTCCTGAGAGCCCCAGATAAAGTTACTCATTGGCTTTTCCAAGTCATCACATAATTTTCGGGATAGCCGCACTGTTTGCGTCGTGTAGATAGGCAGAGCTGAAAGCACGGACTGGGTGAGAGTGACGCGTCCTGCCAAAGACAACACTCTGGCATTCCACCCTGCGAGCTTCTGCTGAACTTTATCCAATGGATACTGATACGTTCTCCTGTAAAGGTGTTCATGAATAAGCGGGACCCCTGAGATACTTCCCAAGGTTCTGAGTGCATTGTATCTGCAGCGTCTGGCTTATTCTTCTCGCTGTCTCCCGAGGGACGCTCTTCAAGAAAAAGATGTGGGATTTAGCGATGCTTATCTTTTGTCCTGACGCCCTACAGAAAGTCTCCAGGACCCACGACACCACATGCACTTGGGATTCCGTGGCTTCAGCAAACAGTACGGGGTCATCTGCAAAAAACAGATGAGAAATGGAGGGCTCGTGTGGACTCAGCTTAATCGGTTTCCACTTCCTTTGTGCTATCTCACTGTTAATCAGATGGCCTAGTCGTTCCATACACAAGACAAACAGATATGGAGAAATGGGATCGCCCTGTCGAATACCCCAAGAAGGAGAAAACGACTCAGTTAGCCACCCATTCAACGCAACTTGCATTGAAACTGACATCATGCACTGCATAATTACTCGGGAGAACGACTCTGGTAACCCAATTTCCTTAAGGGTGTCTTGAAGAAAATCCCAGTGAAGCCTATCATAAGCTTTTTCCAGATCCACTTTAATAGCAAAAAACCCGATCTTACCTTGCTTCCGGCGCATAGAGTGGATCACCTCTTGGGCAATGATAATATTTTCTGTGATGTGCCTTCCAAGGATAAAACTACATTGGGTTCGGGCTACCAGCTTACCTAGGTACGACTTTAATCTGTTCACGAGGACTTTCGAGAGGGTCTTATAAATTACAGAGCACAGGCTGATAGGCCGAAATTGTGTGACATATTTCGGGAAGGGGACTTTCGAAATTAACACCAGAATTGTGCAGTTGAGCTCCGGCTCCCAGTATTCGTTACAGAATAAGCGCTGAACAAGAGCTACCACTGCGGGCCCCATGATATGCCAATGATTTTGGAAAAATAAAGCAGTGTATCCATCAATCTCTAGGGCTTTATTTGGGTTCATCTCTGCAATGGCCGCTTGGATTTCGAGTGCATGAGCTGGTTTGGTTATATCATTTAGGCTGTCCGCAGATAGTCGCAGGAAGGCTCCTGTGATGTGGAACCTCTGGATGGCAATACCTTCCTCCATAGCATATAAACGGACAAAATAATCTCGGGTCAACTTACAGAGTTGATGCGGATCAGTATGCTCTATACCACTATTGTCAAAAAGACGCGCTATTTTAAGTTTGTTCCTTTTGGCCATAATGACCGTGTGATAGTATTTGGTGTTCCGGTCGCCCTGGGCCAACCACTCACATTGGGCCTGTTGGTGCCAATACAACTGTTCCTCACACAACACTTGTCATAGTTCACCACTAAGTCGATTCTCCAGTGCCAGTAATGAGTCCGAAGTCTCCTGGCGCATAGCCCGTTGGATGCCTGTCAAATGACCTAGCAATCTCTTTTTTCGGTGGAAAATATTACCAAAGTAGAGTTGATCCCATTGCGTAAGTCGGCTCGAGAATTTTGATAAAGATGAGCTGAAGGTCAGGGCTTCCGGGAGTTAGTTCGTCGCACCCACCTCTTGGAACTAGGCATTCGCTAGCCACGCAGCTTGGAACCAAAACGGTTTGGGGCCTATATCCCTTGGTCTGGGGCTAGGAAGGGTAACCAGTAGGGGTCTATGATCCGAACCAAGAAAAGGCAAATGTTGAATCTCTGTATAAGGGAAGGTCCGTAGCCATGACGATGACCCTAGCACTCTATCGAGCCTAGCCTGGACTGTGCCACGGTGCCAAGTAAATCTCGATCCAACATATCCCAAATCATGCAGGCCAAACGCATGTACCCAGTCCTTAAAATGATTATTCACTACACTAGTGGCCCCTTTTTTGTCCGAAGCCTTCAGTTTAGCATTAAAGTCTCCTCCCACCAGCCAGGGTTTAGAACTAAATCGACCTACTCAGGTTAAACTCTCTAGAGTACTTGTTAAGAAGGTATTTGGGGGCTGGCATAGACTGACGTAAAATCGAAAGAAGCATCGCCATACTTGACTTTGGTATGAAGGAATTGTCGATGGGCAATGACCACTGAGACCTCAACGTCATTTTTCCAGAGCAACCAAATTCCACCCGAAAATGCTACAACTTCGACCCTGAAAGAGTAGTCGAAGCCTAATTTGTTAATCACAGTGTTACCTTGTTGCCGCTGATGCGAGGTTCTAACAAAACCAGAATTCCAGGCTTATATATCTGTATATAATTACGTAATATGGTCTGAACTTTCGCCCCCCAGTGCTGTATTTACAACACCTTCCTGCATGTGGTCAATTTCTGTGACAATTGGGTTATTAACTGCTAAGGCATTAGTATCACAAATCATTTCCGAGTGTGAGTTTATAATAATCGCAATCTGGTTGTCCTGAGCTGTGGGAATTAAGGGTACCTCGATGTTGATTTCCAAACCTACCTTCGGGAGATCTCTAGATGTTGGTTGCCCTCGACTAGCTGGCTGGGGCGTGAATCTTTGATTTTCCTTTGGAGATAGCCCTCGCATTTCATTTGATTCGGACGATGTTGATGCCACATGTTGTCCTTGTTTTTGTCCAAATGTAACTAGATCAGCCAAATTCCAACGATGCCCATCTCCTGTCAACTCTTTCTGGCTAAGTTCTCCCTCACTGTATCTGGTTAAACGTCTTGCATTATTGATGATGCTGATCTCTTTCCGTTCAAAGCTTTTGGAATATTCAAGATTTAATTGAAACTATTCATTTAGAAACAAACGCATATACAGTCTGAAAAGAAGACATCTGAAGCGGAAAACTCCAACTAAACGTGGAAATTTGTCCACCTCTCAATCTGAATCTTCTATCCCAAATGTGAACTCTCTTTTTTGAGTCATATCTCAACACGGGAGCTGTCCAAGGTAAGAACCATCATCATGTTACTTCCAAAAGCTGCTCATTTCAACACGTCAGAGTGTAAAAGAAAGATGTGACCTGCAGAACATCTTAGTTAAACAGAAGCAGAGTCTCAGAATTACGCCGTTGAATACCAATTAAAGAATCAAGAACAGTTTCTCCGTGTTTAGATGAGAGGTAGTAAAAATGTTGTATTCCAATTTCCAACCGCAACAACAAAACATAAACATTCAGATGTTTACCGACACATTTGTCCTGAAAAAACACAAACATTCAGAAGTTGTGCCAGTAGTCCTGTCTCCATCTGCTGTTAAAGCTTTCCAAAGTAGAAAGTTATATTATTATTTACCCCAATTAATCTCTTACTTTAGGTCTCTTTACTTAGGCGACAGGCGGCAAAATTGTCCGAACCTTTCCCTTATTATTTTATGATATGATTATCGGAATGGTATAATCTTACTTAATGGTATAACATTACTTAAAGTTTTTTTTTCTAGAGTTGACCACGGCAAAAAAAATCGTTTCTTATATAGGTAAATGCTCATTACCTAAGTTGGCCTTACAAATTAAGGTGATCATGACCAAGCGCTTTTTGGGCAGTCTTATACCTTTTGATTGGCTTTTATCTCAAAAAACTGTCTAGACTTTTTCTATACAAAAGATTTACTTGTTACTAATATAATTTAGCCTCTATCATTCTTTAGATCCCTTGTTTCACTCCGATAATATCATAAATAGGGTCAATGCAGAGGAAATGATTGCGTTTTCATATGAATGAGGATACTCCCCAAACTCACAAAGAAAAAAAGAAATGAGTTAGACCAAAAAAGAATCCTATATTTAAAAAAAATGTAAATTGCTATCTCATATTATTCTATTTATTATATAGAATTTTTATAATATATAGAGTTTAATATATCTAATTTATATAATTATATAATAAATATAATTATATATATAATATATAATATATATAATTATATAATAATATAATAAATAGAATATATAATAAATGTATTATGTCGATTTTTATGTATATAAAAATATTATAGAACATATATGCAGGTTTTCAATATTATGAATTTATGATTAAAATAACCATCTAAGTATGTATTATCTTTATTATTATATATTCTTAATTCATTATTGTGAAAATTTTAAGTAAAAGTAATAATTACTTATTCTACTTTTTTGACAATTTCCACGTTCTTGGTCCCCACCTTTTTTTATACACTTCAAAATGTGGAAGAACTACCTGGCTTTTACACTTTCTGTCCTCTTTCTTCTTCTTCTTCTTCTTCCTATCTCTGCTAGTTTACTGGTTCACTACTGACTGACTAGTAACTAGTAACTAACACTACAAGTGAGCTATTCTCCAAGTGGGGTTTCTCAGTAAAGTAGTGTCAGTGTTTCCCAAGGTCAAAATATGAGTAACAATTGGTGTAGGCAGGTAGTAGGAATCGTTGTGTTGGTGTGGTGTTGTGTAGTTGCTAGGACAAAGTCTGTGGTGGTCGCGGGAGATAACTACAAAGAATCATCAGATGATGAAGCAAGGTGGCAAGAGGCGGATAGAGTGACTGAGCTGCCAGGACAACCGCCGGTGAAGTTTCGACATTTCGCTGGGTACGTTAAGCTCAGACCCCAGGACCACAAGGCTTTGTTCTACTGGTTTTTTGAAGCTCAAGATGGTATTGTCTCCCAGAAACCTCTTGTGCTTTGGCTCAATGGAGGTACTCCTCTCTCTCTCTCTCTCCGAATATGTGTGAAAATCACAATGTTCTTCACTCTTCAGTTTCAGAAAATTCTGCAGTAGTAAAACCTAGGGGACTGCGCCATTATCTCAAAGTACAGACTATATCAGAGCAGACTCTCTTTTCTCTATTCAATATTTTGTTAAATGATTCAATGAAACCAATAAATTAAAACTTGAAATCACAGTACCACATTCGTCTGTAATAAACATATCGACTAAAATAAGCATAAGACTTTTCGTCTGATTAGGTAATGAGTTCAAATCAATGACTGGTCAAAATATTGGTATGGTAAGATAGATGAACTATGACAATATGGTGGATCAAAGTAATTATTATCGCAATAATTAAAAAACTCACCCGACTCAAAAGATTCAATAATAAAAAATTTTAACTTTTTGATATTTGAGTTCGATTTTTAATTTTTCGGTTCAATTTATTTTAATAATCTTTATTGACTGTAAATTAATAAATTATTATAAACTCAAATAAATCAATTAATTTTTATTTAACAATTTTTTTAAAATTAAATTTCATATTTTTTGATAAATAAGGACAATTTTTTAATTATGTTTAAAATTTTTAATGGTTTAATACAATCTTTCATATCTTAATCTTTTATCTTATCAATTTAATTTCCAGCTCATTTTTTAAAACGTTAAAAACTCGTGATTCCATGATATCTATCATATTTTTAAAATTAGTTCAATCTAGTCATCATGCATGCAATAATTAGTAATATAATAATTTGTGTTAAAATAATTTGATAGATAATTTATTTTTATATTTTTATATTATAAAATATTTTTAATAATTCAAAATAATAAAGATATAAATTCTTTGAAGAAGTATAAACGGACCGTTTGATCAGCTGTCATTTGGATCACGGCTTTCTACAGCATCATCCTGTCTGCTAGTACCAGTACCACCGGTCTACTGCCACTAACGTTCTTTTTCTCAATTTGTCACCAACACCGTCCTCTTTTGTCAATATATAAGGCGTAAGTGGACCTCAAGCCACTCAGGTTGCATCAGCCTCCCATGGAGATGTGGACCACAAGCACAGTATACCACCACGAGCTTGCAAATGGGTCAATCATTTGGTCAATAATCATAACCTGTCACTGTGCAATTTGTCCTTTTTCAGACAATAGATCCAAAAACACAGATGTCCCACCAATTACATGCGTCCCTTAATTGTCTTTGATTTTATAGCCTAAACATGTCCTGTCACTACCCTAAGCTTTGACTGGGACATTAGTAGAACATGATTAATCAATATAGTTAGGTCTAATGGGAATAATATGAGATAACCCATATGTCCTTTTTTTCTGGGTTTGATGATAAACTAAAAATTATCTAATTCCAGGACCTGGATGCTCCTCAATTGCGTATGGTGCAGCACAAGAACTTGGTCCTTTTCTAGTTAGGAGTAATGGAACTCAGCTCACACTCAATAAATACTCCTGGAACAAAGGTAATATATATATATATATATATATATATATATATGTTCATATATACACCAAAATCATAAAGCATAGGCATGATGTTAATTTACTGATGTAATATGATGATCAGTTGCAAATATGTTATTTTTGGAGGCACCTGTGGGTGTGGGCTATTCATACACCAACAATTCACAAGATTTAAGAAAGCTTGGAGACGGAGTTACGGCTGAGGACTCCCATGCCTTCTTAATCAATTGGTTCAAGAGGTTTCCAAGCTTCAGATCAAATGACTTTTACATAGCAGGAGAGAGCTATGCTGGTAACAACTTACCCAATTCTTCTTTTAACATGCTTAATAAAAATTGTTAATGGTGTGTAGAGTTTTTTTGACCTTCCCTTGAGTGTTTCAGGTCACTATGTTCCCCAATTGGCTGAGCTCATCTATGATAGAAACAAAAGGGCTAGTAAAGACTCTTACATAAATCTCAAAGGTTTCATGGTAAGTGCTACGGCCGCAAATACCTTAGGGGTCTAACAGTAAGCCTTATTTCACATGAACTTGATAGTTTGCTTGGGACCTGTACAAAATGATAGGCACTAATATTTGCACCATAAAAATATAAGTTTTCAGGAATCGACCCAAATGAGAGTGTTTAATGCTTAACAATATGCATTTAAAGCTTCAAGAAATCATTTAACCTGAAAGTTTAAGCTGTAGTCTGAAGTAAACCTCGACTATACACACTTTAACTTGGAGAAAATGCAGTAATGGTGATCTGTAATCCATCAGATTGGGAATGCTGCGATGAATGATGAAACGGATTTATCTGGTGTTATGGATTATGCGTGGAGTCATGCAATAATCTCGGACCAACTCTACCACAACATTAAGGATTGTTTTGTTAAAGAAAGCAGTAGTAGCAATAGTACTGGAGCCAGTAATTGTTCAAACCATCTCAAAGGATTCGTAGAAGCTTATTCTGGGATTGACATCTACAGCATTTATACTCCAATCTGCCTCATTTCTCGTGCTTCAAAATACTCCAAACTCCGGTTTGCACCTCGTCCGCGAACACTGCTGCATGTAAGCAATATATATACATATATGTGCGTGTAACTAACTGTTTGTGCACGTATATGTTGAGATGTTTTGTTTCTACAGCTACTGGAAGCAAGAACTGTGTTATGGTTTGGCATAATTCATAAAAGTTATTAGGCTGCTTCTTTAATGGTGTCTTCAATTTCAGGAATTTTGGCATACATTGGCATCAGGATATGACCCATGTACGGAAGATTATGCTGTGAAATATTTCAACAGAAAAGATGTCCAGAGGGCATTACATGCCAATGTCACCAACTTGTCCTATCCCTATTCTTCATGCAGGTAAACGATCAATGCTCTACCTTCCATCTTCTCAAGCTAAGATACATTATTATATAGCACCAACATGCTATTTTTCAACTATTATCACTTATAACATTTCTTTATCTATTATAATTATTTTATTATCATTAGTTAGTATGTATTCTTTCTTTTGAGATGAACTGTTGTTAGTAACTCACTGTCTAAATTTGAACTGTTTGATTGGGGAGGAGGAACTAGAATTTTGAATCATTTATTGGGAGCATGTGTCAAATCATTGAACTATACCTTTCTCTGTCCTTAACAATTTCGTGTAGGGTTAGCAGCAGAATTCTAGACCCCTCCCTGACACACACACACACACTTACTTCATGTATTTCACCCACCATTCCCAATCATTCCAACAGTTGCAGCGTAGAAAACACAAAAAGCAACGAAAGCATATAATGAACTGTTAAAAACCACGCAGTCAGATGTAGGACCCCAACATTACTACAGTTGTATTGTGTCTCTTTTAGTTGGTATAGCTTCAACTCCAACAGAGTGGATACCTTGTGTTTCTGCATGCATTCCCTTTCCCTAAGTAGATATTTATATCAGGCTGCCTCTGAAATAGTGAAGAAAGAGACAGAACATTTAGGTCATAAAGCGAAATCCTTAAAAGTATTAGTATTAGAATTTGAACTTATCAAGAACTGTTCACTTAATGTCTGTTACCCTTCAGTTTCTTCTATTCTTTATACCTTACAATCATCATATTATACCATATACGTAAACGATGATGTTCCCTTAATTCCTCGTGTTGGTGAATTTTGGTTCCATTAATCTAAATTTACTTACTGCTATAAGAATTGAGAGCATTGTGATATGGCATTTGCAGCCAAGTCATAAAGGGATGGAATGACTCACCAGAGACAGTACTGCCCATCATCCGGAAGCTCTTAAATGCTGGAATGCGCATATGGGTCTACAGGTAAAATACACAACTTAGTCATTCACTCACACTTAATTCAAACAGTATGAATGGTCACAAGTTCCTCACCTATATATATTGCACGTACAATCTTGGGTTACTACAGAAAACATGTTCCTAATCTTTAGTCAAAACAAGAAGCACACTAGATTGATGTATAAAAAAAATGAAATTGCAGTGGAGACACAGATGGGAGAGTGCCAGTGACATCAACAAGGTACAGCATAAACAAGCTTGGGTTGAAAGTGCAAGAAGAGTGGAGGGCATGGTTCCACAAGAGTCAAGTGGCAGGGTGGGTTGAGACATACCATGGTGGGCTAGTATTGGCCACTGTGCGTGGTGCAGGCCATGAGGTCCCTGTTTTTGCACCTCAACAGTCCCTCTCTCTCTTCACCCATTTCCTCTCTGCTCAAGCTTTGCCTGCCTCTCGCTCTTCTTAAATTTGCTTCACTGACGCAAAGGTTACAAATTGATCATGCTTAAAATTTTAAAGACTTGAACTTTTAAGAACTAGTTTTAAATTTTATTTGAAAATTTTAAGAATTGGGTTTCATTATATATAAAGTCTAAGATAATCATATGAGTAATTTATTTTAATTATTAAATATTTATAGAAATATAACTTAATTTAATTTTGTTACGAATTCTAATTATCTTTATATATATTATTATAAAAATTTATCTAACAACTAGTTTAACAATTGAAATTTTAAAATTTTTATAATTAGCAAAGATTATTTCTATTACTCGAATATGTGACATTCCAGTTAAACCTTGCCGGTTGCTCTAAATTTTATTTAAGCATCTAAATTTTAGTTAATATGCATCTACAATATAGTGCCTTCAAATTTTTAATAAGTTTATTTTAAACGTAGACTTATTACCCCCTTTGATCACCAGTTAAAAGAGCTTAAAATTCAAAAAGATTTTTTTACCCCTATATTGTGATGACATTATCACAACTATACATATTGCATTTTTTGATAAAAAATACCCTTTTAGTCTTTTGTTGATTAAAATATATTAAACTCCTATATTTTTTTTGTTTTACTTTGGTATGTCTTCTTTGAAAATTATTTTAAGTATGGATTATATTTTGACCGTTAATAAATAAAAAAGAAAAAAAATATTAAAAATATCATTGGATTCACAATTGTACTTCAAAGGAAATTTATTTATAAAACAAAACTTTTAAAAAAGAAATAATTAACAATAATAAAACAAAATATAACCATTTCAATGTCTCCATTTTACTCTATAAAACTATAAATACAAAATATAAAAACCGGCTAAGAGATAGGGATGACAAATGTGGTTCGACTTGGCCAGAGTTGACCAAGCCATTGGCCAGACTATAGGTCGAGATTGTTTGGCCCCACCGAGTCAAGGGTTGGGCTCTTAGACAATGACTTAACATGAAGGTACAAAACGTCTTTTTTAAATTTTTTAAGACAAATAAAATTAGACAAAGGGTAGGGCTAGCCCTCCTGTGGTCTTCTGGCTAGGGTCGGGCCACGAGCTAGTAACTAGTGATTAGTTAGGGTCACGGGTCAGGTCAAGCAGGACTAGGAACGGTCATAATCTAGCCTGACCTATTGTCATCCTTGGTAAAAAGGTCTTTTTAATTTCTAAGCTCATTTGTTGTGAAGTCGTTATAATGAAGGGGTTAAAAAAGTCTTTTTCAAATTTTAATCTCCTTTAACTAGTCATTAAAGAGGTAATAAGTTCATTTTTAAATTAGAGGAATTAGAACTCTCGTCTCTTCTAACTAAATTAAAACGATAAATGGAGACGTCGTTTCAAATTTATCTCCTTCCTCTCAGGTCCTGCTAAGCTAGTGCCATGAAATTGAAAGCTTGAAGTGAATAGTTTGCGACAACACCAACTTCCATACTTATCTCTTTCTGATCGATTGACACATTTAGTTCCATTACTCATTCGCTCGATCTCTGCATCTCCATTGAGCTTTGTTTCGTTCTTTTGGCCGCCGATTTTAGGATTACACTTCGACAGAGAAAGAGTGAAAGCTAATAACTTTCTTCTCAGCTGCTACAATTGTTATTT
>JAOTAY010000003.1:5631702-5645763 GCA_025629805.1 Erythroxylum baracoense | reverse complement strand
AAGTTTGTTTTAAACATAGACTTATTACCTCATTTGCCCATCAGTCAAAAAAGTTTAAAATTTAAAAGACTTTGTTACCCCTGTATTATGATGTTATTATCACAACTATACATATTTGCATTTTTGGACAAAAATACCTTTTTAGTCTTTTGTTGACTAAAATACATTAAACTCCTTTTTTTTTTGCTTTACTTTATTAGGTCTTCTATTTCAAAAATAAAAATTATTTTAAGTATGAATTACATTTTGACCGTTAATAAATAAAAAAATTATTAAAAATACCATTGTCTTCACAATTGTACTTCATGACCGTAATTTATGAAAAAATTATAAAAATGAAATTTATTTATGAAACAAAAATTAAAAAAAGAAATAATTAACAATAATAAAACAAAATATCACCATTCCAATGTTTTCCTTTTGCTCTATAAAACTATAAATATAAAACAAAAAAATCAGTTGGTAAGGGATAAGGATGGCAAATGTGGTTAGGAATGGTAATGGGTTGACCCGTTTTTTAAATTTATTTTTTTAAAATTAAAAATATATAATTTTTTTTAATTAGATCAGGGTCTAGGTTATCTAGACCTAAGCTTATCTGAGGTCCAAATCTTCTAAGTAAGACGATATTATTTTGCTTAGAATAATTAGACCTCGAGTTCGTACGAGCTTGGACTTGACCCATAGGTCGACCCATTTAAAATAACTAAATTTAAGTCCATAGGTTAAAAATTGCCATCCTTACCAAACCACTAGCTCGGCTATGGGTCGAGGTTGCATGGCTTCATTGAGTCAAGTGCTGGGCTCCTAGACAGTGACTTGACGGGAAGCCACATAACGACATCATTTTTTAATTTTTAAAACAAATAAAATCGATTAGAGGGCCCGACTGGACTGCATGTGGTCTTCTAGCTACGGGCTAGGCCACGGGCCCGTAACCAGTTGTTGGGTAGGGTCACGTAGCAAGACAAAGCCTAGTCTGACCCATTACCATCTTTTACCCCAAAAAAAAAGTCTTTTTAAATTCTAAACTTATTTGTGGTGATGTCAATATAATATAGCCTTTTCCAAATTTTAAGCTTCTTTAACTAGTGATCAAAGAAGTAATAAATTCATTTTTAAAATAGGAGAGGATATAAAGTACCGAGAGATTAAAAAAAGGGAAAGTAAATATATTTTAGCCTAAATTAGAACTCTCGTCTCTACTCTCTTTTAGCTAAATTAAAACGATAAGTGGAGACGTCGTTTCAAATTTATCTCCTTCCTCTCACGTCCTGCTAAGCAAGTGCCATGAAATTGAAAGCTTGAAGTGAATAGTTTGCGACAACACCAACTTCCATGCTTATCTCTTTCTGATCGATCATCACATTTAGTTCCATTACTCATTCGCTCTATCTCTGCATGTCCACTGAGCTTTGTTTCGTTCTTTTGGCCCTCCGATTTTAGGATTACACTTCGACAGAGAAAGAGTGAAAGCTAATAACTTTCTTCTCAGCTGCTACAATTGTTATTTTTCCGTTAGAAATGGCTTTTCTATTCAATAAGTTTCAAGAGGTACATTTAACTACATCTCTTTTTGAGCTTAAAAAATTTCAGTGTTAGTTGATTTTTTTCCTTATCTGGCTCTTACAAGGGTTTTTCTTTTGAGTGGTTAAGAGATACGAAGACTTGTTTTTTTGGCTTGTAAAAGATGAAAATGAATTGATTTGTGTGAGCAAGACTGGATTTTTACGATACCCATCTTCAAAATGTGTGGAAAAATGTACTAATTTGATTGATTTGAGAAAAAAGCACCAATATCACTTGTTCAATTTCCAATCCCACTTCCATCTTCTTAACGCCAATTCAGTATTCTCCTTCTTTTTGGGAAATATATGTATTTGAGCGATGAATTCAGCTACAGTTGGAGAATACTGAATTGGCGTTAAGAAGATGGAAGTGGGATTGGAAATTGCTAAACATCACTTGTTCTTTTTGTTTTTCTTTATGATACATTTTCTGCTTTGTTATTGTAACTACCCAGGCTGTGAAAACTCTGGCAAATAGCCCTACCTTTGCTAGAAATCCAAGGCAGCTGCAGTTTGAAACAGACATTAATCGCCTCTTCTTATATACCAGGTTCTTCCCTAACTTACGCTTATCTCATCTAGGGTTTCTTTCACCTTACTTTTTCCCTTAATATGGTTGAAACTATCTGATTATCTGCTTTCACTGTATGATGATTTTCTTCCCCAGGGTTTGGGGATAATGAAAACTGTAGCGTTTTCTTCTACATGTAAACTTCATAAGAAGTAGTCAAAGACAGCTAAATTCATTCATTTCATTTCAAGGTCAATTTGCTTACCATGGCACCCGCAGTCTGTAGGATGTTACAATAGGGAATAATGCAAAACAAGACAGAACAGTACAGGTTTTTGTGAAAATTGATAGAGAAAATGTGTCAAGGTCATTATCAGCTCTAATGTGATCTATTGAATCCTAAACTTTGTCATTCATGCTCTATTGTGTCACATTTTGTTGTCACAAGAGTCATATTGATGTCGATGTTTGAACTTTTCACTTGGTCTTACATTCTGCATATCTGTTGAATTAGTAACGACATTAAAAAAGATTAATCACAGTTGTAGTTCTCTTCTCAACTAGTTTCCATTTTCAACTCTTATAATGTCTGTGACTTCTTTTGAATACCTTGATTTGTTTATGATGAAACTTGAAAAATCTTCAGTTACAACCGATTGGGGAGAGATGCTGAAGAGGCAGATACAGAGGAGATCATTGATATGGCTAGTAAAGCATCTGTTTCTGATCAACAGAAACAAGTGCAAGAAAATGTCCATTATCAAATTCAACACTTCTGCAAATCTATGGATGAAATTCTTCTTATAAAGAAACCAGATGAGACATCTGCAGTGTCACCCGGTGCTTCACGTCCAAGTGGCCTAAGCTTTGCTGTTGGAAAAAGTGGTCCGCCGGTAAATTCTCCTGGTGAGTTACTTGTGCACATTTTCCATAATTATTTGGAGAAAGTTACTGGTTCTATTACTTGAATCATACAAAATGGTAGTAATTGCTGTTAATTCACTACAATTTGCTCATAATTTTACTGAAAATTTTCAAATGTCAATTGAGTAACACAATTTCCTTATAATACAAAGAGTATTTTCCACATTGTATCCAAGATCAAGTTTTGTTCCATGTGAGGCAATGCACTTGTTGCATAAACAGTTCTTACTTCATTACACATTGCATACTAAGCTTTTCCATCTCTATCTTCGTTTCTTACGCACCCACAGAAAGTTATAATAAATGAATATTCCTGGTTCTGCTTATTTAAGTAACTTGACTGAATGAGTTTCCCTCTGAATTTTGTATAAAGAAGCACAAGCTGTTAGTTATTCCTAACTTTTACCCCTTCAATTATGATTACTGATTTGTTTTCAGCACAGTTATACCTGAGACTGCACCATTGAATCACGTCGAGGTCTCTCAGAGATTGAAGAATCTGCTTGGCTATACACTTGATCTGAAACCCTCTCTAATAGCTCACGAGGAGGCTGGACAAGGCTTATTTCTAAACGGTGGAGCTGATGTTGGCACTGTGATTGCCTTCTATCCTGGTGTGATATACAGTCCTGCTTATTACCAGTATATTCCAGGATACCCACGAGTTGATGCTCAGAACCCGTACTTGATCACAAGGTATGATGGAACTGTGATCAATGCCCAGCCTTGGGGCTCTGGGGATGATACCCGTGAAGTTTGGGATGGATTTAAGTTGTCTGAAATCAAGTCACATGTGCAAAGCAATGAGAAAGGTGCAGATAGAATTTGGAAAGTGCTCAGTAAGCCTTTGGAAGGGACACAAGTTAATTGCACTACTGATGTCTTGGAGCGGAGAAATCCATTAGCTTTAGCTCATTTTTCCAACCACCCAGCAAAGGGTATGCTTCCAAATGTGATGATTTGTCCTTATGATTTCCCATTAACAGACAATGATATGAGAGCCTACATACCAAATATATCATTTGGAAATCCAGAAGAAGTTAATATGAGGAGATTTGGCAGCTTTTGGTTCAGATCTCGGAGAAAAAATGGGGATTCTGGGATACCTGTTCTAAAGACTCTTGTTTTGGTGGCAACTAGGGAACTTTGCGATGAAGAAGTGCTCCTAAATTACAGGCTAAGCAACTCCAAGAGGAGGCCAGCATGGTATACACCGGTGGATGAGGATGAAGATCGAAGGAGATGGGGATAAAGCTTGCAGTTTGATTTCAACTTTGGCTTTTCTACCGGACTTCATGTCTGGAAACACATTTTTGTTTTCTGGGTTTCTTCCTTGCATCCATTTCAACCTTTCAAGAGCTACACCGTTTTAAGTTTGACAGTAACAGTTTACTGGATTCATGTAGGATTAAGGTTGAAATTATGTTAGTTCAAGATTATACATGCCTTTGATCACTTGATCAATTCTTGAATCTTTGAGCAACTAAATTGAGAAAAACAAGGAGTCTCTCCGGCTGGTTCTGGCTAGGCACTTCTTGGATAAGAAGTTGCCACCATTATAATTTTGTTACCCTTTCTGGAAAATTGGTAGCTGTTTTTTCTTTTCTTCAAGAATGATAGTTGACTAGAAGTTGAATATTGTGAAAACAGGGAAATTTATGGCAATTGCAATCTTTTCAGTATGACTAGTACATTTTAAAGAATTGTTTTATCAAATCAGGAAGCAAATCCTTTACCCTTTTCTGTAGAATCTAAACCTGAGCAAGGTTGGGGTTGGTGACAGATACAAACTACATTACAGGATAAGCCCCTTGTGGAAGTTAATAATGTTTCCTGACAATCGCTTATCGACAAAAGCTTTATTTAACCATTCAACGTTTATTACAGATGCTGAGAGACCAGACTGCAGCTGTGAACATATATATAACTTAATTAATGTACGTAGTCACTGATTCAAACTTGAATGTTCAAGCTTGATCTAATCCATAATTTTGTGAATGTGCAAATAGTATTTTATTCATTGCTTTTAATTAGAGTTACATAATTGGTGATGCTCATAAAATTAAGAAATTGTTCAATGAACAGCAGCAAAAGCTCTCAGGAAAGTTGAAAAAGAGTCATTCAAAGTGAAACCTCCACATCCACACGGGACCATGATTTATGTTTCACGTTTTTGTGCAATTACATGTGCTTGAGCAAAAATTTCGGCCTTGCTACTAAATTCAAATGGTACAACATCTACTCCTCAGCAATCAGCCACTCTCTTCTATGCTACGATACCAACAACAATCTTATAACAACAAATTTTAGCCGGATGAATGAGTAGGAAGCCTAATCTTTTACTTACGTAGGAAGCGTGGATTAATTTTGTTTGGCCAATATTTGAGTTGTTCAGGAATCAAAGAATCGACGACCAGCTCTCGATAGAAGTTCCTTGCCGGCATCTTTTCCCATCTGAACCATATCATCAGGAGCATAGGAACCTTTTCTCGAAGTTTCAAGAACTGAATTGCAGAGAAAAGGAGATGGAAGGAAAAACTCACGATCATTAAAAATCAAGCGAAAAAAAAAAATGATATGTATCAGCTTTTCATCACTGCCTTAAAGATAAGCATACCACGGGTTCCATCTGGGGAAGCTACCAATCCTCTAAATAAGCAATCTCCGTCCTTGTCCTTGCAAGCATATCCAGCAATTGGGGTCCGGCAAGACCCATCAAGGGTCTCCAAAAAGGCCCTCTCACATGCAACAGCTAGTCTTGTTTCATCATGATTCAATGACGCCAAGTAATTTTCCTGCAAGAGTTGATCACCGAAATAAATATTATATTAACATACAAACAACAAAAAATTCCCAATGAAATGTAAGATCCAAAAAAGTCCAATGGCACGTAGCCTTTATCCCTACTAGGTAGAAAGGCTGTTTCCAAATATTATGTGAACATATAACAACAAAATTTCAGCTACCGATCATTGTAACAAATAACAATCTAGACGTTACATTCTAACTTGCACACTGGAATTGTGGATACACCCAGTGGAAAGATCTATAATACTTCAATTTTCGTGTGTATAATCAAACTACAGAGTTACTTACAGAACAATCTGCTTCTTATTGCAGCACTCAATCCACTTAACCTATACTATGCCCCTCCTAAGCTATGATCCCAGAATTTGTACATCTATCATGCACTTCAAGTCTGAAAATATTTTCTTATAGTGCCAAGACCCATAACAGCTTACAACTCCAAACTGAATGAAAAGATTAGGCCAATTTTTCAGATTGACAAATGATGATGTCTTTGTCACGAGTTTCTTCACTGTTGTCACTGGTTATCATTTCTCCTTATACAAGTAGTGTACAACTTTACATCAGCACATGCACAAAGCCTTAGTTTTCTGTTATCCAATTTACTCTACAAGGAGGTAATTACTAGGTAAAAATATAACAAAATCAGCTTGAGTTAAACAGGCTGGCTTAATTGCATCCTCATTCTACAAAACGCCAAACTTGCTCCCAATTATAGCTCCATATTACAAGTAAACACAAATCGGAAACAAACCTATGGTCTAATTGTAACAGGATATTGCCATTCCTAAGTACCTCAAATTCGAATATAGCTCTTTTAGAAAGGGGAATGTAAGTCAATACGATTGCCCAAAAACCTTGACTAAAACAGAATCTCAAGCATCGTGTAACGTCTTGGTGGCCTTTTCTTCAGTCCAAAGGGAAAGATGAAAACCATCACATTCTCTTCCCTTAGATTGATGTTTATCAGTTGGATTTGACAAGAAATCCACTTCATTCTATCAGAGAAACCATGTCAATATGTTTGAACTGTGACTTAAGGTTGTCCATACTTTGATCACATGTTAAATATGGATATTATATATATATATATTGTCTTTTCACATCCACTATTGCGTGCATAAAGAGAACGCAACATACCATTTTGTCATCATCACTTCGACATGCTATTCCAATTGCTCCTTGCGCAACTGCTGGCAGCATGTCATCAATTGAAAGAATTGAAGTCACATTTTCTGTCATATTTAAGCGTTTAAGTCCAGCCAATGCCAACAGTGTTGCATTTACCACTCCTTCACTGAGTTTTCTCAAACGAGTTTGAACATTGCCACGAAAATTGTCTAGCACCTACATGAAGAAATTAAAATGGAACCATAAATAGGATGACTAATCAAGAACTCTAGAAAATTTTAAGGCATTAATAAACCATTGAGGTCATGTAACAAGATATTAAAGCAAATAACAATTGGCAAATGAACACTGAACTCAAAAACTTAAAAAGATTGAGTGAGACCCAAGATTGGTTCAAATAATATTCTGACACATGCCTTTCACACAAATTGAGGCTAAAACATAAGAAATCACAAATCTACTATAAAAAAAGGCAACATGACTTGAACTCAAGATCTCCCCGTCATCAAGGCTTTAATACCATGACAAGTAATAATTCAACCCAAAAACTTAAAATGCGACATGAGAATACAAATGCATTAAATGCCAATCCAATATCAAAAACTGGAAAAGCAATTGCGTTTATATAAGATTACTGACATACTTTCCATCTCAATAGAATCTCAAGTTGTTTCTTATCAAGCTTCTAGAAAAATGATTTGAAGTACTTAAGCATTCTTACCTTGAGTGATGGATACCTGTGGAGTATTTGGGACTTTCTTCTGAGAGAAGCAGTACCGATGACACTGCCTTCAGGAAGCTCTGCCAGAGAAGCTATAGACAAGGAAATAAATGCATCTCTAACATCCTCACGCTGAAGGTTGCAAGGTAGGATTGTCTTCTCCGGTAGATATGTGGGAACATCTTTCATTGAGTGAACTGCAATATCAATTTCACCATTGATTAGGGCCTCATCTATTTCTTTAGTGAAAAGTCCCTTCCCACCAATGTCAGCTAGAGGCTGAGTCAGTATTTTATCCCCCGTTGTCTTTATTATCACTATCTGAATGGCACCCTCTTCAGCTAACTCAGAATGTGCTGCAATGAGTTTCTCCCGTGTTTCATAAGCCTGAGCAAGTGCTAGTGGGCTGTCATAAATACAGGAAGGGTATAAAAGAAAAGAAGTAAATACAGAATTTAAACCATATGGAGAAAGCATTAAAAAGAAAACAAGCGAGAAAGAAAGAGGGAGGGACGAAACAGGTAACAAAAGATACATATTTAGAGTAATGACTGTTAGGAAAAGAACATAAGCCAACCTCATATCTCCCCCAAAATTAGGGCTTTGATTCTTAACCGTTAAATAATCCTTCTTATTAGTACTCTGGAATGTAAATGTTTATATTGTTCCTGTAGAATATAGTCAAGATAAGATCTTAATTATGCAACAAAATGAGTCTTGTCCATGAGCCATACTGCTCAAATTAGTAAAATCCCAGATCAATGGCCTACACAACTCGGAAAAATTTTGCAGAGAAGAATTGGAAGACTAGATCAAGTCACTTCATGAACAAAGATACAAATAGTTAAAGTGATCAAGTAAATTACCAACTATATGTTGTACAGACGAGAATGTGTAAAAGCTACACGAAGAGATACTTCAACCAAATAAAAACAATCATAAATGCCCGTTCACTTCAATCACCGTACGCACGAAAGAGTGAAGAACAATAACACACAAAAAAAGAAGGAAGCACGGTACTTATTTTCAAAACACCTGGAGAAAAAAGAAGCTAAATCACCTTCCTCGAGTGCCAATTCTGATAAGAGCAACTTTGGCCTCCTGGGTCTGCTGTTCAACAGCAATAGAAGCTCTTGTAACAACACTGAGACCTTTTCTCCTCGTACATATTGGAAAAGTTCGTGTCCTGAAACGAGGTGAAGAAAAAGAAGAAGAAGACCCAGAACAGGAAAAGGACAGAGACCCGCCATTGCAGGAGATGACAGGACATGAAGGGCTAGTCATAATGAGAACTTGGGTGGTTAAAAGAGAAGACCAAGTCTCCACAAAACCAGTTTAGTGATGTGATGGGAAAGCTTGGCCTAGTGGTGATGATGCAGTAGTAGTCTGTCAAACAGACTCTGAACGGGTTCGTTACATCTCCATGTGTTCGCATACTGGATAGGATTCGAGATGTGATTTCTGGTGGGTTATGTTCTCCTGTTCTCAGCTCCAATTCCTCATTTTGCATCTTACTATTGTTACCTGCCACGTAAGCATAACTTTACTCTGACCCACTGAGCCCTCGAAAATCCAGCCCTATGTCGGAATGTCCAACACTAGGAAAAATATTTTATTGCTATGATTCTTTATTATTAGTCTTGCTTAAGGATGTCAACTAGTTAGGCTAGACTAGGCTTGGGCTAAAGGCCCTTAATCCGGCCTCAATCAAGGCAGGCTGCAGGTTAGCTCATGCCCAAAGGTCGGACGGCTTGGGCAATTAAAAAAATAAAAAATAGCATCATTTTGAATAAGTTTTGTCTAATCATGGGTTGGCCCGTGACAGGCCCATAACTCGTCAAATTGGGGTCAAAAATGGGCTGAAACGGACAAATCAGGCTAAAATTGCATCCTTAATCTTACTCTCTTTCAACTGCTGTCGTCATCGTCGTCGCGTCGTCCTCCACCTCCTCATCTTCTTCTTCTTCTTTTTCTTCTTTAGGCAGAATATTTTACTGCTATGCTTCTTTATTATTGTGAAGTTTGACAGTAGAATAACTAAACCAGAAACATAAACAATTGGGATTTTAAGTGATAAAATTATTGAAACTGAACTTGGCCTTTTATAGCCTTACAAATAACAAAAGAAAGAAAACAGACCACAAATAACGCTAAGTAGTTAAGAAGAAATTAACAGCTAAAAACTCTAACAATCCCAAGAGAATAGGTCTTTCTTTAACAGTCCTTGACTGAATCAAATTCTTTTAACAATCCCTCCCTTGAACTTATTCTTCTTTGTCAAGAATTAGTTCAAGTCAGAAACAGTGTGCACACCAAGTTCTTTACGCAGTTTCTGAAATGCTTCCAATTTGAGAGGCTTTGTCAACGGATCAGCAAGTTGATCTCGAGTACCACAAAACATTAAATTAACAGCTCCTTCTTTAGTAAGATCCCTAAGAAAATGAAATCTTACCCTTATGTGCTTGGAACGACCATGTAGAACTGGATTTTTGGACAGCTTAATAGTCGAAGCATTGTCACACATTAGCTTTGTTCCTTCTATTTGTGAATGACCAATCTCTTTGAGTATCCTCCTCATCCAAATAGCTTGGCATGCACATGCAGCAGCGGCAACAAACTCAGCTTCTGAAGTCGATAAGGTGACTATAGGTTGTTTTCGAGAAGACCAAGCTACTGCTCCTCCACTCATCATAAACACATAGCCTAAAGTACTCTTGCTATCTTCCATGTCGCCGGCATAGTCACTATCAGCAAATCCAATCAAATCACTAACTCCTCCCCTTTTATAGAATACACCATAATTCACAGTACCTTTCAAGTACCTTAAGACCCTTTTAGCTGCTGCAAAGTGTTGTTGTGTAGGACATGCCATGAAACGACTAATCAGACTTACAACAAACATGAGATCAGGACTAGTAGCTGTGAGATACATCAGACTTCCCACTATCTGCTTGTACAAGGTTGCATCCACTTTTATGCCATTTTCATCTTTGCCAATCTTTTGTCCAGGAACAATGGGATTACAAACAGAATTGTAATTCTCTATCCCAAAACGATTTAAAACCTCAGCTGCATACTTCCTTTGACATATAAAAATACCATCTGATCTTTGTATTACCTCAATTCCAAGGAAAAATCTCATCTGACCTAAATCAGTCATATCAAACTCTTTCTTCATAGAACATTTAAATTCTCCCAGTAATTCTTCATCATCCCTAGTAAATAAAAGATCATCAACATAAATGCTTACAATAAGAATTTTACCTCCCTTCCTCTTGATAAAGAGTGTCTGCTCACTGGAACTACTTTCGAATCCCTCTTTGATGAAATAGGACTCTATTCGACTAAACCAAGCCCTAGGTGCCTGTTTTAATCCGTAGAGGGCCTTTTGAAGTTTGTAAACCATCTGCTCACTTCCCTTTTTCTCATAGCCTTTCGGTTGTTCTACGAAAACATCTTCCTTTAAGTCCCCATGTAGAAACGCCGATTTGACATCTAACTGATAGATTTTCCAGCCTTTTTGAGCCGCGAAAGCTATGATCATCCTCACAGTATCCATTCTGGCCACAGGTGCAAACACTTCTGTATAATCAATTCCATGCTCCTGTGTGTAGCCTTTTACCACCAATCTCGCCTTGTATTTGTCAACTTCGCCAAGCTCATTTAGATTGGTTTTATAAATCCATTTTACTCCTATTTTCTTTGCACCAGCAGGTAGAACCATCAAGCATCATATTTGATTTTTTTCAATGGATTTGATTTCTTCATCCATGGCCAATCTCCATTTTGGGTTTTTGACAGCTTCCTCAAAGTTCACAGGATCTGAAATCATCAAGAATATCATGTTTGCTTCATCCTCATCAGACAAACCTTCACCAGAAATGTAATCTGCTGACCATACAGGTGGACGTCGATTTCTCCCCTCCCTTATTGCTAAATCTGGTGCAGCGGTTGCTGGACAATTAATTTCAGCAGCTAGTTCAGTCAGTGAAGCTGGTTCATTCGGTTCCTCTGTGATTTCTCCACCTTCAGCTGTAATCTCACCAATTTCAATATTTTCCCCCCAGTCCAATTTTGTTTCACCTTCAAAATTTTTCCAATCCCATTCACGATCTTCTTTGAAAACTACATCACGACTTACTATAATTTTTTTTGTAACTGGATCAAACATTCTATACCCTTTGGATTCGCTACTAACTCCAAATAAAACACAGCTCACACTTTTATCTTCAAGTTTGTTTCTCTTAGCGTCTGGAATATGAACATGTCCCGCACATCCAAAAACTCTGAAATAATCATTTGACGGTTTCTCTCCGCTCCAAGCCTCTTCTGGTGTCATATCCTTTACTACAAGGGTAGGTGATCGATTCAAAACGTGAATCGTCCACCTGACTGCTTCGGGCCAGAAACTCTTAGGTACTTTCTTCTCTGTCAGCACAGCAATTACCAAATTCATCACGGTGCGATTTTTGCATTCGGCCACTCCATTTTGTTGTGGGGTATAAGCTGTGGTCAATTGTCTCTTCACTCCATGCTGCTTGCAAAAATCATTGAACTCTACAGAGTTGAATTCTCCTCCTCTATCTGTTCTTAAGCATTTTATAGGCATTCCAACTTCCTTTTCCACCAATATTTTGAAACATTTAAAGTCATAAAATGTTTCTGATTTTTATAAGAGAAAACAAGTCCATGCCTTCCTAGAAAAATCATCTATAAAACACAATAAATACTTTTTCTGGCTGCTTGAAGCTGGTGTAATTGGACCACACAGATCTGCATGAACAAGACCCAATTTTTCAGTTGCTCTCCACTTACTTTTTTTTTGGAAATGGAGTCCGATGTTGCTTGCCTTTCATACATGCCTCGCAAGTGGTGCTTGGAGCTACAATTTGTGGCAAGCCTTCTACCATGTTTTTATGTTTCAAGATACGTAAGCCTTTTTAGCTGAGATGACCATAACGATAGTGCCAAAGTGCTGACTGATCTGTATTTGAAACTTGGAGGCATCTTCCTTCATTTCCTGTGGCAGATGGTTCAGCAAGCAAAATGAACATCCGGTTTGCACTCATAAATGATTCTGCCATTTTTCCTTTTTGTTGATGATAAATACCACACACACCATCTTTGAACAGCACTGCTACTCCTTTTTCTTGTAGTTGTCCGATGCTCAAGAGATTATTTTTGAGTTCAGGTACCCAATACACATCATCGACAGTGTAGCAAACTCCCTGTAAAATTAATTTCACTGCACCCTTTCCAGTAACTTTCATTCTTGTATTATTTCCAAGCTTGACAGTGTGAGAAAAAGTTATGTCTAAGCTTGAAAACATACCTTCATTTGCGCACATGTGGTTTGAGCAACCATAATCTAAGAACCAAGCATCACTCCTTTTTGCTTCATGTATTTTTATATGGGCCATTAACAGCATTTCATCCTCTTCTTCTAGCTCTGCATAATTCGCTTCCTTATTCATCTTTGGACATTCATATTGAAAATGACCTAAGTCATGGCACTTATAACATTCAATAGTTGCTTTGTTGAAAGTTGATCTTCCTCTTCCGCGTCCTCTTTCCCTGTAAGTTCCTCTCCCTCTGTTACTTATTCCTGACCTGCCTTCGACTTTCAGAACTTGATCCTCATCATCATTGCTGGGTCGTCGAAGTTTTTGTTCATGCACCACTAACGAACTCTGTAATTCATCGATGGACATGTTATCAGTATCTTTTGATTCTTCAATGGATACTACAATATATGTAAATTTTTCGGTTAGGGTGCGCAAGATTTTTTCTACAATTTTCTTGTCTGGCATATCTTCTCCATTGCTCCTCATCTTATTGGAGACCTTTATCACTCTTGCAAAATAATCAGTGATGGTTTCATCCTTCTTCATCTCTAGAACCTCAAACTCTCTCTTTAATGCGTTAAGAAGAGATTTCTTGACTTTTAGATTTCCACCAAACTTCCGCTTCATTGAGTCCCAAACAATCTTGGCTGTACGACGATCCAAGATTTGTTCAAAGACAGTTCGATCAATTGCCTGGAAGAGGTAATGCTTCACTTGGTGATCTTTGATTCTAGCATCATCAAGCTGCGCCTGTTGTGCCTCAGTCAGTATCGTTCCTTCTACTGGTTCTGAAAAACCAAACTCCACAGACCCTTTGCTCTAAGCAAATTTTCCATCAGTTCACTCCAGTGATCATAGTGACCATCGAACTGAGGAATCTTTGTTAAAGTTTTGTCTTCACTCATACTCTCTATGTTTGATCACTCAAAGATTGCTACTTCCTTTTCTACAAAGCCCAGTGGGGGCTTTGATACCAATTGTGAAGTTTGACAGTAGAATAACTAAACCAGAAACATAAACAATTGGGATTTTAAGTGATAAAATTATTGAAAC
>JAOTAY010000003.1:5569983-5606608 GCA_025629805.1 Erythroxylum baracoense | reverse complement strand
CTGATGGCGGGGTGACTCATTCCACCCCGCCAACTACAACGGCGGGGTGTTTGCCACCTTGCAATTCCGCCATCAACTTTAACGGGGTGTCCTATTTTTACCACCCCTCAACTTTTCACTCACATTCTAAGGATTGAAATTAATAATAATCATAAACAGAGAATTTAGCCTACAAAACGTCAATGGATCGAATTTTTTAACTTCAGCGGTGTCGTTTCATGTGTCATTTTTTGGTCCAGAACCCTCGTCGTTTATTCTTGCTACGCTTGTCGTCCAATTTCGTTTGCTTTTTATTGTCTCTTAGCGTCGTCGTTTGGCTCATTCTTGATGTAGGGGAGTATTTATACTCTCCAAGCTTTGCCTTTCATGTTCCTAATTAATTATACTCGTGGTGGTCTTTCAGATCTTTTGTGGGAGTGAGAGAGATACCGAAAAATGGCGAGACAAGCCAGTAGACTCACAGCTTCTATATATTCCAAAATTCGCTCTCACCAACCGCAAATGTCGCCTCCCACCCCCTCTTCGTCTTCTTCTTCTCTTTTAAAATCCCGGTCGTTCGCCGGAACTCCGCCACCGCCGGCGGTTTTCGTTGACAAGAACACGCGTGTCATTTGCCAAGGTATTACTGGAAAGAACGGCACATTCCACACCGAACAAGCCATTGAATATGGCACCAAGATGGTATCTTTTATGCTTACTTGTAATCTTGTGTTCAGCTTTGAATTTTGCTGCTTCTTTCATGGTCTTTTGTAATATTCCTGTTCTGAGTAATTGTATGGTGATCTCATAAATAAAAACATATTGAATTCTGGTTTGAGCTGTCTAGCTGCTGAATTTACTAGTTGATTGTGCTATGGAGGAAATCGCAGAGTACATTTTCAACAGTGCTCTATGATCTCAGTTGATAACTCTTTTGGTAGTTTTTCAATTATTATTAGCGCCCAGGTTGTTTGTTGGGGCGTGGAGTAAAGTCCCTTAGCTTGTCTCCATTTGTAACCAACAGAAGATGATCCGAATATAGTGAAGGAGGAGATATTTTACCTTCCAGTTTCGCAGATGTGTAAACAAAGACGTGTTTGCTGATTTGTGTTGTTTGTATTGGGCTGAAGACTACTTACAAATTGTTTTGTGGCCCTCTTCTTCCAACCTGCAGCTATACTCTTCTTCTCTATCCATTTTTCTTCACGCTCTTTCTTAACGATATTTCAGCTCTAACATTTCCATACATATTCTGTTTCATCTTATAGGTTGGTGGAGTGACGCCTAAGAAGGGTGGCACAGAGCACCTTGGACTTCCTGTTTTCAATACAGTGGCAGAAGCCAAAGCTGAAACAAAAGCTAATGCATCAGTGATCTATGTTCCTCCTCCTTTTGCTGCTAGAGCTATTATGGAGGCAGTTGAAGCTGAATTGGATCTGGTGGTGTGCATTACAGAAGGAATTCCTCAGCATGACATGGTAATGATATTATTAATTCAGTAATCACTTAGAAAGAAACATAAATAGTTCATCATGTTCCCTTTTTCTTTTGCCAATTTATTTACACTTTTCAAATTTATTAAAGCTTTTTATTTCTCCTTTCTTGCTTTCTTTTTTTTTTTTTTTCCGGTTTGTATTTGCAGGGGAATCATTGCATATTTCAGTTATATGCCATTGGCTTTTCTAATTTGAAGTCAGCAAGGGAAAGGAAAGTCTTATGATTTATACTGGACTTTGTAAACCGCTCACATATGTAAACTTTTTCTTATCCAGTGTTCGAAAAAATGGTGCATTCCAGTCCCAGGTTTCAATTATAATGGCTGTTTCTGTCGTGATCTTTCTAACTTCATTACATCTGGAAATAGTTCGCTTGTCAAGTTTGCATATTTTGTGAATTTGGAAATGCATTGGCTGTACACAACTGCTGTAGCTGGAGTTGTTCTTTTGATACATAATTAGTCCCACTGAAAGTTCAATAAATGGATGTTTCAGGTTCGTGTGAAAGCTGCTCCTAATTGTCCTGGTATTATCAAACCAGGGGAATACAAGATTGGAATTATGTCTGGGTATATACACAAACCAGGACGTGTGGGAATTGTTTCTCGTTCTGGCACATTGACTTATGAGGCTGTGAGTTCATAAATTGCATACTGTTGCCTATGTTACATCCACTTTTGAGCTCCCTTTCCATCGTAGCCATTGTCAATGAAACTTTTCTTATATACGTTTTTACCTCTGAATAGGTGCTTTATCCATGCACGAGTTCTTGCATTGCACTCTTCTTTGGCTATCAATTTCATTCTATGTCACTATTTTGCAATTAACAATGCAGTTTTAGGCATGCTGATGCTAATAAATTGGTTCTTGTCAGTGCAATTTTGTATTTACTCCTGTTTTCCATATCATTGCATTACCAAAAAAGTTTCTTTGAATTTCATGCACAGAAAAGTTATGGATTACTAGCTATATTCTCTTCATGTAGGCATATTTTTGGTCTACTTGAGAGCTCTGAAGTAAACAAAATGTTCAAGAAATTTATCATTTAATAGCATATTTGTCCCTTTGACTGCCTATGTGAAGCCCCTCCCTCCCCCTAATTTTTCCTTGAATCAGAGAGATTTTGCTTTTTGATTCTGTTGAGCCGTTGCTGTACTGATGAAGTTCTTTGTGCATTTATTTATTTCACCATAACCTGTATAAGATTTTTGCAGATGGGAACTGCTATTAGACCTCATCTTCCTGCAAAACTTTTTTGTACATTTAAGCTTTATTAACTGCCCTTAAGGTGATGTTGAAAATCTGCAATTATTTAAAATATTCATTTTAATTTTTTTTAGGTTTTCCAAACAACTGCAATTGGTCTAGGGCAATCTACTTGTGTAGGTATGGATGGTGATCCATTCAATGGAACAAACTTTGTGATTGCATCACCAAGTTTCTTGCAGATCCCCAGACAGAAGGTAAGCTAGGGATGTTTTGAAGTTTTGTGATCAATGTTGCAAAAGCCATAGTTTAGCATAGGGTCTCCAATATGTGTTATGTGCTATGTTCAAAAATGTACATTGAAGGCTTATCTTTGTTTATTTCAATGACATTGTTATAATAATTCCTTTAGTATCTACAAAAGCCTCGGCGTTGTTTGTGAAATATTGGAAATCTGCATTTAAGGTTCTGTTGCGGCTCCCAGTGCCTTGTATAAGTCTTCATTATGTTCATATTAAGACTATTTATCGGTTTTTTCAGCTTGTGAATTTTACTATTACTGGATGCATTTCCATAGTTTTGTGATTGTAGAATGCATTTTCTTGTTTTGTGGTTCTTGTAGTTTGTCAATAGAGTTTATGCTCATTGCATGAACCAAAGAGTTCTGTAGTCAGAGTGATCAAAGAGCAAAAAATTGCCTGAACTGTCGAAGGGATGCTATTGACATCAATCTCTCTGATGGTTAACTGACTTCTTTCTTTATTCCCCTTCAGGCTATTTAATTGAAAGTCTTTGATTGTAAATAAAGGATAGTCTGAGCCTAAAGCAGGGACAGGCAGAGCTTTAATCTGGTTAAGAATTGAATTGTAGGTATCATTCTCATTGGTGAGATAGAAGGTACTGCAGAGGAGGATGCTGCGGCTTTAATTAAGGTATGCAATTCATGGTTAAATGACAATTCTGGCCAGTAATTATGATAATAAAATCTGTGGAAGGACCTCAGCTAGTTAAGCTCATTCAAAAGAAGTGTAGTGAACGAAGTTTCGAAAAGTTATTTAACAGTTCAATTTTAATAATTTATTTCTCTAATTGCATGGCTACATTAATGTTGTAAGCGCTAAATTGTAGAATAACAACAATTTTGTAAAAGACTATTTGTTTTTTGTGTTGAATGAAATTGCCATGGCTTTAAAGTTTTCAAGGTTGGCATGGAGTTACTTCATTTTCAAAGAGGCCCTCTATATATGGTATTTGCAACTTGGACAGGAAAGTGGAACTGACAAGCCTGTTGCTGCATTCATTGCTGGACTTACGGCTCCACCGGTCGTCGTATGGGTCATGCCGGAGGTATTACCTTGTGATCACACTCTATAATTTTATTTTAAGTTGCTTATCATATCCCATATTCCAGAATTGCATGTTATTTTAGACCTGTAGTTCCAAACATTGTGTAGCTTTCTGAGCATTTGCAAAAGGGGATCTGCATTTAAGTGTTTCAAGCGCTAAATGTTAAAAGTTTCCTTTTCTCCCTTTTGAATCATGGAACAAATATGGACTAACTATCATTGTCTATATGCAGCTATTGTATCTGGGGGGAAGGGTAACGCCCAGGACAAAATCAAGACTGAGAGAGAAGCTGGTGTGATGGTGGTTGAATATCCAGCTAAGATCGGTTCTGCCATGTTTGACGTGTTCAAAGAGAGGGGTATGGTGAATTAGTTTCAGCTTGATAGAAAAATGAGTGTTTTCTCATGCATTCAATTCTTCCTTCAGTAGTTCTTTTTTTCTCTCTATGACTGCTTTGAGAGAATGCTTGGCAGCCTCAATTTTGATGCCTTTCTAAGGGTTGCCCTCTTAGACTCGCTGCAAGTGTAAACTACAGCTCTAGCCGTTGTGGTCCTTCCATGGATTCAGAATTCGAAATAATTGCTCAACTGATGATCCACAACCTCTACTCAGAATATGATACACAAATTTACTGCATTTCTCATGGTTACCTCTTTTATCCAATAGCAATTCTCTTTTAGGTTTGTTGCAAAGTAGCAGATTATGTTGTTGTAACGTAAACAATTCACAAATTGACTAAACATTATAAAAGTACTCAAAAATACATGTTAATTCATGGAACTAGTTGGTTAGCGATGGTAATTTTAGTTTAGTCAGGCTAACTTAACTCGAAATTAACAGATTCGGCATAAGTTGATCGGGTTTTAAACTAATGAATCGACACGGATATTATTTTGTATTTTAATTAATATTTTTACTAACTTTTCTTAGATGAATTTGCATTAAGAGATCAATGTTTATAAGGAGATAGAATATTGTTGGAATTCCGAGACAGAGATGGGTTAAAGGTTGTTGGGTTATAATTAAAGAGAGAAGAGAACATCATGCCCATACTCACCATCATCCAAAATCCATTCAACAATGCTTGCCACCTTTGTTTTTTCCTCTCTTTGGTACGGACGAAATTAATTAATAAATAATATTTTAAATATTAATATGCATTTATTTTTAATTATTTATTTAAAATTAAAAAATTCCTCAGTACTTGAATTATTACCTTTATACCTAAAAAGTCTAATTCATCTATCATTTCTTTATATACACCTTATTTTTCAATTGTTCTAATTAATGTGTCACCATTGATTAAAATGTACAAATTAATTAGCACGGTAAATATTAACTCTCGTTAGAGACTATACTAAATTTCTTGTGAGTCTTTCGAAAAAGTAAGGTTGCGTATACTGAACCTTTTCGGATCTCGAGTTTAGCTACTGAGTTGTGAGTTGTTTCTCACAAAATAAGTTGGAACTTATATTTGTGGCTGATTATGATTTTAAACATGAAACCATTTGGAAAACTTAGGAACATTTTATTTGATTACTGTGGGCGTGGTTTCAAGGGGCTCGAGGGGGAAACAGAGCAAACCCTAATTGAATTTAACAATCCGGAATTGGCGCCAAAAACACCCTCCAAACTCCAAGATTTGTTCCTAATTCCAAAATCCCAATTCAGTGAGCAGCCAACTGTTTTAAATAGCTTTTCAGGTACTTATTGAGTTTCTATGATTCTCTGAGTCTCTGTACTTCCCAACCAAGTCTTCAACATCTTCAAGTTAGTAGGCTGTTATAGGCTATTTTTGTTTTTTCTTACCTTGTTTATTATATATATATATAACATATATATGTATAACTGAAACTACTTCTATTTTAAGATTCTTTGATTTGTCACCTACAAGTTCAACAAATCTAAGTGACGCTTCTCTCTCTGTCTCTTTTATCTCTGTAAATCTCTCAAGCTGTAAACTTTCTCTGTTATGGAGCCTTGTCCGAAACCGGAGAATCAAGACTTCGAAACCGTTGACAAGCCACCGGAGGTGGTCGCTGAAGGGAACGGCAATAAAGGGTTGAAGCTTGGTGATGTGATGGCTGGAATTTGTGAACATGATGTAATGATGGGGATTTCTGAGCATGATGTAAAGGTTGAGAGAGTCGGGAATAGTGAGTGTAATCGCCAAGAAGAGAATGAAGAAGAAAAGGGCACTGTTGAAACGAAAGTTTTGAGGAAGGGTCAAAAGAAAGGAAGTTCCTTTAGTGATGAAAACGACGAACTAGTTGGGTGTGACGGAATGGAAGGAGGAATAAATGATGGGAACTTGCAAGAAGATTATGATTGCGTGGAAGAGGATAGTGCGGTTTCTTCTTTGAAAAGGGGTCGGAGAAGTAAAAAGAAAAATGTGAACTATGCTGAGATTGATGAAGAAGAGGATTATGACGAGGGTGGTGGTAGGGGAGGGAAGAAAGGTGGTGGTAGGGGAAGGAAGAAAGGTGGTGGTCGGGGAAGGAAGAAAGGTGTGGTCGTAAAAAAGGAATGTTTTGGAACAAGGGAAGGTAATGAGAATGGTAATTTGGAGGAGGAAAGTGGAAAGAATGTAAATAAAAGAAGGAAAAGGAATGGTTGGGCCAAGGAGAATGATGAAGGAGAACTTGATTCAGTGGCGACGAGCACCGAGTCTGGTTATCCACTGAGAAATACAATATCTTCTGAGATAGAAGTTGAAAGGAAAAAGCGAACCCGCCAGGTAGCCTACTTGGTTAACTTAAGGACGTTTAGAATTTCATTGCTTTTCTTAAAATATTGTTTGGGTTATTTGGCTTTCCGTCTTTGTGCTTGCAGTACACTGCAGAGAACTGTGAAATGTGCCATCAATGCCAAAGGAATGATAAAGGGAGAGTCGTCAGGTGTCAGGAATGCAAGACGAAGCGATTCTGCACCTTGTGTTTGAAGAACTGGTACTCAATGGAATATCATTTATGTTATTTTTTTAATTGAAGTCTTTTTGTTTAATAATTCTATTAACTTTTTTTCCCAATTAAACTTGTATATCAGGCATGATCTATGTATTACTGAAAATTTTATACGAATGATCTGCTAGAAAGTTGAAATGAATGTACACTGTCTTTTATGAACGATTTGAGGCTTTATAACTGTAGAGGGCGGATAGGCTCGAAGTTTCTATTAGGCAGGTTGGTTTATGCCTGCTAAGTTATTCTACTGCTACTAGGGTCATCCTTTCTTAATGTTTTAGGTACCCTAAGATGACGGAGAATGATGTTGCTGATGCTTGTCCAGTTTGCCGTGGGAACTGCAATTGTAAATCTTGCCTGCATATGCATATGCCATCTGAACCTCGGGATAAAGTTTGTTTTTCACCTTCTAATTTGTGCTTTATGGTGTTTCCATTGCACGTTCAAGCATGTATTTGATGACCTGCTAATGGCTGCAGCTTTTAGGAAAAGTAAAACTTCAACTCAGTGATGAACAAACTCAACAGCACTCTATATATCTGCTCAAACTACTACTTCCACTCCTGAAGCAGATAGATGAAGATCAAATGGCAGAAAGAGAGATTGAGGCAAGGATCCAGGGTAATCTTTGATTGTTTCCCAAATGAGATTTGTATAATTGATAAATTAAAAATTTTTCGTACAATTGATAAATAAAAAAGTTTCTATCTCCTTTTATTTATTTATTTTAATGTTTTGAGGATGGTCTATTTATGTTGAATGCTTAGAATGTAAAATCCCTTCAATTGAGAAACATACACTTAATCAATTATTGTAGGTCAAAAAGATGTTTAGTATAGGTTCCTGGAATTCAGATGAAAGTGATAGGTTAGTTTTGTGCGTCATGAGACGGGGCATATTCTGAAGATGCAGCCTCAGCCTGAGAATGAGTATCTCCCCGTGCCCCCAGGTATTAGCATCAGAACCTGCACTGAACCCCATTCACATCGTTAGAGCAAAATCTGAAGCATCAATCAAACCGATCTACCAAACCAGTACCTGCCTAATAGTTTATATGTTTTCGAGGAACTCTGTTATCGAGCACCCAATTACATTTATATGTTTAATTTTGATTTTACATTTCTGTCCACCTATAAGTGGCCCAGTGCATCTGCTCAAGTTATTATTTGGGAATTCAAATGTCAGTTTTCCTTTACATCAAATGCTGACTATTGTTTTGGGCAGGGGTACCTCTTGCGGAATTGAATGTAAAATTTTCTGATTGTCCTGTGAATGAGCGCATATTCTGGTAAGGCCTTCTTCAGGTTAGGAAACATTTTGGAGATTTTTCATTGCTTTAAGTAAGATTCATCGTTGAAATTTTTTCCTTTATTATTTTCTTTTACTCGGGGACACAGCGACAACTGCAAAACTTCTATATTTGATTATCATAGAAGTTGTCCGAGGTGTTTTTGTGATCTCTGTCTTACTTGTTGCCAAGAGATCCGCAATGGATGCCTACAAGGTGGCGGGGATAATGTTGTTATGGAGTATTTTAATCCAGGGCTTGATTATTTGCATGGTGGAGATCTGAAACCACCAGAACCATCTGCTGTAGTAACTGAGACTCCTTGTGAGGATCCTTCTGAGACAAAAACTAGGTGGCAAGCAAATGAAGACAAAAGCATCAGTTGCTCATGTGGGGGTGACATTCTAGAACTCAAATCTTTGTTCCCAGCAAATGTTTCAGAGTTAGTGAAGAAAGCAGAAGATATTACTAAAAGACATGTACTGGACATGGCTGGGACTCCTATTGAAGGATGTCTGTGTTTTAACTCTAATCATCATGTAGATTTGGACAGTTTTTCGTTGCTGAAAGCAGCATCTCGAGAAGATTCTAATGATAATTATTTGTACAACCCAAGAGCCAAAGATATCAAAGAAATGGATATTCACCATTTTCAGCATCACTGGATGAAAGCTGAGCCAGTGATTGTCAGTGACGTACTGGAAACTGCAACTGGGTTAAGCTGGGAGCCATTGGTGATGTGGCGTGCCTTCCGCCAGAAAAAACGTGAAAAGCATGAACCCCTGTTGGATGTGAGAGCCATTGACTGTTTGGATTGGTGTGAGGTAAGTGTAGTTATCTGTTATTTTCTGTATACTGGAGAGAAAAATTCATCTGATTTGAATATCTCAAGAGTAATTTCCTATTTTACAGCATTGACTAGAATGCTACAGCTGTAGTATTCAGCTATAGAATGAATCAGGTCAACAGTTCATTTCCAGCAGTATATCATCCTAATACAGTTATGTTCCTTAGGCTGACTATTGACCTAAGCATAAGTTAACTACACAAATAATCAAGATTATTGTAGAAGAAGACTTCGCCCTGGTAATCTTGCTAGAAGTGAGATATAAGTTTGTTTAAACAATTCAAAACAATCAAGATATCTTTTTGGGCACAGTAGAGCCTAGTTTTTGCTCTTTCAGTTCCCACCATTCTTTGACATGATATGTAATCTGGAACTTATGTTGATATTTCTTCTATTCAGGGCCTCAAGTTGACAGGTTTGCATGTGGGTGCTACTTTTTGTGATGCAATGCATTTAACACAGGGTCTTTCTATAGGGCTGTTATGTGCATTATTCACATATGATATGTGATTTATTATAGATATTGGTTACTTAACTAGTGTGACTGCATATCTTGCTATGCATGGCTGATTTCTCTGAACGGTCACTTTTTTTACTTGCTCTCTGTCTTGACTTTTGGGTTTCTCTCCAATTTTGATTCTTTTTAGTAAATTTCTTCTTTTAACTGGGAAGGCCGTCATTTTAGTTTGATCTGGTGGCTCTTGGTACATGTGTGAAATTAAAGAACAACACTGAGTCATATTCACCTCATTCTGAAGAAAGTGAAAATTCACCGTTTCTCTCTCTTAAAGATTGGTAGCACAAATGGAGAGCAATTGATATGCACCTTTTATTGATTTAATTTAACACTATATTCACCTCCCGTGTATCTTCTTTTCCTTTTGCATGCTTTACATTTTGCTGTAGTTATAGAATTAGTTGATTCGGAGCTTGGTTCTTCTTCTGTAACTTCTGTGGCCTCTGACCAAAATATTCTTGCTGGTTTTGATCTGAGTATTGATGCTGATTCTTTCTGATATGCAGGGAGATATCAATGTCCACAAATTTTTTGTTGGATACTTAAAAGGGTTGGAAGATAAAAAAGGTTGGCCCCTAATATTGAAGTTGAAAGATTGGCCTCCATCTAATATGTTTGATGAACGTTTGCCGCGACACAATGAAGAATTTATATTTTGTTTGCCCTTTAAAGAGTATACACATCCTAAAAAAGGGCCTCGAAATCTTGCCATCAATTTGCCTGCTAAATCTCTGAAGCCAGATATGGGACCTAAAACTTACATTGCTTTTGGATTTTCTCAAGAACTTGGACGTGGAGATTCTTTGACCAAGCTTCACTGTGACATGTCAGATGCGGTATGTTCTGTATTATTAATGAATGTGGTCAATCTCTATATTTGTGCATTGAAAACTAGTTCTTTATGAGGGGAATGAATGTCTACTCAACTTTCTGATGGTCTCATCTTTTCCTTTAGTCATTCTAGTAGGTCAACTTATTTACCTGTGTATAAATATGGAGTTGGTAAACACGCAATTATGTTAAATGGTATAAACTTTAGAATATGGCATCAATTGTTTATCTTTCTTTGAACTGGCAGAAGTTTTGATTTATTGCAATGAACAATCTGGATTTAAAATGATTAGTTACTATCAAACTGGTATTTAAATATTGAGTTATCCATGATTTAAAATTGTCTGTTTCAGGTGAATGTTTTAACACATAGTGCTGAAGTAAGGCTTAAGCCTGATATCCTTGCTGGCATAGAGAAATTGAAAAAGGATCACTTTAAGCAAGATCAAAAGGAACTTTTTGGAATCAATCAGGTAGAAAATGAAACGGCTTCTTCTGACAATAATGATACATGTGGTAGCACACCGGTAAACAATCAAGAGTTAACTTCTCAAATTGATGGCCACCAAGATGATTCTGAGTCATCTGAACACGATCTGAAGAAACCAGAGCTAAAAAGTAGGGAGGAGATGGAGATGATTCAACATAAAGGCATCAAGGGTCAGTTTGCCACTGAAGTTGATCCAAATGAGGGATCTCTACTGACCGACTTTGATTCGTCAGAGACAAAATTTGAGGAGGACATGGTTAAATGCGGAGAGAATGAGGGTGGTAGCCCTTTAGATAGGCAAGATGAAACGGAGGGAGGTGCACTTTGGGATATTTTCCGTAGAGAAGATGTTGATAAGCTGAAGCAATATCTTAACAGGCACTTCAAAGAATTTAGGCACATTCATTGCCTTCCATTGCAGAAGGTAATTTTATGCATTAAAGTAAACATGGTTGGTTTCCGTTTGATACTAGATTTTTCTAGTTGTGTATAGCTGAAGTGTACGTGAAAGCAGCAAAATGTGCTTCTTTGACTTTAAGATTTAAAATTCCAGAAAGAACTGCAATCATCATAGATATATTGATAATTGATATCAATGATGCTGAGTATTTTTCTTTAAAATTTGCCTGAAAGTGAGAAGTGTCTTGGAAAGATGTTAGCTGATGCTTTTGTAAACAAATCTTGGTGTTTGATGGATACGACATCTATATGTCCAGAAAATGTGTATGCTATGTACAGTTGGCAATTTAAGCCTGACCTGGCTTGGGCTGGCCCAAATTCATCAGTCCAGGCTCTAGTTGACTAGGCTTTGGGTTGGGTTCAGGCTTGGGAGACTGGTCCAAAGTTTGACCCAAAAGGTTCAAACACCCTCACCAAAATGATGTTTTGGTTTTGGTTTTGGTTTGTATTTTAAGAAATTCAAGACTAAAATGGTGTTATTTGGTCATTTACACCAATACGACACCATTTTGGTGCAACCCCAGTGGGATCAGGCGGTGGGCATCAGGGGCTCAGTTCAGCCCGGCCCATTGTCATCCCTTACTATCACACTAGACGTCTTTCTAATTGAATTGCTTATTTTGGGTGTAGGTTGTTGATCCAATACATGATCAAACATTTTATTTGACTGAAGAGCATAAGAGAAAGCTGAAAGAGGAATATGGTTAGTTTTCACGTTTATAGACAAGTCCTAGTTACTTTTTATATTTATTAGTTATTATTATATTGAGGTTATTCATGGTTGTATGCAGGAATTGAACCTTGGACCTTCATTCAAAAACTTGGAGATGCTGTGTTCATTCCTGCAGGCTGTCCTCATCAAGTGAGAAATTTGAAGGTAAGTTACTATTGCATTGGAATTTTTTTTTTTTACAATTAATTTGCTTGATTCTGGTCACTTCCATGACTTCCATGACCTTGATACAGAACTAGAACTTTTGACTAGGATGGATGTTCTAACTATGGATGTGATAATAGAACGAGATTGATTTTGTATGACCCTTGAATTCAATACTGTCAAACATCAAGAAATATTGCTATACATGTGTTGCTATTCAAGTCAACCTCAGCTTTATGAGAAATTATAATAAAAAAAAGTTCATTTGTCCAAGAAGTTTGTCAAAGCTGTTGATTTGAGTTAGGAATTTGTTCAGTTTTGACTTATCTCTGGCTTGAAGTTCGGCAAGATGTAATGCCATCTGTTGCCAAACTTTGCTACAATGTTTGTTATGTGTTAAAATTTGTGTTAAGGGCATACGTAATGCATAATGATGTCTCCAAATATGATTATCGTATAAATTTAACCAATTCTACTTTTTAATTATTCAGAGGATATTTAACATCAACTAATCTTTCTACATGATGCTCATCTCTCTTGCAGTTGAGATGTTTATTTTTGTGATGTCAGAGGTTGTGAATTAACCAGTTACCTTTGCTGCTTTCATGCTTAGCAGGCTCTATTTATGTGTTCCAACGGTCGTACATATGACTTATGGGCAGGCTGAAAAACATGTCTAAAGCAGTTGCGTAAATGATGCTGATATGTTTAATTGAAAATTTCCTCGTATTACTTCTTTATCTTTAAAATTATTGTCCTGTGGATGTTCTGGGAGTGTTGAAATAAGTTGGTTATCTTAATCCGAGTTCCTCTCAAAGGCAATATGGATGAATCATAACTGTTAAGATATGTTACATTTTGCAAGAGAATGCTATTCTGTAGTCTTCTGCTTGCAAACCATAAAATGAACTCCATTCTTGTGCCAATAAAGATTGTATACTTTCAGATTCATTCTGGACTTTATCCATTGTTTTGACAGTTTAAGCACTAATATCAAAAGATCAATTGATATTTTTGTTGCAGTCATGTATAAAGGTAGCGTTAGACTTTGTTTCACCTGAAAATGTTGGTGAGTGTATTCGCTTGACAGAGGAGTTTCGTCTACTTCCGCGTAATCACCGAGCTAAGGAGGACAAGTTGGAGGTATGCTTCTTGTAGTTTTATTTTATATATTTTATGGTGGTTACTTTTGGACTTGGACGCATTTTTGCCTTTGATATATTGGGAGATAAAAGTAAGTTGGGGGCTAATTTTTATATTGTTAATAATTTCTTTCTTTCTTGGTTTTCCTGGGATTATATTTCTCGTAGGTGTATATGCTGGAAGATAAGTTGGATTTGGGTTCAAATTTGGAGAGATGATTTGCTTTTACTGTTTAGTTTGTGCTGATATCACCATGTTTTATGTTGATCTTTTCTTGCATGATTTTGCGGGAATTGAACTTTAAAGTATAATGGAGCTAAACTTTTAAGTTTGTTAATTTCTTTGTTTTCTTGGTCACCTCTGTTGGATTGGGCTCCAAATTTGGAAAGACGGTTAGGTTTTGTTGGTTGCCACTGTTTTCACTATGCTTTAAGTTGATCATTTTATTCTACAGGACTTGATGTAGAACAGCTTTGAACTTTAGATTTTCACTTAATTCTTTTTGTTTTTGGTGGTGGTCGTGTGAGAGGGGGCTTTAAATTAGAGATTGAAGGACCTCTACCCTTTAAATTATAAAGGGTTGACGCACAAACAAATAAATTTATAGTTAGGCATTTTACTCCTTAAATTTCACAAGGAGTAACTGTTAACAAACGAAATCCAAAAGGAGCAACTTTGTGTACTAAACTTACTTAAGTAAAACAAATTGGTTGAACTGAAAGTAGCTTACAAAGTTTATTCACCTGTCATCAATTTGGACTGCCACATTCTTTACTACATACGTTCAAGTTACTTGTGATGACTATAAATTGACATGTTCCGATCTGGATGGATACTTTACAGGTGAGGAAAATGCTCCTTTATGCTGTGCAACGGGCTGTAGAGGTTTTCCAGCCTAATGAAAAGTGAGTCACCGAACATCTGTTCATGAATTTGATTTTTGTTACTTCTGTATCTATGCAGTTGTTCTACTTTTGACTTGTCACCATCTGGCCCCAAAAAATATTTGTTCTGAAATTATGGGAGCATTGCCGTTTGTCATGGTGATTAGTAGTGATTGTGAAAAGGACAAAGAAAGGAGCGAACTTTGTTTTTCCCTAGGGAGTCAATTCTTATACATTTACTTTCCATCCAGCTCTCATTTTCTTGATCTTTGCCCGGTCATTGCCCTCCATTAGCATTATCGTCAGAGATAGAGATTGAGAAAATGACTAGAAGGCACAGAAAGGTGCTGGAATTCAATAGTAGGATTTTGTATCAAGTAAATTTCCTATGAACAATGTAGGCTTTGCAATAAAAAAGACAAGAAACTACCTGACACGTGTGGCTACAGCTTATCAACTGACTGTTCATCATATTTCAGGTCAAAGACAAAAGAGGTGGATGAGACTGAGAGCGCTCAGAAAAAGAAAACTAGAAAGAGAAGGAAGCGTAGAAGCTTCTAGAGAAGGTCTGCCTGTGTTATGGTTATTCATATCCCAATCCAATCCTCCTGTCAAAGTATGCCCTCTGTAATAGCTTGAATTATACAAGTTTCCTGTTTTGCATGGCAACTACCACATGAGGCTTTTTGTTTGAAATGGTTGAAGGAAATGGAAGACAGAACAATGGACAATGTTCTTCTAACCATCTCCAGTGTAGCAGATGTATATGCATCTCGTGTATATTATGTTTTGTTGTAACGGGTTAATTGTTTAGTCCATCCACCATTTTTATGATCATCCATACATCAAACTTAATCTTCTCAACCTAACCTGAAATTGGTGTTTTGGTTAGTTGCACACTTCTCTGCAGGAAGAGTTTCTGAGTTGAAACCAGTAATGTTCTTATGAAGTATGCAGATTATTTACTACCATTAATGTTGATATAATAAATGTTTATGACTTTTAAGAGAGTACTCTTGACTGGGTTATCGTTTGAATTGGAATTAAGAATTTGGGTATTAGGATCCTATTTTTAAATCTCAGGTTATGAAGGTGACTTTGATTTTGGGCTTGTTTTTTTCAATTGCATTAAATGCTTAAGATGCAGATTTAAGCTACTAATTATTGTTAATTTTTATATAACAAAATACAACTACAAGCCCTGGTTAGCTACCTTAATTGGTGTTTAGTATATTATCAGTACCGAAAACCTGAATGGACCATGTGAATCTGAGGTCATATAACCATGAAGTGGACGTGAAACCACTTCCATTCAGAGTTTCCATTTGTGGCAAGTGCCATGTTCTTTTCTTCTCTGCACTGGCCTGTTTCAATGGTAAGTTGGTGATATAGTATTCATGAGATATATTCCACAATATCTCTTCCAAGCTATTTACAGTTTTTTATTTTATTTTTGCATAACATAATGAAATGTTAGTTTTAAATGGTAATCATTTCGAGAGAGAGAAAATGAAGGAAAAGCATGAATAGAGAGGGCCAGTGTAAAGGGGTCTGTAGCTATTGAATTCAAGACAAAAACTTAAAAAGAGGAGGGGACCATTGGAGTAGCCTTCCTTGTCTAGGATTGATGACATGTGATGTCTGACCATTTTCTAGTTGCCCACAAGAAATAGAAAGAAAGAGAACTCTGACTACACTGCAACTTCTGGTTTTCTTAAAATGTTCTACGTTAAGCGAAGGGGACGATCTCTATTTTCAATCCAGCTGATAAGGAAGAACAGAGTTTAATGTTTTTGGGGCTTACCTTTTCTAGCTTGGTAGCAACCCTCTGGATTTGATGTTCTTGATGGATATGCCAGATTGCTTGAACAAGTTTTAGCAAATTTTGGTAGTGGTACATTGTAACTTTTGTTACTTTATTTTGGTGCAGATAGTAACTTATATTACTGCTCATGGCCTGATATGATCCTCTGATCATTAGTATAGTTGCTGATTGACAGGAACTGAAGATCCTATGTTCAAAGAACAATTTCTACTCTTAATTCAGATTTTAACTGACAAAGTAATGTTCAAAATGGAAATCTAAAGCCTTGGTGGTTCAGTTTAAACTTAGAAACATTCATGGATAAGGACACAGAATCTCTACCTAGCTTCCATAAAACTTGCTTATGTTCAGAGTTTGTGAGATCCAACTGGACTCAAGTTGTCAGTATTTGGTTAATCAGTGGAGGTCAAGATATATATTATCCAAATTACAGCCTCAAGGAAGCTGAAAACTTCGGTTAAAAGCATCTATCAGTCGATAACTAAGTAGTTCAAATAACTAAACCTTATACTGTTTCCATAATAATGCTAAAACTTGAAGAGTGCCCTTTATTTCTGTGTCTTAGAAGACGAATAGATTCATGTCTTCACTAATGTTAACACCTTCTTGTACCCTTTTTCTTTAATGCCTAAAAGTGCAATTAGAGCGTTGCAGAAGAATTGAAGTGATGATTTTATATTTATATAATTAAACTTGAATCATACTTTTTTCTTGGCTGAAATGTATACATATTACATATAGTAAACATATATAAAATGATGAGAACACTATACAAGACGCCAACTTCCTCCGTTGTCGCCATAACTGAGTAATGGAGCTTTCTAGCCAATTGTTAGCTTGTCGGCTGTCTTGGAATCAAGTTCCTTGTAAGGACAAGGAAAGATAGAGAAATGTTAATGAAGTGAATAAATCTCATAACTTGACATGAGAACACAACAAATTTTAGATATGTTTAGTTATTTTAAATTTAATAAAAATAAATTGATTTTTTATAATATGATTTATGATTAATTAAAGCTTTGAATATTAATAAGAATTATGACTAATATAATTTAATAATTTGATGTATTTTATTTTAAAATAATTTTAAAAAATTTAATAATTATCCAAGTAATGTGAATCAAGAAAAGAGATGGAAAGAGCTTACCAAAATCAGTAACTCTTACTTCCTTTATATACTAGATTTATCTCATTCATAGAATGTAATTCACTCAATCAAATCACAATCGTAATCCCTAAAGATAATCAAATCATAATCTTTAACTATCCCTCTCAAGTTGGAGCAAATATATCATACGCACCAAGCTTATTACAGCTCTTTCCCTTGACTAGCTTTCTTCAGAGTCGGAACTGGGATAGATATATTGATATAGGCCGTTTGAGGATTTTTAAGATACTTTACAGAATTCCAAGTGACATTCTTCCTTCAGAAGCTAAAGCTGAATGATTGAAGTCTCCTTCAGGTTCAGTCAAAGAGATTGAAGCGAAGTCATCAATTCAACCATTTGCATGGTCTCGTCTAAGACTGACCTCTTTTCCAAATGAACCAAACGTCGATACCACATTCATCAAAGAGATACTACCATCTCTCTAGGTTGCGCACCCCCTATAAAAAAAGAGTTGCTTGTTTATTCTCCACAATAGTTGTGTTATACGACTTTCAACCAAATACTTGTTAAATAGATAAGCTAATTGATCCTCAGACTTTACATGAGTAGTTTTTATAACATTTTGTTATGCCTTTGATCCGAAAAAGTGATAGTTTATCTCAATATACTTTGTCCTTTTATGAAAAACTAGATTAGAAGCAATGAAAATGGCTACTTGATTATCACAAATTAGCTCCATAGGTTATGTTAGTTGAAATCCAAGTTCTTGTAATATATGTTTTACTCAAGACAAGTTTTCGAGTTGTATACGTCAGGGCTCTATTTTCTAATTCTACATTTGAACAAGAAATTACTATTTTTTTCTTGCTTTTCCATGAAATCAGATTACTATCAACAAATTCGCAATACCCTATAGTAGATCACCTATCAATTTTAGAATCAACCTAATCAACATCACTATAGGCTTGAACTGAACAATGCTTATGGTTCTTATATAAGAGTCCTTTTCTAGTTTGAGGTATTTCTAGATTCGAATAGTTGCATTCTAATGGTTGGTCCAAGGGGATTGCATAAATTGACTTACCACACTTGTACTGAATGAAATGTCAGGCCTAGTAACTGTAAGATAGTTAAATTTTCCAACTAGTCTCCTATAATATCTCGGATATTTCAAGAGTTCTCTCTAATTTTCATCAAGTTTGATGTTGAGATTCATCGGAGAGTCTACCAATTTACATCCCAATAAGTCAACTTCTTTTACGAGATCAAAAAGATACTTGCATTGATAGAGACAAATATCATCTTTAGATCTTGCAACTTTAATTCCTAAAAATTACTTTAATAGACCAAGATCTTTTGTTTGAAATTGTTGTTATAGGAATTCTTTCAATCTGTGAATTCCATTTCGATCATCACTAGTAATAACAATTTCATAAACATATACGATCAATAGATTTTTACCAGATCTTATGTGTTGATAAAACATCGAATGGTCTCCACATTGCTTCAACCCAAATTTTTTCACAACTGAACTAAATTATTCAAACAATGCTCTAGGGGATTGTTTTAAACTATATAAAGATTTCTTTAATGGACAAACTTTTTCAGACTCCCCTTGAGCAACAAACCTTAGAATTTGCTCCATACAAATTATTTCTTCTAGATCACCAAAAACGAATGAATTTTTGATGTCAAGTTGGTAAAGAGGTCAAGAATAAGTTGTGGCTAAGGAGATAAAATATGGATTGAAATCAGTTTTGTCACAAGAGAAAAAATTTTCTGAATAATCAATACCATAGACTTGTGTATATCTTTTAGCAACAAAAAGAGCCCTGAGTCATTTGATAGATCCATCAGTAGGTATCTTAATAGTATATACTGATCGATAACCAACAATTGAGGCATAAGGAGGAGGAGGAGGAGTAACAAGCTTCTAGGTGCCATTTAACCATAAAGCATCTATTTCCTTTTATATAGTTTGCTTCCACCCAAGGTTTTTTAGAGTCTCTGTTTTACTTTTAGGTATGGACATATAATCCAGACTTGATAAAAAGAACAAAGGGAGATGGACACATGGTTAGAAGAAACAAAATTGAAAATCGTATGATTCGTACAAAATAGTTTACCTTTCTGTAAAGCAATAGGTCAGTCTAGGCTACCGTTTTTTGAATCTGGAGATAAATTAGGCGTTGGAGGAGAGGGCTCATCTAGATGGCCATCTACCATTCGACGAGGTCGTCAAGAATAAACCTACAAATTTGCTCGAGACAACTAATTATGAAAATAAGAAGGATCAAAATTTGTAGGAAAATTGTCTAAAATTTGAGCAGAATTATCCAAGGAGTTTTCAAAAAGTGAGAGTAAATAATGATGGAAGTTTTTGGCATCTTGACTCTCAAAAAACGTATATAGTGTTCTCTAAGAATGTCACATTTGCACACGCAAAGAATCTTTTAAGTGAGAGGTTGTAACAACGATAAGATTTTTGGTGATCTCGAGTAATTGAGGAAGATACACTTAATAGCTTATGGAGACAATTTGTCAACTTCTCACTAGATTTGGTGGATAAAATAGACACATCCAAAGATACGAGGCTGAAGAGGAAACAAAGAGTTATTAGGAAACATAAAGATATAAAGGATTTGATCTTTGAGAGTAATAGATATCATTATGTTAATAAGATAGCAAGTAGTGAGGACAACATCACTCAAAAACTCCTTAAGAACCTTCATCTTAATTAGTAAAGTTCGCCTAACTTCTATGACATGCCCAATTTTTCTTTCATTAATACCAATTTTTTTGGGTGTGTGACAACAAGAAGATTGGTGAATCATATCACATTTTTTAATGTAAGACTTAAAGGTTTTAGAAAAATATTCTTTGGCATTGTCACCTTTAAGGATATGAACTAAACAACCAAATTGAGTTTTGATTTTATAGCAAAAGGATTGGAAAATGGAAAACAATTTGGAACATTTTTTCAATAGATATAACCAAAACATTCTAGACCAATCATCAATAAAAACAACAAAGTAACAAAAACCAATTTTTGAGGTCACACGAGATGGACCCCAAACATCAGAATAAATTAACGCAAAATGTCTTTCGACTTGATTATGAACTCTGGATGAAAAAGCAATATGATGATGTTTCCCAAGTTGACAAAACTCACAATCTAAATGAAGATTTGAATTCAAATTAGGAATCAATTTTTAAAAATTTTTGGATGGATGGATGACCAAGGTGATTGTGGATTTGGAGAGGTGAAGCTACAACTGAGCAAGTTGAATGATTGTCAAAATAATAGAGATCTCTAGATTCACGCCCTCCTCCTATCATCTTCTTTGTCTTCAAATCGTGGATAACAACAAAATGAGTAAAAAAGAGATATAACAATTCAATAATCTAGTTTACTAAAAGACATTAAGTTGAACAAAAATTTTGGAATATATGGTGTTGCTGATAACATCATTGAAGGAGAAGGTAACGCAATGTCAACCTAGTCTAGTATAGGGGTAATTTGATGAAAAAAATTTAGGTTACCTTTAATATAATTAGTGACTCCTAAATCTATAACCCAAGGTTTAACAGAAGACGATATACAAGTTATATGATTACCTAGTTGAACAAACGACACAATTAGTGTGATTGCTTACTTGGTCGCTTGATACTGGAGAAAAGCTGCATATTCTTCTTCAAAAACCAACTTATTCCCATTGTTAAGGAAGAATCATTAGAAGCCTCCATAATATTAACAAACTGAAATGGCTTTGGGTGCAACTATGGGTGTAAGTCTCGACAATAGTCCCGAACATGCCCATCCTTGCCATAATGGTTACATTTCCCTTGGCCTCCTCTGCCCTTTCCTCTACAACCACCACAACCAGCTCAGTTAATTCAGCTTCTATTTCCACTATTGTGAATAGTTAGAACAGTCTTATCACCACTTTCTTGTATTGTCCCTTTCAAGGATTGAGATACTCATGAATATATCTCGGTAACTAAACGTGCTAGCAATATTTGACTCCATGGTGTTTCAAAGGTTTGTCATTATTTGATTGTCATTTGTTCCTACTTTTTATAACCCATTAACTTAATATCAGGAGCTAGATCGATGAGATGCTTGTTCCTTCCAAGGCCCTTGAGATATACAATGACCACCTTTTCTTAAGCAACATAATTCGTTCCATTCAATATCTAATTTGTGATTTGTTAAACTATAATTGATGATTGTCCTTCAATACTTTCAGCTTTGAAGTCACTCATGATGTAATTGATATAGAAAGATGTTGAGAATTAGGTGTAAGAATAACAGTGCAAAAATTTGAATTTCAAATATCAACAACTATGCAACAACGAAAGAGGGATTACAAATATGATAGAACCATCATAAGATACGACTACAAGTATGACAAAACCACCAAGGATGACCTAGTTTCCAGCAATTAAAGACGGAAAAATACATCATCGACAATGGTTAAACACACAAACCTGGTTTCCAGCAATTAAAAGCCAAAAAAAATCACATCACCAATAGGTTTCTAGAGTTGTTGTGACTCATTCCATGATAGCAGGATCAACAGAACATCACCAAAAGGTGGCACATGGGCTACAAGTGCTGGTTGAATAGCGACTACCGGTGGCGCGTGGGACACTCACCGGTGGCCCCTCTTCCTCTGACTTGGTGATCGATGGTTGAGTTTTCTTTAGGATTAGATTGTTAAGGTTAGTTTTATTTTTATGATAAAAGTTTGGGTATGAGTTCTCAGTTGTAACAAAATGAAGGAAAAAGGAATTAGAGGTAGGATTAGAAAATCTGCTCTGATACCATGATATAAATTAAGAAAAAGGATAAAAAGAGATGTGAATTAAGAAAAGAAATAGCTTAATGAAATCAACCTCTCTCACTCTCTTTATATACTAGATTATCTTATTCATATAAGGTAAGTTATAATTATAATCCCTAAAGATACTAAGTAAAATCACAAAATCATGCATAATCTCTAACATTAAGAAATATATTTTAAAATATTCTTAAAATGCACAAATTTCAAAATTTTAAATTCATTATTAATAAAATATAATGACTTTTTATTATAAATATTATATGAATAAATTAAAAATTTTGTTTATAAAATCAATTTATCTTTAAATTTGATTAATACTTAACCATCGTTATTAATAAAATTGTAACATATCAATAATAATAATAAAACTAAAATTTGTTTTATTTGGAAAATATAAAATAAAATATCGAAAGTAATATATATAAAGAAATTAATCAGTGTCGAAACCGCAATAAAAAGTATAGCAAGTTCTGTAGAATCAGAAATAAAGGAGTAAAATAAACCTCTCTCCCAATAGAAGCCTCATAGCTTCTGGCAAGAGTGAACTCTATCCTTGGAACTCTTTCAGTTGCTACTTTTGCAGGTTTTGGTAAAGGACAAAAGGAACTTAGGAAGATGAACTGATATGGAGGTATGAAATGAATTATTGGAAAGGAATATTAGTGATGATTTAACCAGCGATATTAATAAGCTTACAACTCATTCAAGTGCATTATCAGTTTCACTTTACTCAGTCTAACTAGTTTCCCAAAGTTCGCAATGATGTTTTTTGGTTCATGATCAACACCATGAACCATAAATGCATTCAGAGTTTTTCTGAGAGATTGTAACTCTTTGTCGTGTCCTAATAGTTCTTGTGGGTTTTCTTACCCAACCCCATCTTATTTGGTTTCTTTTCGTGGGAACCTCAGTTTTCTAACCATTGTTAAAGCATTCCAAAAATGGGAAAGTTCAGGTAACTTGACAGATCAAACACAGAGAGGGTTGTTAAGAGTCACACAACACCACTTTTTTCCAAGCTTTCAATGTATGACAACAATGGAAAACTTCTTGCATATGGAAAAATTACATGCTATACCACTATTCTCTTGGAAGTGTATAATCCCATGATGTAATATGCACCATAGAAGATATATCGTTTAACCTCAACCACTGATCAAACCTAACACTTGGTCAAGATCATCTCTCTTTGACATCCTTTTGAGCTTTATATTTAGTATGTTCCAATATGCATGGCATTCACATTATAAGGTTGTGATCTTCTTATAGAATGAATTGCCTCTTCTTACTCTAGCTCCAATTCTACAAGGAATTGAAGAGAAGAAATTAAGGTATACAAAATGTTGTCTCTCTCTATTATCTCTCTCATAAGCCTGGAATGGTTTTAGAAATTACACTAACACATCAGTTTAGGTTTCAGAAGCTTAGTTTCCATTTGCCTATTTGTTTTATGCCTTCTAATCCTTTATTTGAAACTCATCCTTATGATGGGAAATTCAACTCTTACTCCACTTTCCATTTATTTGAGAGCTAAAGTGAAATCTATACATTCCCTTTTGTGGTCTTTTGGAATTAATCCCTGGAGTTCTTTGGCATGAAAAAACCAGGAATTCCGGCATAATATTTCCCCAAGTAGAAGAGTTTTACAACATCAAGGCTTGTTCAGAATCATGGGTCGTGGAAAGATACCAATAAAGAGGATTGAAAACCAGACTACAAGGCAAGTCACCTTCTCCAAGCGTAGACAAGGCCTTCTGAAGAAGACACACGAACTCTCAGTCCTCTGCGATGCACAGATTGGCCTCATAATCTTCTCAAGCACTGGCAAGATGTGCCAGTATTGCACTGAACCTTTAAGGTCCACTTCAGTTTCACTCTTCACCATGTTCTCTTTGCTTTCACCCTCATCTCTTCAGAAAATTCTCTATAAATTAACCAAAAATCCGCCTGCAGACTATAAATCTGTTGCATGCTTCTGACAAACTAGGGTTTCCTAGTCAAAAGTTGTTCAGCTTATCATTTCTTTTCCTTTTTTCTCTTCATGTTAGAGAACTTTTAGATTATAATCTTTTGCTTCCCTAAGAAGAAGAATTTGTGACACATAAGATGCTTGAAACATATGCAACTGTAGATTTAACTTTAGTTTTAATTTTGCGAATTATGAGAAGAAATCAGTAAGAGTAATAGTTGTCTGGTGGTCAAGTTTCATGATGAGTTCTAACCCTAGAAACTACTTGGGATTTTTCTTAAGAAGTTGCTATTCATCTCAATCCTTGGTTATAATTGATCATCAATTCCTTCAGTTGAATCATTAGCCATTTTTTCTTTTTCTAAACTAAGAAAGGCAATAAGGTCCAGGCCATGTTATTATCTGAAGACTGAAGCAATTATTCCCTGGCCTGACTGCAAACCCTCATGGATGAGGTCACTGAATCTTTTTAATTTCTTCCGTTTTCTTTTCTAATATATTAACGGGGAAACATAAACCTAGAGATAGTCTTCAAATACCATTATCTTTTCGCTGTCAGAACCAATTAAGAATAAACTTAAAGCTACTATAACATATCCAACATCGAGGTCTTCATCCAATATTCCAGGAGATTAAACTCCACGAGTCTGCTAGATTAATTACTAATTTCCATGGTCAAGATACAAAAACTTGTTATTAAAACACTAATCAGATTCTGCAGTCAGAAAAAAAAACAAGTATTATTATGCATTCAATTAGGAAGAAGATTGTGTATTAGCTATCTTTTCTTTAATTTTCTCAACAAAAAAAAAAAAACAGAAGAATGGAAAAGAGAAATGAATGATGAATCTCTATCTATTACAGGATGGAGCAGATAATAGAAAGGTACCAAAAGGTTACAGGGACTCGAATTCCTGAGCATGACAGTCGGGTAAATATTCTCTACACATAATCTATTCAAGATGTCATCTCATGCTTGAAGTTACTCGTTGTGTTTCCTTCATTTCATTTTATAGGAACAATTGTATACTGAATTGGCAATGTTGAGGAAAGAAACACGTCGTCTTCAGCTAAGCATGCGACGTTACACTGGCGAGGATATGACGACTATCCCTTTTGAAGAGTTAACTCAACTTGAACATGATCTTGAACGATCTGTGATTAAAGTACGAGATAGGAAGGTAATCAGTAAACTTCAAAGTTCTATTAATACTCCTAATTATTTGTTAGGATTAAGATATTTATTAGAACTATATCACGCATATTCAAGGGTTCTAGTTGTTTTAGTTAAGAACAAAATTTTATTATCGTTTCTTTTTCACAATGGTAGGGTTTGTCTTATAAGATTTGTAGCTACATAATACTGTGAACGACATAGGAATTGAAAAAAGATGATTTCGATTATGATTTTGGGTTCTAATCAATTGATTCTCTTTATACGCATGCACAAATAGAATGAACTCTTGCAACAGCAGCTGGATAATCTTCGCAGAAAGGTACATAAGCGTACAAATATACACTCAATACACTCCTTGACACATATCAATATGTATTCTTATTAATGCAAAGATCTAAGTTGATGTTCTGTGATTTGCTCACGTACCAATTAGGAGCGACTGCTGGAGGAAGAAAACAACAACATGTACCGTTGGGTGAGGAGACACTCTTATCCACCACCTTAATTACTTATGTATTTGTATTGATATGAATAGCATATATTTTAGAAACATGTAGTAAGAACAATGTGTTAACTTCTTTCTTTTTTTGGAACGGATTGTTTCAGATTCATGAGCATAGAGCAGCACTGGAGTATCAGCAAGCAGCCATGGAAGCAAAACCAGCAGAGCATCATCATCAACATGAACAGCATCAAGTGTTGGATCAATTTCCATTCTGTGGAGAGCCCAGTAGTGTCCTTCAGCTTGCAACCATCCCTCCTCAGCTTCACCCTTACCATCTCCAGCTCGCTCAGCCCAATCTCTAAGGTCCTGGCATAAGGTTACTTATGGTTTGTGAATGATCATCATAATATGAAAGACTTCTACTTAAGTTTTTAAGTTTTAGGCTATCAATTATTCTGACATGATTATAATTTTTATCGCAGAGACTGCAGGATTAGTATAAGATCGATTTGATGGAGGGGCTTGTGATGTGGAGCTACTTGAGTAATATATTTTGATGTCATATTAGTTATTTCTACTGGATTTATAACTTTCATGTGTGGTTAAAACTATGATTTTATAAACATATGTGATGTACTTCTGATGATTTAACTCTTTGTTTGTGTGACTGGTTTGCTGTGATTTGTAATTTTGTTCGACAATTTATCTATGCAGTGGAATGAAAATATTACATAAAGTATACGGCATTGCAACCTTTAACATGCAAGTTTGAATGCCTATAGTCGATCAATGTTTAGCAGAATTTATGAGTAGTGAAGATTGTATAACCAAAATAATAATAATACATCTTTTTGGTATTAAAATCTGATGAAGGTAGAGCAGATATGTTTTGGGATAGATCAGGAGCTGTATTAACAAGAACTAGAGTCATCTGTTTCAAGTTCAACAAGACAGGATTCTCGAATGGAAGCCAGAACTACTAACTTATAGAATCTTACCCTTATTAAGACAACTTGTGTGATTGCAATAATGTTTGAAGCTACAGTTACTTCAAGTCAGATTCTCAAGCAACTATGTTTTTAAATGTTATACATATACGTATGTCTTTAGTTGTAAAGTTTCGCTGTGCTCTTTTCTTCTTTTTAAGTAGATAATTCTGGCTGACCAGTACATTTGTGTCTGCCTCATAAAAGGTTTTATAAGGGAAGCACTGAAGGATAGGAAGGGCCAACTAACTTATTCGTTGGTCCCGGTTATTGAGAAAGACTGGAACATGAATTTCAACTTGCTGAATATGCCAAATACAAAAGACTAAATGTAACAAAAATAGCTATTTTTATTTTTAAATTGGATATAAAAAACCTATTTTTAATTTTAATTTCTTCCATTTTAAAAAATTATAAAACCTAAAAAATAGTTTTTAATTTTTGTTTACTTTTTCCTGTCTACTAAATATATATTATTTAATTATTAATTAAAAACTACGAACAATTTAATATAATATTATATATTAATTAATTATTAATATAAATTATGAATAATTTAACTTTACTTAATAGTTTTAATTATTTTTAATTAATATTTATTAATAAATATAATTAAATTTAAAATATCTTTAAAAGTTAAATCTCAAATAAAAATTAAATTTATAATTAAATTATATTTAAATTAGTATTGATTTTTGAATAAAAAGTTCATTTTTAAATTATTTATTTTAATAAAATATAACGATTTATTAATAAATATACAAGAGATTAAAATAAATTTATTCAATTCAAAATAATTTATTTTAAATTTTATCTAATGTGTAATTATTAATATATCTATAGACTAACAATCAAATAAAATTTTGTTTTTATTTGAAAGAAAATAAAAAATAAAAAATAAAAACTTCATAACAGCCCTAGATAAATAATAAGGGAAGAGAAATCCTAAAAGGAAAAGAATATGCCCTACTAAACAACTCAACAGAGTAAAACCAATCCTATAGTCTTAAATAGGGAGAAAAGGCTAAACTAATTTAGCAGTTCTTGAACTTGCTTCTAATTTCCTTTACTAGAGCAACATTACTACTAAGATGGAATATACAAGAAACAGGACAATAATCCAAAAATCAAACATTTATAAAATTCCATCTTCAATGAAAGAACCAATCTGGAATATTATCCCTGCTGTTTCACTGCTAAAGCAGAAGATTACAGAGACAATGTGCCACTTAAAAGAGTTCCAGGACCATAGCTAGCAGGTAGATCGGAAGAGAGATAAAAACCACCATGTGAAATTAAAAATATAATTGATACAGGAATCGATACATTGGCCTTTAAAAAGAAAGACAACAGCGAGGTGCAGGAGAGAGTTACTCCAACTGGTCAGCCACCTGCAGGCATTCTTGGACAAAAGATGATGGTCCAATCAACGCTAACTGTGAACGGAGGTGGATACCTCAGTGCTACAAACTGGGCACACCTGCAGTCACCAAAGCAAGTTGATAAGATGCCTGATTTACGTGATATGCGTCACAATAGAGAACCAACATGATTCTAATATAAAGGAACTGCTGAACAAGTTCCATGGAGTGGAAACATGACATGACCCTTAAACCATAACCGAACATCAAAAGAATTAAAAGATATAAGCTCCCTAAACAAATGACTGGCACCATGTTAGAAATAACATAGTAAAGCATGTCCATATGCAAGTATATACAACAGTGCATGCAAAAGTTTGTGAGTGTGTTCAAGACGAGGGGAGAGAAAGAGAAGGGTTGGCTTAAGATGAAACACAATAATATTAGTCTTACATACCACACTGTTGGCAATTTTCATCCAGAAAAAGGGTAAGAGATTGACACATTTCGTGGTGTTGGTACTTTTCTGATTAATTTGCAAATGGGCACACATTTAAGTCAAATGGTCTCCATAATGCTGACAAATTAACAAAATAAACCCTTTCAATATTTTGTAACGTGATTTTTATAGAACTGTGAATACAATAACGTTACTAACTAACATAGTTGATAAAACCAGATCAAAATATGGTTTGAGCGGTGTCAAAACTTTAAAAAAATTCTTTTATAAAGAGATTCAAACTCAATTTACTGCATAGGCAGCCTTGTCAATAAACATCACCATCACTGTTCGTCTAATTGTATTCGGCCCAAACAAAAGAAAACAGAACGATGCAGAGAATGACTTTTTTATCAACTTACCACCCATTGATTCTTCACCATTACTTTTTAAAGAAATTAGTCACTTTTCAATGTTCAGAAGAATTGAGGCAAATCGATGATTAATGCTGCTTCAGATGCAATCCTGAAATATCTCTTCAATAGATGTTTCCTTTAATATTCTCAATACATATCATATAAAATCTGGAGCACGTAACTTATAGACCAATGTGCAACGCAACACTTGAGCGGAATTAATACTTTTGGTTCCAAAGGGCTATGCTTTAATCAGGAATACAAATCTAATAAGCAGTGCAAATGTAGACTATCCAATAAGAATATCATCTATGCCAACAAAAATTGAAATGGTTCAATTACAACCAAAAATTTTTGTATCAATAAAAGAATTGCAATAAGCTGAATTAAGTTGCAGTATAGCTAAGACTGTAGATATGATCACATTTATGTTATGTACATCTCCTCACAATAGGAAGAGATAAATTGACTTCAAGCCATTCTAGCAAGGGCAAGCAAAAATACTTCAATCCTATTTAAGGTTCAAGAATATTACATAATAAATAAGCTGACTGAGTAAAAAATGGAAAGCAGAAAAACAAGTTACGAATCTACAGTGGTCATGGCCTCCAGAGTGGCAGTTATGCATCAGATACCAACTGTGATTGTTATCCATAATATATTTACCCATATTTGTTCACCGAAAACCCCAAGCTATGAGGCTGGCGCTAAAATAGCAGGATTTGAATCTGAACACCTAGAGGGCGTCTAAATGTTCTATGGTCTCCAACATAACTTTCATGAAAAGAGCCATTGAGATGGCAGCAACAATTGAAAAGTAACAGTGACATTATTTCTCAAGCCATGGAATCCACCAGTTTAAAGCAGAATTACCATACAAACAACTCAGCCCCCGGTAAAAAGAATTACATGACATAATGAAGTCAGATATTATTGAACTCAGTTAACTGGAATAAATGAAAAGGAAATCATCCTGGAGTTGCTCCACCACAAATATCACTCATTTAAAGGAGCACAATGTAGTGTAGTAACACCAATCTAGGTAAAACATAACATAGAATCCAGGGATGAAAATTCAAATTGATCCCACATGAGAAAGCACATTTGACACTAAACAAAAACTTTCTAGTATGACCACGCAAAACCTAGTAGTAAAGTCATAAGCTCAAAGACATACCTTATTTATTTTCAACCAATTATTTATACACTCTGAATGATATGAATGTTTGCAAGAAAGCACTGTCAGCGTCTCACCATCTTCAAAATCCACACGGCAGATGACACAGCTAAAAAAAAATCACAGAAATTCAGTTTCCATGTTGATACAGGCTGTTAAGACCTGGGCAATCGCACTTACGAATCACTGCTTCCATTCTGACTGCTTGCTGAATTGTACTTTAATAAGGGCAAAGAAGCAATTTTTTCAGCTGAAAGGCCCCTGCTCTCAGTTCCAACAACTTCACCCAATGCAAGCAACTCCTAGAATAAATGAATTGTAAAGTGAAAATAAAGCAAAAAAGCAAACCCCACTATAAGCACAGGACAGCAGTAAGGCTGACCTCATAAGAAAGCTCATCTGGATCAACCTCTTCCCATGTGTCCTGTATGTTCGAAAGAGAAAATAAAACACTTTAAGAATACCACAATAAGGATTTATATCACAAACATCTGGACTCACATATCCGCTTCAAACTGTCAGTCAATAAAGACATCATTAAACACAAGGTAACAATTATCTTAACGAAATTATAGCTCAAACCAATTATGTCCCTCCATAAGGGCAATGATGCTAACGATCTATAAGACACTTTAAACAATCTTGTCAATCCTCAAGTGCCATAATCATTAACTAAGCAACACCTTGCAGAAAGAAAAGAATCACTTATGCTCATTCTGACATATCAATCACGTGCTAATATCAGTAAAATGTGCAAGGTCGCTAACCAAACAGGCAGGATAGATAAGTGAAGAAGGGAGAAATATGATTAGGATTAAATAGAGTTCACACCTGAGAGAGAGCTCCATGATCCTCAACATCTTCAATTTCTCCTATAACACATGGTATCAGTGTAAGCATTGATGACACTTACGAATAACAGTGTTAAGAGTTACACAGCAAGTATAAGCACTCACTCTCTTGAATCCCGGCAAGAGCCAACAGTCTTTCAGCCATTTCTCTCTCTTCTGCATCTTGTAAGGCCCGGGCAAAAGCCTCATCAGTAGAAAAGGTATTCCGGTCAAATTCAACAAGAAGACGATTCACACCCGCAACGTCAGTATGAACATGCACGTCAAATGCATCCGCATCATCATCCGCATCAGTCTCATATTCATGTCCCTCCTCCTCGTCATCATCTCCATCTGTTTCGTCATTAGGATCACCAAAATCATCATCCTCATCATGCACGTAGCTCCCAGCATCCCAGCTTCCATAATCACTCCCTTCATTATTCATTCTCAGCATCATGTATGCTCTTTCCTACGCCACAACAATACCACATAACGATGAATCAAACATGCACTAAAACATTAAAAAAAAAAAAACTTTTTAGGTTATTGGTAATTGAGAAATGAAAGATTACACTTCAATGGATTTTCCTCGTGAACATAAAGTAAAATTTCCATAATAGTATAGCAAACTATTAAGTAGTTGAGCAAAAAGAACTTTCCCAAAGTTGCGGAAACTCTCAAGTATCCAAACCCATAAATTGAAATTCGGAAATTTTTGATATGATAAGAAAATAGAAATTGGAACCTGCTCTTGCAGGGTACGAGCAAGAGCGAGGTCAGCATCGATCTGACTAAGAGTAGTAAAGGGAGTTCTTGCAGCTCTTGAAGTGGGCTCCCTCTCTCCTTCCTCAACTCTTTCATCAACCGAATTAGGGTTTTCTTCTTGCTGGGTACTATCGCTGTTATTGTTATTGCTATTATTCTTGGCCTCTCCTCCTGAACCCAATTTTGCGTTATCTTCGTTCTCCATTTTTCCACCTAAAGATTGGATTTTTTTCTTAAAAACTCAAAAGAAAAGCTGGGATTTGTTCCTGTTTGGGGTCAGATCGAATCAGTGAAAACACAAGAAGATTGAATTAGAGAGAAATGAGAGTTTGATTGCCAATTGGGACTTTATGAGGAGGTAGGGTAGGGTAGGATAAGAATTGGGAAAGAAAATGTGAGTTCGAATACTCGTTTGTTGCGTGCCTTCTTCGACTTTTGTCAACGAAGCGAAGGCTGCGAATTTGGAGAAAAGTTGTGAACAGTGTTGCGACGAACATTTGATTTAGGGAGGCATCTAGATATTTTTGTCCGGATTATTAAGGTTAGGGTTAATCATATGATTTGGTTACTAATTTTTTAAAATTAATAATTTCTAACGTCATTCTTCGTCTTTCCTCATTTAGTATCACGTGTCGAATAAGTAGCCGTTTAATTCTACTTCTCTCTCGTTTTCTATTTTTCTTCCAAGAAATAAACTTATTTAATAGTTAATATTATAGTTATGTTTTTATCATTAATAATAATTACATATTAAATAAAATTTAAAGAAAGGTCTTTTTAATTAAATTTATTTATTTAATCTCTTATATATTATTTATTATTAAAGTTATTTATTTTATTGAAATAAATTATTTAAAATTAACTTTTTAATTATGAACTAATATTTATTTTAAATATATTTTAATTATGAAATCAAATTTTATTTGAAATTTATATATTTTGAAGAAAATTTAAATTTAATTAATTTATTAATAATTATTATATTATATTTATTTAACTAAATTAAAAATAAATTAAATTATTATGTAAAATTGAATTATTTATAATTCTTATTTATAATTAATTTCAATTAATTAAATATATAATATTTAATTAAATTAGTTACAATTTCTACTAAAATTAATATATTAAATAATTAAATAATACATGTTTAATTAGTAGTGAATCATATTATGAAAAAATAGAAAATAAAATTCAGTTTTTATCATTTTTCATAATTTTTAAAAACTACAAAAAAAACTAAGATCGAAGTAAAAAGTAAACAAACATAATTTTTTAACTATAGTAAAGGAGTTAATCAACACTGTGAATTGGAACATTGATGACATGTACGGTAAAATAATTACTTATTAAAGATTAATAGATTTTTTATATTTATAAAAGTTAGGATTTCAACTTTTAAGAATTTTAATTTATTAGAACGAAAGAATTTCATAAATTTTAGAAATCACTTATTCACTTTAAGAAAGATCAATATACCAATATTTGTTTGAGGAACATAGAAATCATATGTGATTGAAGAATGAGAATTAGGAATAATAATGGATTGGTATCAAATTTTAATCAATTTCTATAAAAGTTGTAATTAACTTTGTAAGATAGTCGTTTACAAGATGCATAACATCTAATTTTAATAGCTTAGGGAGTGAACTAGAAAAAGCTTATGGATGAACAATAAAGCTTGTTTGTTGGAAAATCAAGACAGGATCTGATCCTAACTGCAGCGGAATAATTACAAATTTTGTTTGTATTTTGATTTTTCGAAAATTAAGATCACTTTAATTTTGTACAATGATTAACACATAAATCGTAATAAAACATGAATCTTAATTTGTACTTTATTTCAAAACTTAGTCATATACTTGTCGCATCCCTCAAATTGTTTCCGAAATCGATCAATCTTAATCACAATGGCTGCATAAGTGTCTAATCTTTAACGACATTTACAAAACAAGTTAAGAAAATTATGCAACTCTTATAGAGAGGGTCAAGCAAGAAGTGCAAACTCTATTAGAGCTTAAGCTTATATATAATAAGTCTGGATATTTTAGTAATTTAGTTAAAATTAAATTCTAATTTCAGTTAAACTTTAACCAATTATGCCGAAATAAGATCTAATATCTCATATTGATTCTTATTTATTGAATATCTCATATTTAACATAAAGTTTCTCAAACTTTTTAATCAAGTCTAACTTGATTATAATATCTTTGCTTTCTTCATCCTGTTCTTTATGTAAAATTCATTAGATTCTCAAATATATTGGCGATGACTATAAATTATAATCATAATTAAATAAATTAAAATTCTTTTTAATTTATTCTTAATTCTCCAATTATATAATTTATAATCATAGAATATATAATTATCCAATTATAAGTTTTTCCGCTCAGACAATGGTGGGGAATTTATCAATCATCAATTTTAGCAGTATCTTGATTCATGTGACATTTTCTTTCAATCTTTGTGCCCTCATATACCACAACAGAATGGTGTTATCGAACGAAAACACCGCCATTTATTTGAAATGGGTAGAACCATGATTCACCATTCAGGTGCTTTGTTATCTTTGTGAGTCGAAACTTTTTAGACTGCCATCTACACAATCAATCATCTACCAAAACCTATGCTACAAAATCACTCTCCCGTCTCTGTTTTATTTAAACGATCACTTGATTATTCCTTTTTGAAAGTATTCGGTTGTCTCTATTTTCCTTTGTTACAGACATGGCACACATTGGAACAACAGTCGACTCCCTGTGTTTTCTTAGGTTACAGCCCGCATAAAAAAGGTTACAAATGTCTCAACCTTGCCTCTGGTCACACTATTATCAGTCGCGATGTTAGATTTGGTGAAACCTCCTTTCCCTACTTAGAAAAACAGCCTCCCTCCTCCCTCCAGCTCACAAATAGTCCCTAAACCATCCAAAAGACAATCTCCTTACTCTAACCCCCTCATTCCTACAGCTGAACTTCCACTCCCTTTTCCTACTCCAACATCAACACCAACACCTTCTCCTCCACAAACCACGGTTAAATTACCCACAAATTCTCTCCCTAATACCCTATCAACTCATCCCATGATCACAAGAGGCAAAGCAGGAATTTTTAAACCTAAGAAACATATCTCCCTTATTAACTATGTGTCACAGCTGCATTTGAAAAAGGGTAATGCATCCTTTGTTTTGTGTTTTTCTGTCAATTCCAATGCTCTAGTGAAACACAGAACTCCAATCTGCAACGACATCGGTGTGCCACGCACTCTTCTCCGTGATGTCCTTTCATTAAAAGAGTCACCTCGTTCTCTATATGATATCATTTTGGTCCTCACCTCTTCCCTCACCGATATGATACACACGATGTCGTCTCAACTTCCCATTCCTCACCTTCATCCAACATCGTTTTGACTGAACCCACCACTGTTAAGGAAGCACTTGCCGACCTGCACTGGAAAACAGCAATGGTAGAGGAATTCAACACTTTGATCACCAACTCTACATAGACCTTAGTGCCACGAAGACCATATATAAACATTATTGGCTGTAATATAAGGCTCGATTAATTGTAAAAGGCTATAATCAACGCAAAGGAATCGACTTCTCAGACATTTTCAGTCCGGTTGTGCGTCCAGCCACTATTCGACTTCTCCTCACACAAGCCTTAACCAATAATGGCCCAATAAATAATTAGATGTCAAAAATGTGTTTCTAATTAACTGAAGATGTATATATGCTATAGCCCCCTGGATTTCGTCACTCTCACTTTTCTAACAATGTATGTAAACTCAAGAAGGCCATCTACGGTTTGAAATAGGCTCGTGGAGCATGGTTTCAGAGGTTTAGCCAGTTCCTAATCACCATGGGATTCTCCACTTGTAAGTCTGATAGCTCAATGTTTGTCTACCATCACAATGAAGTATGGTTGATTCTTCTTATTTATGTTGACGATATAATTATCACTGGTTCTCATGATGGGTTCCTACAATCATTCATTGATTAGGTTAAACAACAATTTGCTACGACAGACTTAGGCAATCTACATTATTTTCTTGGCATTCAGGTCACTCGCTATTCAACTAGAATTTTCATCAACCAAAGGAATTATGTGCAACAACTATTGGCCAAACTACATATGTTGGATTGTAAACCTATTACCACACTGATGACCAGCTCCAAATTATCCACTGCAGATAGTGATCCTCTCTCCAATCCCTCTGAATTTTGCAGTATTGCTGGGGCTCTCCAGTACCTGACTATTACCCGCCCAGACATGGGTTTTGCAGTTAATTCCATTTGCTAATTCCTACATAACCTAACCACCTTTCACCTTAAAGCAACAAAATGTATCCTTTGTTATGTAAAAGTAACACCAGACTATGGTCTACATCTTCCAAGGTTATCTTATCGTGACCTCATTGCCTATGCCGACGTAGAATGGACAGGTTGCCTATATAGAACGCAGCTATTTTTTATGGTGGTGCACTGATCTTATAGTTTTCTAAGAGGCAACAAACAATTTCTCGAAGCAGCATTGAGGTTGAATACCGAGTAGTTGCTCAAACTATCGCTAAAGTACAGTGGATCCAAAACATATTACTGGAGCTCGGTATACCTTAAGAAGCACAAACACGGACATGGACATGCGACACGACATGGACACGAACACGGGGACACACCAACTTCAAAATTTTGGTGGACACGGACACGACATATATATATATATATATATATATATATACACATATATATATATATATTAAAATTTAGAATTAAGAAAAAATTTTAGAATTCATAATATGATATATATTGATTGACGTGTTTCAAGAATTCCAACATCTTAATAGTTCATGCATATTTGGTACTTTATAAGCCTCTCTAAAAAAACATGGAGCATATATTCCATTAAGCAATTTGTCTACAATCTCCTATCCAAAAGTAGAATTAGTCATT
>JAOTAY010000003.1:5553535-5569883 GCA_025629805.1 Erythroxylum baracoense | reverse complement strand
ATGAGATGTGGTAATTTACCACATCTGGACCCGTTTCTCAGGTCCGACCCGTTCTCTGGAAACGGGATGTTACATATATAAACTCTATCTGTTTTAAGGTTAGGTGTGAATAAAAAACCCTGACTGCACTCCTCTTGTAATTGTTCCCTTTTTCTGATAATAAATTTATGATCTGCCGTTGTCCGTAGACATAATCCTAATCAATTGGGGTGAGCCACGTAAATCTGTATCCTTGGTGATTGATTGTTTCCCTTTCTTTTCTTTTTTTCTTGCTTGATTTTTAGTAACAAACTGGTATAAGAGTTTTTGGTTTTGTCTTAATCTATTAATCAAGCGTAAAGATGTCATCACACATCATTAAGATTGATAAGTTTACTAGGAAGAACAATTTCAGTCTGTGGCACATCAAGATGCGTGCTCTATTGAAGCAACAGTTGATCTAGACATCGCTTTCAAGAAAAAACCATAACTAATGGACGAGTCTGTTTTTGCTGAACAAGAAGAGAAGACGCACTTAACCATTTTGCTATGTCTATCAGATGAGATAATTTATGAAGTGGCAAATGAAGATGCTGCAGTAGGTTTATGGACGAAGTTGGAAAGCGCATATATGATGAAATCCTTGACTAACAAACTGTTATTGAAGCAACATTTGTTTGGTCTTAGTATGAAGGAAGGTATGCCTCTGAAAGAACTTTTGGAAGAATTAAACTCTATTTTAATGGATCTTTAGAACATGGATGTTAAAATAGAAGACAAAGCTGCTGTCCTAGTTTTGTTAGTCTCTCTGCCTCCGTTATATGAAAATTTTGTGAATTCTTTTATTGTTGGAAAAGATACTATCACTTTAGAAGAAGTCAAGTCCAGTCTTCATACCCGAAAGTTTAGGCATAAGGCATCTGGAAATATTGAAGAAAGTTCTGCAGTTGGATTAGTGGATGTAAATTCTGAAAAATTGTGAGGACGTCCTGAGAAGGGAAAAGGAAAGTAGAAAGGCAAAGGAAGGTCTAATCTAAATCTCGAGATTCGACTGTAAATCCATGAGACATCTATAATTACTGTAAAGAAGCAGGTCATTGAAAGAATGAATGTCCAAAGAAGAATAAAGCAAAAACTCAACATGCTACTGTTGCTCAAGATGATTCTGCATCAGAAGAAAATATGATTCTTTTAGTGACTGATCGATCAGATTCAAAGAATAATTAGGTTCTGGATTCAGGGTGCTTTTATCATATGTGCCCACACGAGATTGGTTCACAACTTATGAGGAAAAGGATAGTGGAAGCATCTTAATGGGAAACTACACATCTTGCAAGGTATTAGGCATAGGTTCAATCAAAATCAGATTGTATGATAGCACTCAACCTTTGACACTATCCCTCGTCCTTACAACCTGTGAAAGAATTTCATACCCAATAGTATGACTATCTCGTACTAACCTCAGTAGAGGATTTTCTCAAACAATGTTTAATCATAACGAAACATAATAAATAACTCAAGTGATTAAACAAAATTCATCATAAACAAAAAAACTTGAGATAAAAAGCAGCTCCCTTAAATATTTCGTTTCATCAACGAAAAAATGGGAAGTTATCAATCAAGAAATCTACTATGAATCTTCAATATAGTCACTAAAAAATCCCATGCACAGTAGCCACAAAACGTCACAAATTAACAAACATTTCATCACTGAAACGTTAACTCAATAGAGCTGTAACAATCACGACAATTGCTGAAGTTTTTCACATTAAAGCAACAACAAAGATAGCAGCTAAAAAGTCATGAAAACTTCTGAAATTTTCGCACACTAACACCAAAACCACAGCCACAAAATTACGTAATCCCTCAATAGAAAAATTCAGCAATACCCAAAAAAGCTAGCTACCCAGTTGCTCTCAACGGACATTCAAAACAGAGGAAAACACAGCTCCCAAAATCACTCAAAAATAAAAGAATATGCAGCTGCTGAATAAACACATAATATGCATGAAAACCCCCTCCATGTTTTTACCAATCATCAAAGAGAACATCAATAGAACATCCCCATATACAAGAACGAAGACTTAGATTGCATAAAGAAAATCAAGTGGAAGATAGCCACTAACCCAACCTATACGACAAACTCTCCTATATGGAAATGATGCATTTAAGGCAATAATGAAAAAGAACCTTAACAGTCCACCAACGTATGCACATCCAAGAACAAGGTACTCACATCATGTAAGAAGTCTTCACAAAGTATAATTATTCATTCATCACACCTTTTGGTCATATGATGCACATCCACATCTTTTACAAGATTAGGTCTTTATCCAAGTCAAACCCATTGTATTTTCTACCTTATCTTGATTTGAATTTAAAGTCTTTCATTATCTTGGAGATTTAATTATTAAAAATTTCAAAATTAAATAATAAGATATATACCGTATATCTTCACAATTATGTTTTCAGGAAACAAGGCCGAGTTCATTTTAAGAAGGTTGTGCATAGGACAAAGGCAATATTAGATTACATTCATGCTGATTGTTGGGGGTCCTTCTCGCATTTCATCTTTAGGTGGAGCAAGATATTTTTTATCCGTAACCAATGACTACTCCAGGATGACATAAGTATTCATATTGAAACATAAAAGTAAGATTTTGAAAACAAACCAAGAAATGGAAGATTCTAGTAAAGAATCAGACAGAGAAAAAGATAAAACGTCTTCACATAGATAATGTTTTAGAATTTTGTTTAGGTGAATTTGATGAATTCTGTAAGGATGAAGGCATTGCTAGACACCGCACACTTAGAGACACTCTACAGCAAAATGGAGTAGCAGAAAGGATGAACAGAATATTATTAGAGAGAGCTCGATGCATGCTCTTTAATGCTGGATTGATAAGAAAGTTTTAACTTGAGGTTGTTAAAACTGCTTGTTACCTAGTGAATTGATCTCCAACAACTGCTATAGACTACAAACATTTAAAACTATTATGAATAATTTTAGTTTACTAATATAATTATGAATATGTTTGCTAAAAGAAATACTATATTAAATCAACATGATCTATTCAAAACTAATTTTTTAAAGATGAAGAACAGTTGTAAAATGATTTTATTAATTTTAAAAATCGAAATCCTTCACTATTTATATTTTGTATATAATTAGTCATAATCTAATAATTCCCAGTTATATCCACAAGCAGATTGATAGAATTTTCAAGAACTTCCTATGGTCCGGATGTAACATGCATACTAAAGTTGGCAAGATTAAATGGGCAGATGTATGTTCACCTCGTAGGCAAAAAGGTCTTGGTCTTATCACCTCCAAATTGATTAATCAAACCATGCTTACTAAGAAGGTATGGCAATTGATCCAAGATCGACAATCCTTGTGGGTTAAATGGGTCAATGAGGCTACATCAAGGAAAAATCCATATGGTGCTTCAACGTTCCCAGGAATGTTGCTACTTTGATCAAATATATTGGTAAGATCCGAAACAAGGTTAGAACTCACTGCAACTTTCAACTTGGTTATGGGGAGACTCTGAAGTTTTGGTTTGATCCATGGCTCAATCAAACTATTCCCTTCAACCTACCTTAACTTTATGCACTCAAAGGATTTATTTCTGCAAATGCTAATGTTGCTTATGGCTTAACCATTTATAGACAACTCCAAAACAGGAATCCTCCTATAAGCAGCCCCTCACTTCTTAGTAATCTCACTGTTACTACACGACTTGGCAAGATTTTGTGGAGGATAACGTCTTCTGGTCAATTCACCACGTCTTCAGGTAGAAGCATATATAGAATGGAGTATCCCCAAGTACAATGGTTTCATGTAGTCTGGATTCAAAACTTTAATCCTAGACTTGCTCATCTACTTTGGCAAGTATTCAAAATTATACTTGCTACTCTAGACCGAATTGGTAGGTTTCTAAGCTTCCCTAACTGGTGCACCCTGTGTAAGAATAATATTGAAGCCCATAATCATTTCTTCTTTTCCTGCACATTTTCGAATCAGATTTGGAGATTCATCGTGATGAAATGTGATATCCCCAGCTCCTCTGTAATCTAGTATGATATCATGGATTGGAGTGTTCAACTTAAGCTACCCCAGAAATGTGATGTCTGGTTAATACTTAGAGCTCTAGCTTATTTTGTCTCGGGCATTTCGAGGGAGAGAAACAACCATATATTTAGGTCTATGACTTGTACACAATTGCAGCTATCAATAATCATTCAAGATCAGATCAGGATGCACCTATTCCTTTACAAGCACAATCATGTAGTCAGCGAAAGAATGACCTCACGGTGACAGTTAAACTAAGTCAATTGAGACAATTCTAAATGAAGGTCTGTTAATCACACCCCAGTCCCGCCGACTTGTCTTAGCCTTAAGAAGATGCGGAACTCTTATCAGTTAATGCATACTCTTGCTTAGCTAGGTTCTTTTTAAGGGTTAAGCCCTTTGATCTGTATACTCAAATTTTCTAAACTTTTACATCAGTTCGTCTAATTGAATATAATACCATTTATTAAAAAAAATTGTGTTTTCAATACAGGTCCTGCTTCATACTATTGGTTATAAATTCTCAATAGATATATAATCATCATCATTACCCAGTCTGAAATCTCGTAACAAAGCGGAGTCTGAGAAAGTCTGATAGTACGCAGCTTTACCTCCATAGAGTAGAGAGGCTGTTTTAGAAATAAATATATAATCATTAGGGTAAAAGTTATAAATCTCCCATATAATTTAAGAAATATTAAAAAAACCTCCTATTCTAAAAACTTCTTTCTAGTTTTTAGTTTTTTTAAAAAACTCTTTCTTTTAAATTTCGGTCAAAAATTAACAATGAAATACATGTAGTAAGAATATTAGACATTAACTAATCAAATGTTATTTATATGATGATTCAAATCATTTCTTAGACTTGAACCGAACTAACTAAATATGTCATAAATTAATAATTTATTATAATTATTAATTTAATTCGAATTTTATTTACTAGGGTCACATTTAAAAGCTAATTTGAGTTATCATACTAATGCATTTGATTGGTCATGTTTGATATTCATAATTCTTGTCTTTTATTTGGTCGAGGACTTCTGTTCATTTTTGTCGCTTCCTTCCCGTTTCCTCTTCTTTTTTCCAAGTGATTGATTTCTTTTTTTTATGATTGTAAAAACTGCTTTATCGTCAAATCTTGAAAGTTATATTTTTTAATATTGACGAGAACCAAATTGAACAGCCTTGCGCCATTTCTATGTTGTTGATTGCTGTTGATTTTCACGAGAAGTAGATTGTAAGTGAGGTCGCGACAAACCAGTAACAAGTTTAACAACTTTTCCTCCGCCATTCCTTTTCTCCTCCGACAGTTCTTTTCAAACTTAAGTAGGTTTTGATCTGCTCAAAATTAGATCGAACTCAGGCTTAAACCAAAAAGTTTAGATTCGATTAATCTTTAGGTTACGCTTAAATCAAAGGTAGCCCAAGCCCCGTTTGAACTATTGTCATCGCTAATTATAGTTATATGGATACTAACCAACTCCACTAATGATTCTTTATTTCATATTTTTATTTTTAAATTTAGTAAAAGAAATGTTTTTTTATTTTAGTTTCTTATAATTTTAGATGCAAATTATAATAACATTTTTTATTTTTGTTTTCATGTCATAATTTGATTTACCATAATAATAATTATTTAATACTAATTCATAATATACATTAATTTTAAATAACATTGATTTTAGTAATTAAAAAATATATTAACAAATAATACTAGTTTACAAATAAGTTAATTACTTGTTTCATTATTTAAAATTCTTAATATTTAAATTATAATTGTATAATAAAATGATATTATTATCAAAACAATATGTACAAATGACATAAAAAAATTTCAAACTTATATTGAACCGTTTTAACTATCTTTACAAATTATCACTATAAAATTAATCTTTTAGCATTCATCATTATCATTAACACCTAGTACATATATTGCTGATACGCAGAATCTAAGAATGTTCAGTTGTAAGCAGTGTTACCCATAAATAGCAAAGATGATTTTTTCAAATGATCCACATGAAGAGAAAAATGACGACGACGACGACGACGACGACGATAACAACAAAAAAAAACAATAAAACTACTAAAACAAGCTAGATAGGTTAAAAAAAAGGCTTAGGCTAAAACCCTAAGAAGTAATTATTGTCTATTTACAGGTTTAGGCAAATTATAAAGAAAAGAGTTAAAAGACTTATGAGAACTACAAGAATCTCTTTACAAAAGATTCGCTATTTGAATTCTAATACCCTAAAATTTTCTATTGTGGGTCATATTCTCTGTAAGTTCTAACATTGTTATATCATTTTTAATCATCTCTCTCCAATTCTTCTTAGGCCTCCCTTTTTTTCTTATAATCTCTAAGTACGATTTTTTCGCATCTTCTTACTAGAGCATTTGGGTGTTTCCTCTCTACATGTCTAAATTACTTACGTATTGTCTTTCTTAATTTGTCAGTAATATTAGTTACTTTTAATTTGTCCCTTAACATTATATTTATGACTTTATCTCTCTTAGTAAGGTTGCACATCTAACAGAGCACCCTCACCTCTGTCGCTATCAGCCTATGACTATGCACTTGTTTGATGGGTCAATACTCCGCTGCCTTATAGAGCATGGCCAACCTAATCGCTAAACAATAGTATTTACCTTTAAATTTGAGTAGTATCTTTTTGTCACACAAAATTCTTAATGCATTTCTTCATTTCAGTCACCTTGATTTAATATAATAAATTATGTCTTCATCAATCTCTTCGTTGCTCTGGATGATAGATTTTTTTTAAAATTTTGTATGAAGTAAACAATAACACTCACAAAATACATCTAATAAAATTTCCTGTTTACAATAAGTATACAACTCAAAAGTTTATCCTCTTGCTCACATGTCAATGTACAAATGCACTCTTTAGTCATAATGATTCTCAGGTATGCTTGACAAACCTCTCGTAACAGCCTAAAAAGAGTAGTCATGGTTTATTTATACTCAAAACAACTTTAAAAAATCGTCCGAAAAAAGATTAGTTATTATAGTGGTATTGGTCAATAAATCTAGAATATTAGCCGAAGAATATATCATATTAGTCGACTAATATTTCACTTTTTTCTTTACTTTTCAAAAGAAAAAAAATCCACTTTTTTGGAACGTTGGATGACCAAACCTAGTTATTTGTTAATTAATGTATCTAGAAAACAATGAATTGATTGATTATCTATACATTGGTTGAGCATTGTGTTTAAAAATATGATTCTAACGATTTTTTAATGGAATTATTAATATTATAAAATAAATATATTATTTAAAATATATTTTATTATTAAAACAAGAATAGAATATAACATTACAAAATTCACAAAAAATTCAAGAAAGATACTTCTGAATTTAAAAGGACAACTTGAGATATCTTTGTTGAGTTTTTGAAATGCATTATAAAAGAGAGTTTATATTTCCTTTTCGATAACGAATTTAAAAGTCTCATACATGATAATTAGTCTAAGAAGTCTTTAAATATGAAATAATATCTAGATTTCATAATATCAACAGAAAAAGCTTTTCCTATCTCATCATTTCTATTAAATATGCAATCATTTTAATAAAAAAATCCTTTTACGTTTAATTTAATTTAATTTAATATAGACAAAATAGTAATTAGTTGTATACATTTTTGGGTAGAAGGGACTAGTATTACAATAAAATCAAGTCTATCTTCATAAATAACAAGTCATTGAATAGAGCACCTTGAGCTAGGTATTTTTAGAACATCAGGTTCAATACTTGACCATACCAATCAAGTCCTTAAGGTAAAAAGTAATATAAATGCAACAAAAGGTCTTCAATTTGGCTTTATTCAAAAAGGAATTTCAATAAATAATTATTGGGATAATCATATTTGACCTAATCTGTTTATTTAAAAATTATACGAGGTCTTATTTTTCTATCATTAATTTCCCTAATAATATTGTCTTGTCATTCTCCATTAGATTTAAAATAACGTTAAAAATACAATTGAATATAAATAAAACTGTAAAAGGTAAATGATAATTTATAAAAATTAAATTTAAAAATAAAAAATCCAAACCATAAAAGAGTCATGTATAATTAATCCTTATCTATTTACATAAAAAATCCAAACCATAAAAGGGTCATGTATAATTAATCCTTATCTATTAACTTTGCAACCATTCACATTAGCAGTAGTATGTGCTAAAAAGTGGTTGCCTTGTTTTTAGTAATTAATCTATTTTACAGGTTAATTGAAACAATAATTAGGCAAGATATAAGTGAAACCCTACAATTTTTTTTCTGTTTATTACAAATTCATCTCTTATGAAAGAATGCTTGGTTTCCAACAAAGAGAAATTAAACCTCAGCTAATCAATTAATCTGATCCCATCAAACACCCCTGGCTGATCCAATGATCTGAACATTTCCATAGTTACCAATCACATCATCTGGCATGTACCGTTTCCAAAACCAATGCTCTCTCCACAGTCTATTGATCTCTTCAATTGGCACATGCCTTGTTTCAGGAATAAAGAAGTATACAAAAAGAGTCATTATGACTACAAATCCACCAAAGAACAGAAACAGACCAAACTTCATGTGGCAAAGCATGTTCAGAAAGGCTTGGGCTACAAAGAAGGTGAATAGCATATTCACAGAAACAGTCACAGATTGGCCTGCTGATCTAACTTCTAGGGGGCATATTTCACTTGGTATCAACCACCCTAATGGACCCCATGACCATGCAAACCCTGCCACAAACAAGCATACTAGAACTATGAAAAGATCTGCTAGACCTTTTGGAAAAGATCCTACTCCACTCGTCCCAAATTCTAATCCCAAGAGGATTGCTATAATGATCTGCAAAATAACAAAACAAAGTAATCACAACGTGCATTTAGACCCAAGCAGTAAAATAGCATAGCAAAATTTAATTGGAATTACAAACTGTAAATATTTAATTTTTATTAAATTTTGATTCAATTCAAGTGAAGTAAATTTATCATTTAACAAGGGATCTTGAAGTAACACACACTCATTTCAAAGCAATTTGTTCTATTTTTAGATAAATTAGAATGAAACTAGCTTACCTGACAAATAAGCATTTGAATACCACCTTCAAGTAACAGCATCCTCCTTCCAAACTTATCAACTGAAAATATGGACACAAATGTTGCTGCAACATTCACACAGCCTGTTATAACTGTTGACATGAGAGAGGCATCATCGCCATATCCTAGAGTCTTGAAGATAACAGGTGCATAGAACATAATCACATTCATTCCAGTGAGTTGCTGAAACATGGGAATGAAAAAAGTGATCATAAGTTGAGGCCTGTACTGTTTCTTCAAGAGGGTTTTCCAAGGGTTTCGCACTTGCTTTGCAGCAACACTTGCATCAACAAGATCTTGGAACTCATCATCCACATCATTTGTGCCTCGTATTTTCACCAACATGTTTCTAGCTTTTTCTGCATGGCCTCTCGCAAGCAGTGAATTAGGAGTGTCTGGCAGCATCAGCGATCCAATGGTCATCAATATAGCTGGAACAACTGCAAGCCCCAAAGAGATTCTCCATCCATAGTTCTCCCTTATCTTGCTTGTCCCATAGTTTATAAGATTGGCCGCAAAGACCCCTATTGTGATTGCCATCTGAAATCCAATGTTCAGAGCTCCCCTATACTTTGCTGGTGCCATCTCAGACAAATAGACGGGAACCGACTGCAACATATTATCAAACAATCATATTCCCATTTTGATACATTCAGATAGAGTATATTAAGAACTATGGAAAGGAACTTTGCATGTACCTGATTGGCAAATCCTACACCTACACCAAGCAATATTCGGCCTATAATAAGCATTGCAATGTTAACAGCTAGACCATTCAAGATAGCCCCAACTAAAAAAACGAGTCCTCCTAAAAGCATAGACAACTTTCGACCAAATACCCTTGTCACTGTTGAAGCAAAAAAGGAAGCAACAAGTGCTGCAAGGTACAGTGATGAAGTAAACAACGTTAATATCTGATCGTCAAAGCTACAGTATTGGTTCTGATATCCTTCCTTTGCTTCCGACTCTTTTCTGTAAACGTGTGGGAAGAACTTCTTCAAAAATTCATCCATGGAAGTCACTCCTCCTGCAGAAGTTTCAAACCACCACTGTTAATCAATTGGCTCTACAAGTGACGACAAAATGTACATAAACCTGGGGTGTTTACGACTCACAATCACCTGATATTCCAATATCATAACCGAATATCAGACCACCCATAGCTCCAACCACGCATGTTATGAACACAAAAGCTGTGATTTTGCCATCGTAGTGCCTCACTGGCCCTTGTGAAACAAAACCTCCTCCTGCCATCTTTGTTATTAAATTTCTAAAGGGCTTGCTTTTGTTCTAGTTAAAACTAAAAGAATGGATTAGTTTCACTAACAAATGGATTGACATGTGAAAGAACGACTCATTCTTTCTTTTTTGGTTGATTCAAATCAAAGTCTACTAAATTGTTTCTTGCATAACCGATTCCACGTCCAAAAGAAGTTACCGGTTATGTATAACTGCCTTATAATGTGGCTGAAAAGGAATGTCGCCTTCTAAATCGTGAAGGCTTCTTCATGCTTTCGCCTGAACTTGAAAGTTGATCCAATCAACCGTGGTTTTCGATCTTGTAGTGGACAAGCTGACTCGTGTCTTATAAAAGTGAGAATTAGATGCACTTGGTTACGATTGTTACAAGTCAGGAACACATAATACAAGTATGTCCAAATGGAAATTCGTGAAGAGGGAGACGATTTGCCATCTTATATAATTTTTTGTAAGATGATGCATATATAAATAGTAATCATAGGGGTGGTCCAAGTAGTTCGTGGGGTCTTACATTCGAATTTCCACGATTTTCCATGTTTTCTTTAAATTTTAGGAAGTAATATGCTATTACGCAGAAGAGTTTTATTAGCAGTAGTCAACTGTAAATATTCATTTTCCATATCTAGGATCCTTGATTTAAGGCTTAATCTATATTGATTTGTATCCTATTTTAGTTTCCTCGATTTAAGAGCAAATTTAAGCTCCTTGTATATAAGAATATCATTTATCAGTAATGAAAGCAAAGAGTAAAACAACTCTCCTTTTATATTTTGACATAGTATCAAAGTAGTTACAATCCTAAATTTTCCATGGCCGAAGACACTTCTTCGAGCATAAGTAACAATCAATCAAATACTACCCAAATTAACCTAGATGCCTCATCACCATACATCCTTCATACTTCTGACAACCCAGGGACAACATTAGTAACCTGTCTCTTAAATGAAGAAAATGATCCCATATGGCATCGTGCTATGACTAATGCGCTCCAAGCCAAAAACAAATTTGACTTTGTAGATGGATATGTTACTCGTCCACCATCTAGTTCAAAAGAAGAGTTTGCATAGATCAAATGCAATTAAATGGTCCTTTCTTGGATCTTCAATTCTCTTCATCCTATACTACATGATAGTGTGGTATTTTTTATGATAGCACAAGAGTTATAGAGAGATTTAGATGAATGGTTTTTACCAGGTCATGCTTCTCGAATTCATCAATTGAAAACTGAGATGATGAATACCTTACAAAAGGGAATGATTGTCTCAACATATTGCACCAAGTTAAAGGGCATTTGGGATGAACTCAACACTTATTCACAAATCCCACCGTGTACTTGCGGTTCAGCAAAGGCACTTGCTACAGGAAAAGAAAAAGAAAAAGTGCACCAATTTTTAATGGGTTTGAATGAAAAATTCAAAATTGCCTATTCTCAAATCTTGAATATAGATCCCTTGCCTTCTTTATCTCATCTTGATCTCATGTTTACGCACAAGTAGCCTAAGAAGAGCGATAACAATTAATAGTAGACTTGAGATTGCCTTCTATTGATGCGGCAACATTCTTGAAAAATAGTTTCAGCAAATCCAACAACAATAGCAAATCTACAAGTAACCATGACCTCTCCAAGCTATTTTATGACCATTGCAAAAATATTAGGCACATAAAAAAATTTGTTTTGAACTACATGGCTATCCAGAATGGTGGGACAAAGGGAAGAAATCATCAAAGCAAAAGACAGTTAACAATACGCAACACATGGAGAAAACTGAGGGTAACAATACCATTTCAATTGCTGGATTGACGAATGAACAATATGCCCAACTCATATCTATGCTCAACCTTGACAAAAGTCATGCCTCTACATCCAACTTTGTGGGTACAGTCAACTTTGCGGATAGTGCAATTTTCTACCCAATAATGAAAGTGAATGGGTCTTAGATTTAGGTGCCTCTAACCATATGACAATTCAAGAAAACTTCATTCCTTCGCACACAACTATTCCTCATTTCATGCCAACTAAAATACCAGATGGATCCTTTGTGCCAGCAAAGTCACTTGGATATGTTTCCCTTACCTCTCTCATTACTTTAAGGCCCCGTTTGGTTGGCGGGAAAGTAAAATGAATTTAGAATCTGATTCTTCAGAAAATAAATCTATAGAAAGTAAAGATATTCACATGTTTGAATACTTATAAAAATTCTAATAGGAAAGTTAAGTGAATTCTTATTATAGTGTTTAATATGCATCAATATTTCATGGAATGTAATTTAATTTTGACTTGTGTTTCCAATTATATCCCTACAAATCGAATAAAAATTGAAATCGTTAAATAATGTTAATTTGTAATACAAATTACATTTAATTACAAATTATATTATTAATTGTTAATTTTTTTTCATTTCTAATATTCTATTTATATAATATTGTTATATCATAAATATAGTATTGAAAAATACTAAAAAACCTCAACCAAGTACAAAGATAAATCTTAAAATTCAAATCAAATATCAAAAATTTTCTAACATTGAACACATGAAACTATCTTTCCTCCCTCAAGCTATCATCTTCTCCATCATCACTTACAACAACCTGGCGAATTGCATTTTCTTTTTGCAATATTGCAGTTAATTTGTCATTTGCAGTGGAGTTTGATGTCAAAGTTGGCTTTGTTGTCACTATGCATCTTAAGGTGAAAGATTTGCTCAAATTTGCTGCAAGAAATCTTCCTTTTCATCCATCCTCTTAACATTCGCAGGATGATTAGCTTCTTTCTGAGCATTCAACTTTTCCCATTCCTGCTTATTCTTTGTTTTAAGAGTTCTATCTCCCTAAACTAGCTATTATCCATTAGGTGGAAATGTCTTAAGTTGTTGAGATAAGAAAGATTCCAAAAGCTTCAGATCAAAAGCATGTTCATCAGCTCTAACTACAGTATAGAGTCTATCATTTGTTAAATAAGAGTGAGCTTCAGAAACACACCATTGAAGAGGAGGGACAAGTGGTGGTAATGGGGTAGATTGTACTTGATGCTGTCTGTCTAGGAGATTCATTTGATCCTAATTGTCTTTTTCTTCTCTCTGTGGTAAATAGTTCACTGTTTCCAAACAGAAAGATCCATCATCGATGCAGGGTGAGATGGATCTGCACCATTCTTGGAGTATATGCTATTAAAGCCTATATCCATGTCGACACCATCATTTCCTGGTTCCCTAGCTAGCAAAGACCTTGAAACAGATTCAAATGGTGATATTCGCATAGTACTATATTGTTCATTGTCCTTACAATCAGGTGATTCATTGCATCCCCGATTCTCATTGTCTGAATTAGAGTTATGACTCAAATAATCATTAGATATATAAGGAGATGATCTACAAAAGATATCATCATCAGAATCATGACCCAAAACATGCTTTAGAATACCGGGATCCGGGACCAACTTAAAAGATGTAAACATATCCCTAAAGCTTTCATTATGATTCACATTAGCAAATTTCAATTTCATTTTGGACACCCCAACGCTATCAATAGGGAGGAAAGATGGTTTCATGTGTAGGGGGTGAAGAGGAGGTAGGGTTTTATAAAAGAGTTGTCGTAAAGTTGAGAGAGAAGAAAATGTTGAATTGGCTAGCATATTTTTTAGAATAAATTCCTGAGGAAGTAATCTAAATACCAAGGGAGTGATGAGATTTAGAATCCAAGTAAAGTGCTACTACTTTCCATAGATTAGGAAAGTTTTTACTTTCCTAACTACTCAAAAAAGAAACGTGATAATATTAATTTTAGGAAAAAGATTACTTTCCCAAACAAGAATCCATGTTAACCAAACAAGGCTTAAAAGATTTCCTTCACATACCATCATTTTCTTACAATCTTATTTCTGACAGTAAATTAGCTAAAACGTTAAGTTGTGTTGCTCATTTTTTTCCTTTCTTTTGTGTTTTACAAGACCTACCCACAAGGAAGTTTATTGGAATGGGTAAATTGTGAGATGGTTTTTATTACTTTAAGGCACTCAAAATTCTTGTAGCAGCAACTCTAATTTGCATATTACTCTATGGCATCAACGTCTTGGACATTTATCTTTCGATAGGCTATGAATTTGCAGGAGTTTTTAATATGCCAGGCAGATTACCACCTATACGAGATAAGGAGCATTCGATTTTCTTGAAGGAGGGAGTGGAACCAATCAATGTGCATCCTTATCGATTCTTTTAAATCTTTTAATAAATGTTGTGACTCTTGTCATTGAACTAAACAAGCTCGACCTTCTTTTCTTGTTAGTGCTATCAAAACATATGAACCTTTTGCGCTAATTCATTGTGATGTTTGGGGGCTATATCAAACTCCATCTTTATCTGAGGCTCTTTATTTTTTAAGTATTGTAGATGATTACACAAGAATACTTGGGTTTATTTGATGCAAACTAAATCAGAAGTTTACACTGGGATGGTTTCCTTCATAGCCATGACAGTTCTACAATTTGGAAAACCAGTTAAAACCATTCATAGTGATAATGGGACTGAATTTACTAATTATAACTTTCACTTATATTATCAACAACATAGGATCGTAGCTCAATTTTCTTATGTTTTTACACCCCAATAAAATGGAGTTGTAGAATGTAAGCATAGACATATTCTTGATGTTGCAAGAGCCTTACGATTATAAGCAAATTTACTGATTAAATTTTGTGAGGAATGCATTCTAACAGCTGTGTATCTAATTAATTATACTCCTATCCCCCTTTTGTTTGGCCAAAGTCCATATGAGCTTCTATTTTCCCTTAAATCCAATTACTCACATCTTCGAGTGTTTGGATGCCTTTGTCATGCATCTGTTTTGCCTCGGTTAAAAGACAAAATTTCTGAACATGCCATAACATGTCTCTTTATTGGATATCCCCATAATCTCAAAGGATACAAAGTCTATGAATTATATACACATAAAAGTTTTATCTCCAGAGATGATGTGTTTTATGAACACATCTTTCCTTGCCACCATAAAACTCTCCCACCGCATTCATCCTCCTCTTAATCCACCAATGTACCCATACCTCTACCTATTCCTAATCATGACTCCATTGAACCAATTCCCCTTACTACCACTGAACACATAGACCGACCTTCTCCAAACACAAATCATACAATTCCTACTGACTTTGATATACTTTCCTTACCTACAGACACATTTGTCACTTCCACTACCATTCAACCTCCTATACCACCATCCATATGCCCCACACGCACTACAAAATTGCCATCTCGCTTCCATGACTTTTCGTGTTGAGTTGCCAAAGCCATGTGCATCTCAGTTCACCTCTTCTAATCATGCTTCCTCAGGTATGTCTTATTTGTTATCCCACTTTCTTTGATATTCTAATTTCACTTCTTCCCACGCTAGCTTTCTAGTAGCCATCATTCAACATGATGAGCCAAAATCCTATACACAGGCCATTAAAGATGTTCACTAGAGAGAAATAATGCAAAAAGAATTAGAGGCACTTGAACAAAATCATATATGGACTTTGGAGCCTTTGGAGCCTGACAAGAAACCCATTGGTTCCAAATGGGTTTACAAGATAAAATACCATTCTGATGGAACAATTAAGCGACACAAAACTCTATTAGTGGCCAAAGGTTAAACACAAGTTGAAGGACTTGACTATACTGAAACTTTTGCTTTAGTAGCAAAACTTACCACGATCCGAACTTTATTGACAGTAACAACAGTCAAATCAAGGGAATTATGCCAACTTGATGTTGATAATGCTTTTTTACATGGGGACCTTGAAGATGAGGTGTACATGACTGGTGATGTTATCGCTTGCAACCAAATATAAAAGAAATCACTTCCGTTAAAACAAATTAATGTAGTAGCAGTAAGCGGATATCGTTCATACGAGGAATCTTTACAGTAATGAGTTAC
>JAOTAY010000003.1:5530390-5553435 GCA_025629805.1 Erythroxylum baracoense | reverse complement strand
AAACTTAGCTACTCATAATTGAATTGAAAACAAAAGAAATAACAAAGTAATAAGTCTCCATCCCTGGTTCTTTAATGAAAAATACGAAAACCCTATTGAAATTGTGCAGAAAACGTAAAGAATAGCAGCAAGAAGAAAATGTAGTAGCCTAACAACGACGTCTCCCATTTTAAAACCTAATGTATATATATATGCGTTAATCAACCAATCTCCTTTCTTTCTTTTGTTAATCTCTTCGTTATCTTCTCTTGATTCTGTCCACGTAAGGCACTCTTCTATTTTCGGTAAGTAACTCCTTTGAAAGATGGCAATATAATTTTCAAAGATGGTGAGAATCTCGAATTTGACTTTTGAAAAGTGATCTGCAGATTTATTCCATCCTTAGGCGTGCCCACGCTTAGTCTCTGAATTTCTGTCAATTTGGGAATTTTCAGATTTTCTTCCTTCTTTTGCATCTTTTTGATTCCATTTCATCTCTAAGGTGTTGAAAACCATCTGTAAATAATTATACGATAATTCTATCAATTTCGGATACTAATTTCAACAAGTTAACGATAATTAAGTCCAAAATAAGTGCAATTTAATGACTTAACAATGACACCACCACCTGAATATTTGTCTTCCACTGACAATCGTGTCTGTTGCCTTCGTAAATCCTTTTATGGTCTAAAGCAAGCATCACGCCAATGGTTTGCTAACTTTTCTAATGTTATCCTTCAATTTGGTTTTATTCAATCAAAGGTAGATACTTCCCTCTTTATCCATTGTCAAGGTAATTCCTTCACTGCGTTTCTTGTATATGTGGATGATGTTATTATTGCTAGCAATAGTAATGCACGTACTAAAGCAATTAAGGATTATTTGGATGCTTGGTTTCACATTAAAGATCTTGCTCTTATAAAATATTTCCTTGGTTTAGAGGTGGCTCGATCTCCTAATGGCATAGTCTTATCTCAATGCAAATATGCATTAGATATTTTGCAAGAGGTAGGTCTCCTTGGCAACAAACCTTTAAACTTTCCTATGGAACATAATCACAAACTGGCCTTGGATGATAGTGTTATACTTGATAATCCAGGTGCCTATTGACGTCTTGTTGGATGACTCATTTACATGACTATCACTCGACTAGATATCTATTACTCAGTTCATATTCTCTCTCAATTCATGCATTAACCTCGTTATGGCCATTGGGCAACAACTATTTGTGTCCTAAAATTCCTTAAATCTGCCCCTGTACAAGGGATTTTTTTGCCATCAAAATCTGATATTCAACTCCATGCTTACTGTGATTCTAATTGGGCTGGTTGTCCAGTTACTTGATATTCAATTACTGGTTACTTTATTCTTTTGGGTTGTTCTCCGATTTATTGGAAAACCAAGAAACAAACTACTGTTTCCCACTCCTCCGCTAATGCTGAATATCGTTCTATGACAGCCACCGCTTGTGAACTTATTTGGCTGCGCACTTTACTAAATGATTTGTTGATTCTTATTTCTTCATATGCTCAATTATATTGTGACAATCGTGCTGCCATTCATATTGTTGTCAATCTGGTGCATCATGAATGCACAAAACATATCAAGATCGACTATCACTTTATTCGTGACTGTATCAAATCAGGGTCCATTGCTATTGCACACATTCCTTCTAAACTCCAGCTTGCTGACCTCTTTACCAAAGATCTCGGTTCTCATCATTTTTCATCTCTTATTGGCAAGTTGGGCATTCACAACCTCCATACTCCAACTTGAGGGTGCGTATTAGTAGTAGTCAATTATAAATATTCATTTTTCATATTGAGCATCCTTGATTTAAGGCTTAATCTGTATTGATTTGTATCCTATTTTAGTTTCCTTGATTTAAGAGCTAATTCAAGCTCCTTTTTGTATATAAGAATATCATTTATCAGTAATGAAAGACAAGAGTAAAACAACTCTCCTTTTATATTTTGGTAAGTGTAGAGAAGTCAACAAAATCTAAAAGATTATATCTTATTAAAAGGGTACAAAACTGTAATTGTCAAGTCACACAATTGGAGCTGACTATTTTTTTATACGTGTTGTCATCAATGAATCAATTTGGTCAATTTTAAAACTTTGAACTAGTTAATTTTTTGGTTTAGTTTTTAACTCTACGGTTTGATTTAGTTTAATAATTTTTTTGTTTTTTAAATTTGAATAATTATTGTATTAACGATAGCAAAACTACGTCAACATTACGATGAGTTCAACTTAAGACAATTACAAACAAAAAGATACAACTAAAGATATGACAAATTACGGAATAAATAAAAGACAACTGAAAAATATTATAAATTCCATCTGGTTTTTATTCCTGGGGATAGATCATGTTGATTAGATTTTGCCAACATAAGGGCTCGGATCCCATTAGTAATGTCGTCAGCTAAGATATATTTGTTCACTTTCTTATTCCTTTAGATTCGCTTGTTTCTTTCCTTCCATATAGAATATATCGTGGTCGTGAAGGTAGTTTTGCATATAGGGGCATCTTGCGACCTCAAATTGGCAATACAAATGATCCAGTTAAGAGAAGATGACCATTCATAATTAACAAAAGCATCAGACAACAAATGCAAAATTATGTTCCATACTGCTTTAAAGAAACTGCATTGAAAGAATAAATGTTCTCTATTTTCTTCAAACTCTTTACAAAGAACACAAATAGGGTCATAAGATCAAAACCATCTCTTTTTAGTGTGGATCCTGTTTCTTATAACTAACCAAGTGAAAATATAGCCCTTATGATTGAGAGAACGTTTCCAAAGGAGATTAAAGCAAGGGACATACCCTACACTTTCCTGTAAATCCTTATTAGTGAACTTACCGAAGGCATCTAGGACCTAAGTTACCAAATCCTATCTGTTTGTATCTGTGATCTGAGGGAGAAATTCAACTAGTAAGTTGAATCCTCTAAAATTGCCCTCCCAACACCGCTGGTTTATTAAAAAACAATCCTCAGTTTTTGTAAAGTAATCATTTTTATAAACCAAAATGTGATAACTAATTTTTATTTAATAATCTTTTTAATTAAACTTTAAATTTTTCAATATTTAAGGATAATCTTCTTTATTTTTAAATTTTTTAAATCTTTAACCAATTTTATAACGGTCTAGTTGAATATTTTAAACTTTAAACCTCTTATCTTATCGGTTTAACTTTAGGTCCGGTATTTAAACATGGGTTGTTTTAAAAACCCATGTTTTTTATAATTGTTTTAAATAAAAATAAACATATTTAGTCGTTAATGCTAATGCTAATGCTAATGCTAATGTATTTTTATTATTAATACTAATTAAATATTCAGTAAAACCTAGAGATAAATTAATTTTATAAATTAATTAAGTAAATGATTTTATGTTACTTTATTATACAATATTTATTATTAATATAAATTTTAAATTAAGATAAAACTAATAAAATTCAAATTAGAAGATATTATCTTTTCACATAGTTAGCAAAATATATGTAGTTATTTTATTTCAAATTTCTTTTAAACTTTTCTTGTAATACTTCTCCTATAAAATCATAAAGAATTGATTCAATTTCAATTAATTTTTTAAAATGTGAAATTAATAAAAAATAAAATTACCAAAACTCATATAATGATAAATATGACTTTTTTTAGTTTATATTTTCTTCTCTTTTACATAAAAATATAAAAAATTCTCTTCTTTTCTTTAATTCTAGAGATAGAAATGATATTTATAAATGTAAGGAAAGAAATTAAAGAATCGTTAAAAAATTATATCAATTGTAGTGTATAATTTTCAGAAATATGTGAAAAGTTTAAAAGTTATAATACTTAAAAGACCTATGTTTAAAATGTTCAACACATTTTTTATAATACATGAATGTATTACTATTGAGATACTTGAAGATAGTATTTTATGCAATAGATATTTTTAATGTAATATTTTAATTGTTATAATAAAATTTTAATATTTTACAAATTTAAAATAAAAATCAAATTTAATAGTATATACATGTGTAGAATAATCATAATAGTTTTTATCATAAATACATAATTTAAATAAATATGATATTTTTTATAAATACATAATAAAAATTTATTTCTATGTCATACTTTACTTTTTTAAATATATATTAACCTTTAAAAATAATCTTTATTCTCACAATAAGATACCATACATACATGTTTGTTATGATATGAGTTACTTTTATATTTTTTAAATTGTGTATATGTGATTGTGTAGATATGAAACCTAAAATATAAATATTTAAATACATTATAATCAATTATCCTTCAAATGTAGAAAAATAAATTCTAAATAAAATTTTAATAACATAATTTGAATAAATAATTACGTCTCATTGATTAAATAAAATATTAGGAAACACAATGCATCCATTAGTTATAAATTATCATCAAATTTAAATAAATTGAAGCACTAAGTTTTATGAATTATTATTAAGAAAATTAGATTTATTTCTTTTGAAATTTTCTACTTGTCAAACCATAAATAAATGGAGATTAGGAGATAATCGAAATGGATTATTTTGATGCAAAATGAAATTAACTAGTACAACTGCTCAAGACCCGTTTTGATGTAGATAGAGCTCACAACCAGACATTATTTAGTTATCTTGTAACTCTGAAATGGGTTTGTATTTGTGGCCTTTATATAATAATTACAAGACATTATTTAGTTATTAAACAAAATTAACCTAAAAATAGTTTATTTTCTTCACCCCATTTTATCCACTACATTCATGTTCAATGTTCTTTCTCACCCATTTTTAGGCTTTCACTAGTTGGAATTCGTTGTTATAGATAAATCCAAACCACAAGCACAAAGAAAGCAATGTTCAGAGTTCAGACTCGCAGACTAGATCAACTCAAAGACCACTATAGGTCATTCGTCACCTATGAGGTAAACTTCCATATTTGTTTCCTAATTTTCCATTAAAATCTAACAAAATTTTAATCTAAAACAATTAGTAAACTTTGTTTAAAAATTTGCACTATATTGTCATGGAAGTTATAATTAATCAAATAGTAAACAATGATAAATAGTGATTACCAGAAGTTATTATTAATAAAACCAACTTGTAAAACATGTTATGAAAGTTTAGTCAATTAAACTACGATAAAAGCCTTAGTAAATGCAAGGTTGTATTCAGAAACACTTCCACTAATATATAAATTATGTTGGGCCCTTTTAATTTGGTAAATTATCAATATACTTCTTGATTTTTTTAAAAAATTATCAATAGCATTCTTATAATTTTAGTTTTATAACAATCATTTTTCTATTATCAACTTCGAGGTAAAATCTAATTATGAATTTCAAAACAATATTTTGTAGTATTATGTGTAGTGTCACGTGTAAAAAACGACGTCATTTTAAGGTTCATAGTTAGAATTTTTAACGAAAATTAATAGCAGGAGATTAGGGTATTATAGAACTAAAATTATAGGATATTATTAACAATTTTTAAAAGCTAGAGATATATTAATAATATATATTCACAGGAAGTTTATAAATAAAGAAAAAAAAGTCTCTCCTATATTAAAAGCTTCTATTCTTACAGTTTTTGTTTCTCTAATAATGCATATAACAATGGAGAATGATTTAAGAACAAATATTTGGAAAAGAGGCTTCCCATTAACCCAATAACTAGTAATGTATACATTGTGAAGGAAGTTTTCTACATCAAACCAATTTATTACAATAATCAATTAGAATATCATTAAAAGAAAATACGAATACCCTGCAAGTCGTGTAATCCAAAGCCAACCATCTTAAAACTACCCTGCAAATGTTCCTTATATCCATTTAAAAGCGGGTCATGACTCATGACAAGGTATAGGAGAGGGTCATCTTTCTATTATATTCAATACAAAAACAAATGCAGGTGATGGAGATCTTCAGAACCAAGTTCCCAATGAATCTACTTGAATTTCCTTCCTATAACACGAATATGCCACATATTTCTATTTGATATTGAAAACCGAATTGGCTGAGTAAGAAGGTATATATGGCGATGTCTTACTTGAATTTGGGTAATTGATGACTATTTTTGACACGTTAATTGAGCAACCACCGACTTGATTCCAAACATCTGGGAGGTGTTAGCAAGTGAAGAGAATTTATAAAAAATTGTGAAGACAGTACATCACGTGGCAATTGTTGAAATCGAAATCTGGTTTCTGAAATAAGAAATCAAATTAATCAACAAGTTTTTGAAACAAGAAATTAAGATCCATTTTTGTTGATTAACCATCGTTTCGTACCGTTGTTCGGGTAATTGTTAATCTTCACATCGTTCACTTATTTTCAATTGCCGCCACCAGCTTTGTAGTTTCATCACCACATCAAAATTTCATAAATGATGGTCCAAAAACGTGTGGGTGCTTCACCAAGTATTAAGGTACGTGTCTCGCCTATATTTAGAGTCTCTAAGGCTTCTCAGACGATCTACGTGGATAACAAATGCTGGCCCAAGAGGTATCACTTAAGAGTATTTATGTTCTTGTTGATGTCCAAAGAACACACTTTTCCAGAGGCTGGTAATGAGGACTGACACTTGAAGTTGTAAAGCAATTTCAAAAGGCAGAATTGCTACCTGGGGTCTAAAATAAAATCAAGAATTGGGTGGAGAAAAACGCGAAAACAAGAACAGCACAACCTTAAAAAAGGACGAGAATCGATAATGTATGATACTGGATTTGTAAATCATAAAATACAAAACTACCAGATTGAGTAAAAATGTAATGTGTAATTTCCACTATTTTTTTAATATGTAATTTTACACACAGCGTCCGCATTCCTTTCCAACACCTAGATTTACATAAAACGTCGCTTCCCAGTTTCCATCATATCGAAATAAGCTTTCCTTTCAGAGATTTGGCTCCCTCCTTTTACCACGAGGTAATATGCTGCAAAAGTTGACAAATACAGAGTCAATGAAGAACAAAAATGCATATCTACCCACGATGAGTATGAAACCTGACGTCAGCAACTGTTACTATCTCTATAGCATATTGAAAATATTCAGATATGAAATATAATCTCGCATCATGAACAGACTTACAACATAGTCGCCAAACTTATGGACATGGAATACTTGGAACTCACTTTGGCATGGCTATGTTTCTTTTTATGTATTAAAACGCAAATGCAAATCTTTTATGAATAGAAGTAGCCAACTCCAAGCCCTATTCCAGGTTGCCCATGAATTGACTAAGAAAACTAGTTGATAACACTTCAAAATTGGAACTGAATTTACAGCATTTTTTCTTTTGGTGTAAAAGCATCAACTATATATCAGTAGCCGTTACCAACAGAAACTGGAATCAATAACCACGACTGACCTCAATTTATCACCAGGAGCTGAAAATCCCCCAATCTTGTTGGAACAAAGTTTGGAAGTAGTCAAACCAACCAACCAATTGTAATAACAATATCAAAAAGAACAAAACTAAAAAATCAAAGTCAAAGTTAACGTACACAATGCACAAGACTCTCCGCTTTGCGAGAGTCTGAAGAGGGTCACTAGTGTACACAGCCTTTCCCTTGTATCTTTTTTTTTTACGAAGAAGCTATTTCCGTGATTCAAACCTGTGACCTTCTGGTCACAAAAGAGCAACTTTTATCAATTGCTCCAAGGCTCTCCCTAAAAAAAAAAAAAAGGAACAAAACTAACTGCCTAACAAATCACTTTACGAGCTTCATACTGTATCTCAGTTATCAAAAAACCACTTTTGTCCTACACCACTACTTCAATTTTAAGGATGCTTCTTCATAAAGATCACACACCCTTTTAGAAAACCAAAAACAATCTACCAACTGTGCTTTGTGTCTCCACACAATTTCTTCTACAAGAAGCAGTCAAATCTCATTTTAAGCTTATGCCATTGAACAGGGTTCCTTGCACATAAGGAAGTTTACAGGAATACACGAAGGATAATATCCAGCATATCAAAACCATTGGCCCTTAATGAAGAACTTTATCATGTATCTGTGAAAGTCTTCCAAGTTTATAGAAAGATATTTATCTGTGGATTCTTATTTCTCCAAAATTCATCCAATTATCAATTACGTCAAAGCAGAATACAGAGATCTATACGAGAAAATAAGTTTCAGGAACTAAGAGACACATTTTTGAGTCATGCACCTGAAGTCTATACAAAGATATTATATATGGATTCTTATTTCTCCTAAATTCATCCAATTATCAATTTGGTCAAAGCAAAATAGACAGAGACCTACACAAGACATGAAGTTTCAGGAACTAAGAGACTCATTTCTGAGTCATGCACCTGTTATGGATCCATTTCTAGAATTGTTAAACCAAAAATCCAGCAAACAAGATAGGACCGAGTAACTCAATATCTCTGATCTCTAATGAGCAATAAAGGCGGTTGGCCAATGAAAATGGTCTGTAGCATATTCAAATATTCCTCTGATTCTCTTTAAGAGGCAGCCTGGTTAAAGGTGCTAGATCTGGATATGCAATATATTCCTCTTTAGGTGAGACTTAGGGATAACCAGGTTGAGATCTATAAGAAAAGACCATTAAGCTACACAGCTGGAGTTAACCACTCAGAAGGGTTAGCATCATGATGGTCAAACTGGAGATGCCTAGGTACGTGTTGAGGTTCAATCTGGTGTAATGCTTCTCACTAGTATGTATTTCACTAGTATGTCTTCACAGTTGAACTTAAGGTGTAATCAATATGGAGGTATCAGAATGTTGGGGTTTAACTTTTCAACATGCTTATTTCAACCACCAGCTTGATCACAAACTATCGAGATTAAGAAGTAGAACCCTAAGTTATGAGGGAAGATATACAAGTCAAATAATGGGGGGAGGGCAATATCTGGAAATTAAGCATGTTATCAAATCTCTGTAAGTTTGAGGTTAGTCAATCTGGAAGAGTAAATCCCAGAGCAAAGTGCAACAAATTGTAAGTTTCCGTATGCTTTAAAGTAGACTAATTTATCTAATCATGTGTCTCATATGGAAAGAATTGATCATTATCTACATCCTGACCCACTATCCCAAGCCGTAATCACTGGATTTCTATGGAAGGGATTGTGCAATTAAGCATAATGAATATCCTGCAACAACGTGCAGAGGGATTAGTTCATTTGATCAAAATGCTTATCCTTCATTCAGAACTCCAAAATGACTACTGAACTTTGAATGTCAGGAGCACTCATAATTGTTTCAAACAGAAAACTACCAGTATATATAATGGTGATTTAATATCTCCTGTTGACACCAGGGTGTAAAACAAGACTGGCTTGAACGTTCTACGCAGAAAGATTTTGATGGGGGCTCCCTCATAATTACCTCATCTATCAAATGGAAGAATATGGATACTCTAACTGACACTACCGTGTTCAAAATCTTCAAATCCTAGCTACCTTATTCATTATAATGTTCTATGTATCATTGACAGTATTCTACCATTGTTGCTTTGGCGTGCAAAAAATAATGGAAAAGATACAAGTAGTCCCTATTGAAGGTCAAAAAGGTCTGCTTAATAGCTACACTAAAAGGCTACTTATGGGGCAGTTCCATCTAGAAAGCATCCAACAGGAAGCTGTCACCGTTATTTCAACTGTCTGGGAAAAGAATGCTCGCTGTTAATGGTGGTAACGTAAACCATTTGAAATAGATTCCCCAACAGCTCACTAGATGAGGCACAAAAGGCTGGCTCAGGAAAGTAAACTAGAGATGAAGTTCCACTCTCATCTAAAAGCAAGATCGCACCAAGCCCTAATGGTTTCCCAACTGCTTTGTAAAGCACACTAGGAGCATTACAGATGAGGAAACCCATACAGATCTGCATTTTTTAAGCATAACAACCCAATATAAGGAATTAACTGTTTTAAGGTTTTTAAAAAGAACTTGCTACACTTGAAACATAAATTATTTCAACTAAATTCTTGTCGCAACATCCTTTACATGTGTTCATCAAAGATACTTGCCCATACATTAAAATGTTACCTGCATTCCCTCATTACTCCAATTCAAACTGTTTTTGTTTAAGCACAAAGTCAGCAAAATGTTCTCCTAGCTTATAAACTTGTCAAAAATTATAATAGATTAGTATCTTACCTAGATCTGCTATATAAGAGAATCTAATGAAGGCATTTAATTCAGTCAGCTGACATAAATCCACGTTGTCTTGAAAGCAACAAATCTCCTACCCACCGTAGCCAATTTGAAAACACTACAGACTCTGAAATTGTTATGCGGAAATTAATATTCATCTTAGTTATTTCCCTGTTGTCAGAGGTCTTACATCAGATGATCCATCATCGCCTACCTATTTATGATGGAAATCCTCCCAAGGGAAGTAAATTGGGCAACTAGGCCATCCCCCTATTATCCACATTGCTGTAAAATTGATCTTACACACAATGGGTGCTGATAACTTTTTAACATTTTTTATCATGGAAGTTCAAGTGTACAGAATGATGTTGGTCAAGAGTTAAATAAGTTCTACACATTCAGGACTTGGACTCAATACAAGCCGATGTGCGATATTTTTCACTAGGGCTGTTTCAGCTTCATCACTGTCACTTCTTAGATAGGCTTTATGTAAGGTATATTTACTGTCAGGTTCCCAAGCAGTACCCTTCCATGGGGAAAGTTAAACCTAGCTGTTTTTCAAACTACAGACAAACTTTTCCAGGATCTATAACTACACAGACAAACATCTGCCCTTGTTATTAGATTGCTACTAATAAACTCTGATATCTTAGCATCCATAACTCCTGTATTTTAATTTTGTCTGCATCATCAACGCATCATAGCATAAAGTAGAATTTCTTTAGGAGAGAGGACACGTTGAATTAACCAAGTGAGGAAAAGTGGTTAGAAAAAACTAGTACACTCATGCATGACGATGGATTAGCTATCAAAAAGTTGAAAATCAAAATCAGGCCAAAATCCTGAGGGGCATATGGCTATTGATTATTAAATCAAGAAGAACAGGTTGCTTTGGGAAAAAAGAACTAGATCTCATACATATGGATATAACAGAAAGAACTTGATTAACTTTTCAAATATGGTAACTCATTAAGCTGGAGGACAGAATATGGTTATCCCAATACCATTCAATGGATCTCTATTACAATAGATTGGTGGAAATTCACATGAAGAGATTTTAATCAATAGTGTAGAAAAGAAAGAAAGGTTAACACAGCAGCGTGATGCTAGCAAACCCTTCTTGTTCATTCTGCAATCGTGATTTAGAGTATCAATATCACGCAAGTTTTGGTTCCCCATTTTCTAAGGATATATGGCCCAAGATTCTCTTAAAATGTAAACTAAAAGTAAACTTATTACCATGGTAATCTGCATAAAAGAAAAAGAAATCTGCAGAAAAGTATGATGATTCTACTACTGTAAGGCCGATAGAATGCCATATGTTCTTCGAACATGCATTTAATCAATTATTCATCAAGAGAAAAACACCATATAAACAAACAAGATAAAACACTCACATTGTTGAAACCAGAATATTCAGGCGTTGTTTTGGCCATCACCACCAGACCCACCACCGTCGCTCGAGGACCCTTGTCTACCAAAAGGCCATGGTAACGAGATATTAAACCGCCTCTCAACCGTCCGATTCTCCCCAGCCTCATCTCTGGCTCCATCACCACCTCGGCTTCCCTGACCGGCACGCCTCCTGCTCTCATAATCAGCATCATCGGTAGGCAATTCATACCGACACACAGGACACGAGTTGTGCAATTCAAGCCACGGAATCAAGCAATCTTTGTGGTATATATGCTTGCAAGGCATTTGTGTCGCCTCCACTCCCTTCTCTAATTGGTCCTTACAAACCGCACACTGATTCATCTCCAAGTCCAGCGACTCGGTAATCTTTACCGTCGGCAGCCCATCGATGACTGACTTCGACGCCGGCGGCGTCCCGTACCTATTCGGATCGTTTTCAGCCAGTTGTTGAATTAACTGCTCGAGCCCTGGTCCGATGAAGTAGTCCCCGAGGTTCGTCGGAAGGCGATCAGAAGGGTGATTCTCGATCACGAATTGAATGCGAGCGCCACCAGATTGCAGGTTCTGGAGATGATTCCTAAGGAAATCGAAGGGGTTGAACGCGTTGGGGTCAGACACGTTATTAGGGTTTTGGATATCAATCGAAGCCGGCGATGCAGATGAGAAGAGAAGAGGTAACAGAGAAGAGAAGGGGTCCTGATAGGCGACATTGAAAGGGCTATTTTGGCCATGAGAATCGAGGTTAGGACTAGGGTTTTCGCATTCTTCGATGAATCCGTCGTGACAAAAGGGGCATGATGGATCGGAGGATGGAGAAATCGATATGGTGACCATAAAGTTGCACTGGTGACAAAAGAACCGCTTGGCAGCATCGGGGCAGCCGCCGACGGAGGCTCCTGTGAATGACATGGTCGGACGAGTGGAAATGAGCTTTGCTAGTGAGAGAAGACTTTGATTAGAAAAATCAAAGACGATTCAGAAGAAATCTACCAACATCGGATCACAAGCATGAACGGTGGCTCTTTTAAATTAAGTAATTACAGTACTATTATTATCCATGCCCAAGTTAGGATTGGTAATAGAGGGCCGGGCCGGGCCAATAATTCTTAATTTCGGCGCAGATTCGGCTGGAGAGTTAATCGGGTTCAAGTTAATCTATTTGGGCCCAATTCAAATAATTTAAATAATACTATTTTAATATAAAATTCAATTAATTTTTTAATTAGTCTTCTTCAACTCAGAATTTAATTTAAAGATATTGACTTGCCCACCCCATTCCCAAGGACCTCAACACAAATAAGATAATGATATTGACCAAATTTGAAAAATACAATTGATCTCCTTATCATAATTTATAATAATTTTATAGGTTCTACATATTTATTATAGCTTTATCACGAAAAGGAGATATTAAAAGACCGGATACATTGAAATACATTAGTTAGGCGTTTGGTTTGAGCACAAAGTTGGTTATAGATATGGATATAATATTAGAAAGAGATGGAGATGGGAATGAAAAATAAAAAAATGATGTTTGGTCTGTAACTTGGATTTCCTTCATTGATGAGACGCAATAAGGTAGGATGGAAGATCGTAAGGAATTGAGAGACGATAAGGAAGTAAAAAGGATGGTAGGGCAAAGGCTGAGGATAAAAGAGAAAAAAATAAACGTGGTCAAAACTTATATTGGAATGAAAATTCGATACCCACCCTCCTTGGTGGGTTTAGTAGATTCTCAAATTTAATGAAATAAATACATTCTTCTGGAATTGAAAACCCTAAAGTAAAAACTATTTTTTACAATTATTTCATTCCTTCGTTCCCAAACCTCAAACCAAACGCCCCTAAGTCTCCCTATAATTTATCTATTTTTAAAAAATTACTTTTAGATTAATCGTTATTAAGTTTTCTAGCTAGTTGTTTTATATCAACCAACAATTTTAAAATTTTGCTTAACATAGAACAAAGTAGAGTAAATATATGTTTTCCTTTATTTAATGGTATTAAATATGCAATATGCTATGTATGTTAATTAGATAAAATACAATATTATTTCATGTTCTTTGTTATATACATATAACAAAGAACATTTGTATACTATAAAAACTTTTCGTTACTTCTCCATTTTTCACCTTGGCTTTCAAAAAATCTGTTTTGCCCTTTTCTGACTCTCACATTCTTCTCTTACAACTTCTGCAATTATGGCTTCTTTCTGCCACGCCTCTTCTTCCTGCTCCATAAATTATTCTAAGCTAAAAATCACTGACGTACGAATCTAAATTCATCATTTTTTATAATCTCTGTAATTTTTCCTAACTCTACTTCTTTTGCAAGCTATTAAATCAAAGCCCCGATCTTCTGGCTACCTTAGCAATGTGAGTTCATACAAGATTGCGAATTCTCACAAAACCTCTAACGGACTCGATCTCTATCCTACATAGCGATAGGCTAGGAACTATGCATCTGCAGGGTATGTGATACAGTTGATTTTATGTTAGTTTCGAGTTTTCTTTTCTTTTATCTTTCTATCCTTTGTAAGTAAAAAAAAAAAAAACTTAAAGTGGTTTCCATTCCATCAGAGCCCCTTCCACTTTTTATAAGAAACAAGTAAAAAATTCTTATACTTCAATGTTCATTTTAACTCGTAATTTCTATCATTCAAGTTCTTATTTTCAGCATTGTTGAAGGTTGTCTACACTTCAACCTCAAATATGACCTTTCTTTCATTATTAGGATTCCCTCCCCCATGGATGCTTGTAATCCATCGCTCCCTTTTTTAGAAGAAACAAGCAAGTCCAATTTCCCCTAGAATTCACTCTATTCCAGGCTCTTGAATCCCTAAAACCTTGGCCTAGGAATGTAGACCAATAAGTTAAAAGAGTAGATATGTTATACCTATCCTATCACACAGTTTGGAAGAGTAGATATGTTATACCTATCCTATCACTCAGTTTGGAAGAGGCAAGGCCTTTTTTTAGCTAATAGCTCTTTCCAAAAATCCTATTATCAGCTTGATTTCGTGTTTGTAATTCTAAAATTATGGAGTCCTTCATATAATTCATTTATCTTCCCTTTTGGGCATGCTTCTATTTCTCTAAAAGACATTTTCTTCTTAACTAGATTGCTTCTTATTGGAGAAGACTTTGTTTGCTTGGTTAAAGAAGTTCCTTTTTCGAACTCTATCATTTTTAAATGTTCTTCTTATTTTAGATCAATAAACAACTAAGATTCTTTGAGAATTTTTGTATCTGAAGAAGAAAATGTGAAATTCATTTAGGTTCTTCTAATATTGATTTGTCTTTTGTCCTATTAATAATAAACCCAACTTAGAATTGCTTCCTTTTTGTAAAATCATAACTTCTGGTAGGTTCTTTGCCTTAGGCTCCATTTTCTTGGGATTTTTATATGGAAATTTGAGGAGATGTCTTTCTAATCTTCCTTTGCAACACTTGAATATGTGTGTATGATTTGTCCAACTTTAGACTTTTGCATATGTTCATGAGCTTAGGGATAAAGAAGGTCTACCTCTTTTTGACCTTAGATTTCTTAACTTTCATGGCCTTCAGTTGTCTACCAGTTTCTGTGGTAAGTTTGCCAAAGACTTCTTTAGTATTTTGTTGTTTATGAAGTCCCAATCTATAGATTAGTTGAATCTTTTTGGAGACTTCTCCAAAAGACCTTATGAGTTAAAACTTTCTAATCCTCTTATCTGACTATCAAGCAAAAGCTTTTCTTGACTTATATCAACTTAAAGCCTTCATTGTTGATGGTGACAAAGCCGTGAAACTTAGCTCTTCTATTACGACGTTGGATTTTGAAATATATCTCCTTTACTTGTAGACTAGGTAGCTTAGCCTACCTCTGGGAATTCCTTTTACTGCTAGTATGGCTGCTTACCACTCTTAATGGCTTAAGAGCTTTTAAAACTTACTTCCCTGGCCTAATACTACACTTCTCAAAGGTATTTCCACTCTACTCATGCATTCTTAATTTCAAAGAATTCTTCTAATATTTATGTATTTATATAATTTGAAATCTTGGATGATGAAAGAGAAGAAAGTCAGCCTTCTTCTCATAAAAACGTATCTCCTAATTCTCTTCGTAAAAGAAAACTCAAAGAGAAGTCATCGGTGAATTTTAGTTCCAAAAAAGACAAAATGACAATTCTAAGGCTTTCTATGAGAAAGTCACTCGCTCCTCTTCTAAACTACTCAAGGAATTTGCAACCACTAAGGCTTCTATTGAAGACACTCTGCCTTTGGAAGGAATTTCTTTTACTCACGATAAGGTTGCTGAAAAAGTTAGTAATGGTATGACACATCCTTTTATTACTTTTAACTTTATTCCTATTATGAATTCTTACTAACCTATCCTTCTTTGTAGATGACACAATTTCAGATCTCCCTACTCATTATTTCCTTATAGAACTAGAATTTGGAAAGATCAAGACTTCTCCTGGATGGAAAGCTACTGAAGTTTCTTCACTAGAGGTGAGACAAGAATTCCTTAATTGTGTACGTTGACCTATAAATTTGTTAACAAATTCTTTGCAAACAAATGATCTTTGGTCTATAATGACGACCTCGAAAGAAGTCTTTGTTTAGGGGTTCTTAGATATTTCAATTGACCTTCCTTTCAATGTTGTTCCAATGATTAATTTTGAAGAATTATCAAGAGTTAAGGAATCTTCAAGACTGACCATACAACAAGAGTTACAATTTTTAACCAAAATTTAACTCAATTCCTTTTTTATTAAACTATCATATGTTAGATCTACAACTTAATCATTCATTGTTGGAGGGCTTCTAAGCAAGACAAAAAAAAAGTCTTTACTTCTTTTGAAAAATCTTGCCATGTTCAAGTCATACACTCGAAAAAGTAAGTCTTGCATTAACAAAAGATGTACTATGATGCGAAAGAGACCAAAAGCAAGAATATCGTAACTAAAATTCAAGAGCTAAAAATGAATTTGATTCCTTGGGAAATGAAGCTATTAAGCATGAATGAGGCATGAAAATAAAAAAAATAAAAATCTATTAAACAAAATGTACAGAAACTCAACTAAGAATTCCACCAAGTTAAGCGGACGATTGTTGAGTTAGGGAAATCACTCGTTTTATAAAACAATGAAGTTAGATTTTAGAAGTAACAAGTACAACAAGCTAAAGAGGACAAAGTGTTGTGCATCAATCAATGGAGTGAAATTTGATCTTTTGATTTAGACAAATTATAAACCTTTATCCTTATTAATTTTTGCTATTTTTGGCTAGGCTTTGCACTTTTTGATTTTTGTATGGTAATTTAAAATTATTTATTTTGATAATTCGCTATCACTCTTTATTCTTCATACTTTTCAAAAAAGATAGGTATGTAAGGTTTTATATACTTTCTATTAACAAAAAGCCTATGAAATTCACCTTATAAACTAGATAACCAATAGGCATTTACACTTAAAACTTTGTAAATCCTAAATGATCCTTCCTAATTTGGAGACTATTTTTCCCATTTTATATATTTTATCGCAGGAGCTATGATTAATTTCCACACTAGTTCTCCTTTTTGGAATTCTCATCTACGAATTCTTTTATCGTATACTTTCTCATTCTGAATAATCATACTATTTAAAGCCTAAAGTTGCATTTCATTTTAATCCTTTAACTCCATTACCATTGCTTCTAAAAACTTGGAAGTCCCTAAAGCATTTTGTTTAGCTACTCTTAGGGATGGAACCACCACTTTCATAGGAAGAACAACATCATGTCCATATGTAAAGGAAAATGGGCTAACCCCTATAGCAGTACGTTTAAAAGTATAATAAGCTCATAAGATTTTAGATAGGATTTTATGTAATCTCTTGGAATATCTTCTAAAATTTCCAAACTCTCAATAATTATTTTATTAGATGATTTGGCTTGGCCATTATCTTAAGCATAATATGAAGTTGAATGCAATGATTTTATCCCATGATCCTCAGTGAAATATTTTACTTCTTGACTTGAAAACAAAGTCCCTTGATCGCTTTAAATTGATTGAGGAATTTCGAACTGAAGAATAATATGTTCTTTGATGAATTTGACTATATCTGTGTGATCAATTTTCTTTACGGATTGTGCCACTACCCATTTTTTAAAATAGTCTATAGCCATTAAAATAAAACTATGGCCTTTTGACGATGGTGGATATATCTTCCCGATAAGGTCAAGAGCCCAACCTCTAACGGGCAATGGCTTAATATCTAATGCAACTCGGATGCAGGAATTCTTAGAATCCTTCCACACTTCTCACAATGTTTACATGATAATCAATCTTTCAGGATAGTTAAAGAAATAATACGCATGGTGACATATAAGCCACCTCATATTTATTCCAAATTAATGTGCTTTATATAACCTATCGCATTATGGTTAATGCTTCAAACATGTCAAGAAATCTGAAAAGAACTTTGTCAGCTTCCTTGGCAATACAAAATTCCTTCAATCAGCACAGAGTTAAGTAAATGCTGCTTAAGTTTGAATGGTACTTTCTTGCTAAGATTTTCCAAAAAGTCGTTAATTTCCAGCCTCTAATTATGAACAACTTCTTTATCATTATTAAAGGCCTATAGTGAAATTCATTTCTTAGAAGCGGATGGGTGAGAAGTTCCAATACACTTATAAATTAAGTCTTTGGACATTTTCAATCAGTATGCTATCTGTGAAAGTTTGTTTGCATCCCAATTATCACTTCTCAAAGTATGTCAAAATTATAAATTATCAAACAATTATAGTAATTGGATAGTGGTAATGTAATAAGGTGATAAAGATATGCTCATGCACTTATATTCCCCTATCACTTGTCGTAATATCAATTGTGAATCTCCTTCGATTGCAATTTCTCTAGCTCTAAGATCAACTAGAATTTCTAGTCTAATTAGTAAGCCTTCATATTCTGCTTGATTATTAGCACATGGGAAATCATTTTAAAGGAAATAAGAATTTTGGTTTCATTTAGCACAATTATGACAATTCCAATGCCAGCAGACTTCTCTGTCCTAGACTCGTCAAATTTCAATTGCCACTGTTTCTCCTCACAATTAAGAATCAAATGTCCCTCATACTTTTATATTTTAATAGAATGATGCCTTACTAAAAAGTCAGCTAATCCATGACCTTTTATAGACTTCTACAAGTAATAAACTAAGTTGAAGTTTATAAGAGTCATAAGCCTTTTTCCAATTTTTCCTAAGAATATTGGTTTGTTAAGCATACATTTCATTGAAACAGTTTGGGAAACCGCTAAGACTTTATTTTAAAACAAATAATGCCTTAACTTTGAATAAGAGAAATACAATGACAAACATAACTTTACAAAGGGTAAGTATGTTTTTTTGTTATTGGCGTAAGAATTCTGCTCAGATAATAAATGGCTTGTTCATGACCAACTTCATTATTTTGGGTTAACAAGCATCCAATAGATTCTTCTATCATAAAGATATACAATTGTAATGGAATTCCTTTTCTAGGGAGCACCAGTATTGATGTTTTCGTTAAATATCCCTTGGTATTATCAAAATCCACTTGATGTCTCTTCTCCTAGCGAAATTCCTCTTAATTCTTTAACTCTACTTTTTCCTACCAGATTAATAATGAATCTTCTTACATAGTATACTTGACCTAAAAATCTCTAAAGTTCCTTCTTATTTTGAGATGGTTTTGCTTCGAGAATGGTTATTGCTATATTCTTATCCAATTCAATTCCTCTGTTGTAAGTTAGAAATCCTAAATAGTTCCTTGCTCTTACTCTAAAAGCATACTTTAAAAGATTCAAATTTAATTTATGCGTTCTCATTCTATATAAGGCTTCTTCTAAATCATAAATATGATTTACAATTTGTTTTGACTTCACAACAATATCATTTATGTAAACTTTGAATGTATACCCTATTAAGTCATAAAAAATGGTATTCACGGCTTTATGGCATGTGGCACCTTCATTCTTTAGCTTGAAAAGCATCATAACTCACTCAAATGTCCAAATGAATCCTGGACATCTAAACTATTTTAGAAATATCATCTTCAATTGTAAAAATCTAGCTATAAGCTAAAAAATAATTCAAAAAGGAGAATAAAGAATGTCTAACTGTCGCATCTATTAACGAACTTGCAATTGGCATCGTGTGTGTGTGTGTCTATATATATATATATATATCCTTGAAGTCTACATATATTCTTATTTTTCCATTTTTCTTAACCACATGGACAACATTCGCTAACCACTCACTATATCTGGTTGGTCTAATAAGACCAATTTGACATAGTTTTTCAATATCTTCTTTGATCTTCAGTGCGACTTCTTTTAACCATCGCTTAGGAAGTTGATGATGAGGGCAAAAAAGTGTGTCTTACTAATGTCATACTCAGCACTGGCATCTCAATATAATTCTATGCAAAACAATCCTTGAATTTTTTTCAAAAGTTCTACTAGTTCTAGCTTTATCTTTGAATTTAGGTCTTTATTAATAAAGACTCTAAGGATTTCTCCAAAGCCACTCATATTCACTTCTTCTAATGATTCTTGATTTTAACCTTTACAATCATCAAACTTTTCTAAAGTAGATTTCAACTCCTGTAAATATCATTAGCCATTTGTAAAATGAACAACCTAAGCTTAAAGTAGTTGAAATTTTCGTGATTTGCTATTTTTTCACATTATAAAGTGAATATAACAATGTGTTCCATAGTGGATTGAGCATCTTTGCTAGAAAATAATTTGAATTCGAGAATTTTATAGCCTTGAGGATAAGGATTTTGATGATCTATCTGATTTAGATAAGGCTTGTGTAATTATAGGTGGCCAAGCTGTCTTAAATCAGGCCCATACAATTTCTATACCGCTTCCCTAATAACTTCCATATCAACTTTATAATCTCATTTGTTGCAGGTGAATAATGGGATTGCAATTTATAGTTGCAATGTTACTTCCCTCACCATATTATGGTCCATTAGCTTTAGTCTTCCCACTAAATCCTTATCTATCTGGAATTTAGGTCCTAATTGCATATATCAGCCATTACCAAGATTCATATAAGGAGGCACCGTATGGATATCCTCTCTCCTGTGCGGATGGGTATATTTTTAATCCATACAGGAAACAACCAGAAGGTGGCTATATTCTCTAGCTTCCATTGCATTAGGAGTAGAATACCTCCTAAGTCCTTTTGATATTTGCATTGCTAGAACGAGCAAATTCTGCCTAGTAAATTGTATTAGAGCGATAAGCAATTTGTCTACTTTCTCTGTCAAGGCTTTGATTACGTCAACTGTGGAGTCCGCGTTGGACTATAGCACTTTGTTTGCTCGTATGACTTTGATCCGTTGCAATGATTTTGGGTTCTTGTCTACAGGAAAGCTAAATGGAGAAGAAGTTTCTTCTTAAGATTTTCTACCATTTGCCGTACAAAGCCTTCATTTTTTACTAGTTTACGGACTTCCTGCGTTAGGGATGGAGGCAAAACGATTTCTTTTTCATTTCATTTTCTTGACATCGGGGTCTTACTAAGTATGTCAAATTGATTGGTGTTAATTTAGAATATAGGCATGTTAGGGAAGAATTTTCCCAAAATTTGTACGTGACTTTTATCGAACATATAAGTGGGTTTCGAAAAATTTAGAAAATAAAATTCTAAGCTACCAAAATGCTTAAATGTAATGAAATAAAATTGGATTGAAGAAAGTAATAAATTGTTGAAACAAGGATTCATAAACTAGAAAAGAGAATTCAATACGAAAAAAGGTGAATTCACAAAGCAAAGAAAGCTAGAAAATAACAATGTGTATTTGAAATACGTTGGTTGATCTCTTTGGAGAGCAATATATGTTGTATTTTACTGATACGGGGATGGTGTTATCACCATTTCTTTCTCATAGTGCTAATGAATTTATAATAGTAGTTTTTGTTGTAAACTTCCACTACCTACATTTTAGCTAATTACTTACCACTTTCTTCTTAACGCCCACGTTTTGGAGTTTTGCCTATGTAAGTATTTAACTTCCATTCCACTTGTCTATGTTTTTGTCCACCTTCTATTATTCTCTTAACTTCCATTTTCTACCCCAATATCTAACTTCCAATCCATTAGCATATATTTCAGCTAATTACCTCTTTGCATTTAAAAAAAAACACTTGTTAGTTCACCTAGAATTCTTGAATTCTGATCATCTCCATTGATCCTCATACACGTAAATTCTGTAGTCAAATGAATTTCAAGACTTTCATATTTGGGTCATTTTCACTTTTGATCCAAATGGGCTGAATTTTCTTTAGGCTATCAACAGACGTTAATAATTAACAATTAAGTATCGGAGGATAATCGATTGTATTTAAAATTAAGTGTAAAATTAAAGGAAAGTGAAACCATAAAATCATTTGGTGTATTTAACAATATTTTCAAATACTAGTAATCCAATATATTTTGATTATGGCACTTGACTGATATAAGATCACTGAATTGGTTCCTAAATTTAAATACTTTCAAATTATTTATTTATAATTTATATTATAGTAAAGAAGGTATTGCATTAGTTTCAAGTGCTTGAATATATAATGGGTGGTTATAAATGAAGAAAAGTAGAAAACTCACCATGGACTTAGAATTCGGATCAAATGTGTTCAGGTAAAGATTTTAATTAGAGGTGTATTAACTTATCTAATTTGTACTTATAAACATATACTTCAAATTTAGTGTTTTTCTCGAAAATACTATTTATTACATCATTTCTAGTTGTATATATCAGCACCAAATTTAATGTTATTTTTTATTTTAATCAACTAATTATTAAAAACTTTAATTCATTTCTTGAATTTTGTTCTTTATTCTATACTGACACTTTCACTAATGTCCAGAACAAAAATTCTACATGACATCAATGGAATTAAAATTAAACATACAATTAGCAATGACATGTGTATTCTGTTTAAATATCGCATTAACATTAGTGAAAGTTTTAACATTAAATAATTAGTATAATTTAAAATATAATTTAACTATTCCATGTCGGATTCTGCTTCCTCCATAGGAACATCATCATTTAGACATATACTCTAGACAAATGAAGACGATATTGCATTTAATAACTAAAAAGTGTCTAGAAAATATATGATTCTAAGCTTCTCACACAATCTTATATACATTGAAAGATAACCCCCGCATTATATGGTTAAACAATATGTAAAATAAGCTAAGAATTGTAAGGACTCTCGTAAAGGGCATGAGGCTAAAAGGTCTTCTGTTCAAATCCCTTTACTCACACTCTCTTGATCGAGCCTGACGTACAGTGCTTGCCTAGTGTGGAGTACCTGATTGGCATGATTTGCAGACTATTGCGTCAATATGAAAGTTTACCTAGTGCGCATCCAAAGGATAGCAGCTGTTAGAATATATTTTATATATTCTTTGTTTGGTTTTGGCATTTTTGAATTGGACATATAAGGAAATCACGTAAATTAAAATCATGAAGATGGGTGCAGCTTGTGAGACT
>JAOTAY010000003.1:5494067-5504081 GCA_025629805.1 Erythroxylum baracoense | reverse complement strand
AGAGGGCATCAGCAGGGAGATTCTCTCGCCCAGGCTTGTAACGAATCTCAAAGTCGTAGCCAAGGAGTTTGGATAACTAGTGCTGCTGTTCGGGCGTTTGATAGTTTGTGTGAGGAGAGCCTTGAGGGGCTTGTGATCTGTCACGAGAACAAATTTGTGTCCAAGAAGGTATTGCCGCCAACGTTTGATAGATGCTATAATGGAGTGCATCTCCCTCGCGTACGTTGATTTATCTCGCAGGTTCTGATGAAGTTGTTTGCTAAAATAGGCAATAGGGTGTCCGTCTTGAGAAAATACAGCTCCAATCGCGTTCCTCGAAGCATCTGTCTGCAAAAAAAAAGTTTTAGTGAAATCCGGTAAGGCTAAGACAGGGGTATTGGAAAGGGCTATCTTCAGGGTCTGAAATGCTTCGTTGGTAGACTGTGTCCAGACAAAGGCATTTTTACGAAGTAGGTTGGTTAGTGGCGTGGCTAAATGAGCAAAGTGAGGGACGAAGCGCCTATAGTAGCCAGCTAACCCTAAAAAGGCTCGTAGGTGACTGACAGTTGAGGGGGTGGGCCAAGACTGGATAGCATTTATTTTTTATGGGTCGACAGCGATTCCAGAGGCTGAAATAATGTGACCTAAATATGATATAGAGGTGGCGCCGAACACGCATTTGGCTAAGTTGACATGAAAAGACTGGTCTTTGAAGATTTGAAAGACAGTTGCCAGGTGGGATAGGTGGGACTCCCAAGATGGAGACAGGATCCTTTGTCCAATTTTTATGGTGTCTTATTCTGTCCCATGAATCTCAGCCATTCATTTATGCGGGCCCCGCATTTATTTGTGTGAGACCCACGCGAGACTCACATAAATGAATGGCTAAGATTTAGGGGACAGAATAAGACACCATAAAATTAGACAGAGGATCCAGACTCTCTAAGATGTGCTATAGACGAGAATATCGTCGAAAAATACAAGCACACAGCTACGGAGGAGTGATTTGAACTAGGCATTTATCTCGGCTTGGAAGCTAGAGGGCGCATTGTAGAGGCCAAAAGGGAGGACAAGGAACTCATAATGTCCCTCAAGGGTTCGGAAGGCCGTTTTTTCTGCATCTGTGGGAAACACCCTTAACTGGTGATACCCAGCTTTAAGGTCTAATTTGGAGAAAACAGTGGCGCCATGGAGTTCATCAAAGAGCTCATCTGCTGTAGGAATAGGAAATCGATCTTTGACTGTTATAGAGTATGCTCTATAATCCACACAGAATCGCCAGGAACCATCTTTCTTTTTGACAAGTAAAACTGGTGAGGAATATGGACCGTTGCTGTGCTGAATAATACCGTCAGAGAGCATAGCGATGACTTGTCGCTCGATTTCCTCTTTTTGAAAATATGGGTAACAGTATGGGTGCAAGTTTACCGGTGCGGCTCCTGGCTGAGACGTGATTCGGTGCACTGCGTGGCGAACAGGAGGCAGTCCTTGTGGCTTCTCAAAGATAATATGTGACGCTGAAGTAAAACCAGAAAGTCACGAGTAAACTCGTCAGGTGCGGCGGAATTCACAACAGGTGTGGGTGGGGTAACAGGTGACGCAACCAGGAGGTAACACGTTGCTATGGCGTTTGTGGACATATCCCGTTGTAACTGGTTAACCGATATGACAGAGAGTTCACCTGGTTTAATACCATGTAGTTGGATCTCTGCCTCCGCAACAATGAACTTCATCCATAGTTCACGGTAATAAAAAACAACGGGTCCAATGTGAGCCATCCAATCTACACCCAAGACGACGTCTGCCCCATATATTGGTAAGACAGAAAGATTGACAGAGAAATTGGTGATCAGTAATAGTTACCGTCACATTTTCGCAGAGGCCAGCGCAGTCCAAAGATTCGCCGTTCCCTACTGTCACGTTCAAGTATCGGGAACGTTGGACGGGTAAGTGAAGGAAATGAGCTATCCTGTTCTGAATGAAGTTATGGGTAGAGCCTCCATCAATGAGGATGACCACACTGTGACCTGCGATGGTTCCATGGACTCGCAGGGTACTGGGTTTGTCACGCCCCTCCAACGCATGCAAGGATATTGAAGGTAAAGTCAGGTCACTTGGTTAGTTCGTGATTTCCATGGTCTCAGGAGATAGGTCGATGAGGTCATCCGGAGAAGTTTCAATAAAGACAAAGTTCTCTAATTCGTCTGCCACTAAACAATGAAATTGAACCTTGGAACATTTGTGGCCAGCAATATATTTTTCATCATAGTTGAAACAGAGCCCTTTTGCACGACAGGCAACCATTTCGGCTGGGGTAAGTCGTTTGATGGGTATCTTGGTTCCTACAGGTAAGGTGCTGGACAAGGGTGGGTTTGATGTGGTTGAACGTGGCGAGCATATGGAAGGGTGTGAGTTGTGAGAGGTATGACTTGGTGGGGTCCAATGCAAAGCTTGCCAGTTGGATTCAACAATCTTTGCCATGTCGACAGTGGCTGTAACTGAAGTGGGTTTGAGCAAGTCAAGTTCTCGCTTTATGTAGCCTTTGAGGCCCGAAAGAAAGCAGTTAAGGAGTTGCTCTTTTATAAGACCATGGGAGCAAATGGAGAGCTTCTCAAATTCTTTCATGTAGTTATGGACAAAGGAAGTTTATTGGATTTTGAAAAGAAGAGCTTGATGGTTTACATATTGGGAGGGCCCAAACCTGCTGAGCAGATCCATGGTGAAGTTTTCCTAAGAGGTTAAGCGGTTATTGGCATGAAGCCATTGAAACCATTGTAAGGCTTCTCCTATTATATAGAAAGAGGCCAGATCTAACTTTTGATTTGATAGGGTGCGATGGAAGATGAAGAATCGTTCTAGTTGAAAGAGCCAACCAGAAACATTATCTCCAGAGAAAAAAGGAATTTCTAATTTAGGGATACGGACTGTAGGCAGGGAGGATGGGTCAAGTTGGAGTGGTTGGGCTGTTATCGTGGAAGAGGATGCGGTGTGAACTTGGGGGAGCTTGGTATGGGTAGTAAGGGTTGTGGGTGTAGTAGGGATGCCGTTTGCTTTTTCACACGAGATAAGGTCAACATCAAGGCTTTGTGGGATTTTTGCAACCATTCAGTGGTTGCGACGTAACGAACAAACTCTTCAGATTAAGAGTTCATGCGGGCAAACATAACTTCCAAATCTTTGGAAACTTTGTGAAAAGCTTCCTTCATAGCTTTGTAACGAGTGGTGGTACCTTCTGCCATGCTAAAGGCTGGATGGGAAGGCTCAATGAAAGCACTAAATGATGCAGAAGGGTGAGGGAAAGAACGAAGATAGCAGGAGAAGAAGAAGGGGATGAGAATACAAAGATTTTAGGGAAATTTATTCATATCCAGCTAGTATCGTTCATTCATATATATAGGTCTCGATTCCTAATTGTTGTAACTAATTTCCTTAATTTGCGCTACACATAATCATTGAAATACGCTGGTTTCCTCGTAGTGCGTTTGTAGGCTTTTGTCGCCACAGTGGGTGCTATAATCATTGTTTCGTTTGGTGTTGTCTGCTTTTGCGTGTCTGTTGGAGTAGCATTGTTGGGGTAAGGTTCATAGGCTCCTAGATCAGATTTGCAACTGCTACAGCAAGGCATATAAAACAAACGGCTTATAACAGGGGATTTAATTGTTGTTTCAATTCATCAGAAGTGGAAAGTAACAGAAGATTTCATACAGGCTCTCTAACTTTTTAACACAAATGGATCTAATTGATCTTCACTCTATAAGTTGGCTACTCACTTGATCTAATAATCAGCAAGGTACCTTACTTATGAGAAAGAAATTAGACAGAACTCTTATGAACTCATTATGGTTAAACTAATTCCCTACTTCCTTTGTTCACTTTGGGGAAAACTTGATGTCTGATCACTCACACATGTTGATTCAGAAACTCTCTAGCTTTAAATCCATGGGAGCACTATTCAGATTCTTCAATGCAATAACTAGTATAGTGGTTTCTCAGATCTTGTTAATACCTATTGGCATGCTGAGGTTACTGCTTACAAAGCATATCAGTTCATGTTTAAGCTCAAGAGTGTGAAGGCAGCTATTAAACAATTCCTATTAGGCAGGCAGTCTAGTTTGCCTATCTTGAAGGAAAAACTCACCCTAGCTCAACAAAATTGTTATATGAATCCTTGCAATCTTGAGTGTCGACAGATAAATATACAAGCTCTACAGTCTTATCAGAAAGCGCTTAAGTTTCATAATTCAGTCCTAGTCTAGAAAGCACGATTAGTTTGGATTTAGGACGGAGACTCCAATACTAAATTCTTTCACTCCTCATTGTTGGCTCGAAGGAATATTAATCAAATTCCTATACTCCTTGATGGCCGTGAGAGAGAACACACTGATCAAACTAGCCATCTGCAACTAGCTCGAGAATATTTTATGGCACTAATGGGTACAACGGTTGCTACTTCACCAGGCTCTAGTATATGCGGCCTGTTTGATTGTAATCTTGGGCTGGAAACTATGAATGACATCTAATCCCCGGTTACAGTTAATGACAGCTTGCATCCGTCTAAATCCTCTAACCCTGATGGCTTTACTGCTTTATTCTTCCAGTACACATGCAAAATTACTAGGGATTTGCTTATTGAGATCGCTTAGGAGTTCTTTAGGTCAGCCAAACTTCTATAAGAAATAAATCATGCTTATATCTGCTTAGTCCCTAAGAAGCTTTGACCCACTTTCCTGAGTGACTTTTGACCAATTTCCTATCGCAACACTATTTATAAAGTGATTACGAAGATTCGAACTGAAAAGTTTAAATTGGCCTTATCGAATATTATCAATCCTGCTTAAGGTGCCTTTATGCCTGATAGAAATATTGATGATCATATCCTGCTAGTTCAAGAGTTGACGAAAGACTATAATTCAGGCAAAGAAAATCAAAAGTTGCCTTTTAAAGATTGATTTCTTTAAGGCTTTTGATACCGTTAGCTGGGACTTCATAAGAACTTGCCTCGAGGCTATCCATCTTCCTACTCACCTGGTACATCTGATCATGGTTTGCATACAATCCTCCTCTTTGAGTATTCTTGTCAATGGTATTCCTACCAAACCTCTCAAACTAGCTAGAGGCATTCGACAGGGAAATCCAATATCTCCATATATATTCACTCTAGTTATGGAGGACTTTTCCAGGCTCTTAACAAAGCTTATAGCTTCTAATGGGGGGTTCAACTGTCATTATCTTTGTCAAGAAACCAACCTCACCCATATTATTTACGTAGATGATCTTCTACTTTTTTGTGAAGCCGATGTCCACTCTATCAATATTATGTTGTAAGCTCTCAACTTATTTGAGCAATGGTCTACCCTCAAGTTTAACTCTAGTAAAATCAGCTTCTTTCTTTCTGCAAGTGTTTGGAATTCGGAAGAGATAAGAAGACTCACCAGATTTGCCACAATCTCTCATACCCTCAACTATTTGGGTGTCCCTATTACAGCTTCCAAGCCTAAATACTATAATTGTGTTCCAATTATCAAAAGGCTAAAGTCTAGAGTTCTGGCATGACAAAATGTGTTTTTATCTTATCCTGTTATATTAACTCTCATCATTTCAATTCTTAGCAGTTTACATACTCATTGGACAACACATATAGTGTTACCTCAGAAAGATATAAAGAAGATGGACAAAGTTATGAAGTCCATCCTATGGTTTGGTAGAGAACTCCAAGAAAGATTGAATTAAATTGAGTGATGTTACTGTCACAAAAAAGAAAGGAGGGTTGGGTATCATTTCTATTAATAACGATGCAGAGGGTACTAATGTGCAAGAGGCTATAGAGATTATACATAGACCAAAATACACTATGGATCAAATGGATTCATAAACACTACTTCCAGCTGACAAATTTTTAAATTGGATTACTCAAGAGCTGGTTCTCCTATCATTAAGCAAATAATGGCTTTACAGGAACTCACTTATCCTTACATACAGCATAGTGTTGGGAATGGAGAGAGGACTTGGATTTGGTATGACAAATGGTTAAACATTAGCCCATTAGTCCACAAACCTAAATTACAACACATAAAACACATATTGCCTTTGATTTAATTTTGAATGGTGAATGGCATGTAGATTTTAGGGGATTCCATACTCTATTGAACTACCTTCCATCCCTTAATGATATACAGAGTGCTGATGTTATTTCCTGGTCTTTAAACTAGAATGGGGTTTTCTTTAATAACTCTTGTTATCAACTATTTAAAGAAGAAATGGTTGATGTGCCTTAGTTTAATCTTTTATGAAGAAACACTGTTAGTCTCAAGGCTTCTTTTATTACATGGCTTGCAATCAAAAACAAACTTCAAACTAAGAGTCAATGGTATGGCATTATGACACCACTTGCTTACTTTATTATGATATTGCTGTTGAAGACAGGGAACACTTGTTTTTCCATTGCCCTTATATTAAGGCAATTTGGAGTAGAATCTTGAATATGTTACCTCATAATCTTTCTAGTTATAATTGGAAGCAGACATTAAATTGGGTCATAGCTAATTCGGAAAGGAGTAAACCCAATGTTGTTCTCTTCAAAGCAGCATATACAATTGTCATATATAACATATGGAGGGAACGGAATAGTAGACAATTTATTGATAAGAGGGTAGAGAAATACTTGCTTGTGGATAAAGCCATAGACTTTATCAGAGCTTGCTTGTATGCTAAACATATGCAAGAATCTCTGTCTATGGATATGAAGAGAATGTGGGGCTTGTAATTTTTATGTTTTCATAGTGAGGCTTATGTTCTATTTTTTGGCTCCTTCCTTTTGCTTAGACAATTAGGCTTAGTTCCCTTTACGAGACTAGGCATCTAGCCTTGAACTCATTGTAGTGTTGATCTAGTTTCTTTTATAAATTTCTTCATTCATTTTTTTAAAAAAAAAGGTCAAACAATGTCTTTGGTTTTTTGGAAACTCTTGGATCATAGTTACCAACCACCTAAAGCTATTTTAAAAGAAGAATCATAATGGTTTAAAAACCATATTTGACAAAGAATATACATACCAAGTACATTGCTCAATTTACACCTGATGGTTGAATTGCTCCAAAGTTCAAAAGTTATTAACAGTACTTAAGTTAATACTACTAACTTTGGGTGTCAAAGGAATTCTTTTTGGAATGATATTAAAAGTATTCAGCCTAATATCCCAACTTCTTCGAACATCTTAAGAGACTTCAACAACATATTATATACACACGAATATAAGGATTATAACTTGAATTTGAACTATATTAAGACAAATTTTAGGACTATGTGAGTCAGAATAGGATAAATGATTTTCAACATGACCACTTCACATGGTCCAACAAATAGTACTAGAATGGCTAGTTAGAAAGAAACATGATCATACTCTGGTCATTGCTATACGTTTGAACCAAATTTCTTTGAACAATGTCCACTTCATTCACTAGCTCACCTTTGATCATTCTCCAATAGAAGTTCTAATAGACACGTCTATATACCATAGAAAATTCTCTTTCATGTTCAACAACTATCTTTTAAATATTGTGGGATTTGAAGAAGCAGCCACTAAGGAATTGTAGACTACCTGTGACGGATTCAAAAAATTCAAGTATATAATTAGGAAACTCCAAGATATTAAGGAAGAGATGAATAAGTTGAGGCATAATAATACATTAGTATATTCTCAAACTATAAGAGTTATGCTCAATCATAACCGAGGTGAACTCTATGTAGACCCCAGTAATATCAGCCTAAAGAACAAAGAAAAACATGCTATACGAAGCTAGATCCAGACCTTTAATCCAATGGAGGAGTATAAGTGATAATATTCTTCTAATGCAAGAGCTATTCAAAGATTACTAGAGCAATAAAAATATAAGAAGTTGTACAATGAAAATTAACATTCATAAATCCTTTGATATGTTAAATGGAGATTCATTCATAAAGCAACGAAGGCGTTGGGTTTCCATATAACTTTATCAATAGGATTAAGCTTTGTATAACAACCTCTTTCGATATTCTAGTAAATAGGGAGCCATTATAAGTATTCTAAGGAAAGTAAGGGATTAAAGCAAATGAACCCTTTATCCCTTTACCTTTTCATAATATGCATAAAAGTGTTATTTAGGTTGATTGAAAAGGAAACTTGCGCAAGGATAACAATGGGCCAGCCCATGAGCCCAGAGTTTAGAAGAATTGATCATTGGTGCAGTTTGGACCTAGGAGCGCAGGCCCTAGCCTAATTTACAAACTGACGTTATTTTATACTTTTAATTTTTAAAAAATACTTTTAAAAAATTGATAGAACTGTCTCATGCCATTCCTAAACTTGCGATATGTGGCCATTCAATTTTCACTATAAATGCAAAAAGATAAATTTCAATCACTTACCTTTTATTGATGATTTAGTTATCTTTCGTGGGGGTAAAGAAACTTCAGTGAGGATCCCTATCTTAATAGTTCGTAAGTTTAATGAGCTTTTAAGATCAATAATCAACCTCAATAAGAGCTGTACTTATGACTCTTTGTACAATTCCTAATAGCAAAGCAATTGTAATGTAGTATGTAACTACACATAAAATATACTATGCCCCTAAGGGGTGGTCGAGTTGGTGAAGTGAAGGGGCATGAGGCCGAAAGGTCGTATGTTCAATTCTCCCAACCTACGCTATCTCGATCAAGTCTGTCGTACAGGGCATGCTTAGTGTAGAGTACCGGTTGGCCTGATTTGTAAGCTATTGCGTCAATCCGGAGGTTTACCCAGTGCACATCTAAAGGGTAGCGGTTAGGGGTTCCTTCGTTTTAAAAAAAACTACATTAGTGAAAGTTAATTAAATTTCAATCATTTAGCAGCAGATTCTGGAATGCATACATAAATAATATCAGTGTAAAACATACCTTAAAATTTTTTTAAAATCTTATCCAAGATTTATTACAAATTTAAAGCACAACTAACTATTATTGCTTTACAAGTTGTCCTAACTTACACAATTAATGCTCCCATTTAATAGTCAAACGTTTTTTGTAGACACTTCAGCCTATAAGTTGAAACATTGTATGCCCTCTACTAAGAATCAAATCCATAGAAATAAACAAGAAATTTGAACCGAGTATGAATCTCTCGTACAGATTTGTGTTGCTGTTCTTATACATTACTTGGGTGAAGTCTATCCTTGCAACATCTGAACCAGTTTCTTCTTCTAATCATAAAACCACCGTTACAGTTGAAAACCATATGAAGGACGGATCAAACTTCACTATTCACTGCAAATCCAAAGATGATGACTTGGGACCCCATGTGGTTCAAGTTGGAAGCCCATACGAATGGAGATTTCGCGTCAACCTTTTCACTACAACCTTATTCTTTTGCAATACTTATTGGAAAGGTAAATTCATAGGTTTTAATGGCTTCGAAGGCGAAAGAGATTTCATCAGGTGTCCGCATCACTGTGTTTGGAGATTCTCTGAAGATGGCTTAGCTGGTTATGACGAACGACACCCGGACCCAGATCTTCACTATGTGTGGAAATGACCGAAAGTAATTCTTTTCGAAGTGGAATAAGTTTTCAGTTTCACATCTAACTTCATCCATCATTTTAGTAAACTCGTTAAGAATTACAATATAAAAAGCTCCAATTATGTTCTTATCAGGCCAAAACTCAAGAGACTTGTGATTAATGTAAAAACGGAGATATCTAAATTTATGAAATACATAATGCACCTACTAAGACAGACATTTTTTAACATTTAATAATAAGCTTTTAAGTCACAACCTCAAGTTTAAGCAAAAATAAAGTGGTACTATTAATATCATGTTATTATTATAATCATCTCACAAAATCTCAAGTTATTAGTTAATGTCTAAAATAGAATGAATATAATAAAGATGTATGCATAATTTTTATAAACATAACAGGATCTAGAAATTCATAAAACTCACAAATATTCAATCATGATTATAATATTTTATTTTAATACAAAGATAAAGATTTTAAATATCAGCCTTTGTCCATAGCTCAGTGA
>JAOTAY010000003.1:5431203-5442293 GCA_025629805.1 Erythroxylum baracoense | reverse complement strand
TCATCCCACACTAGGGGAGTAACAGCATTTGATGTTTTCACCACTTCGAGTCGTCTCTCTTGTCTCTTCACTGCAAAAAATGAAACAAAAAATTACCAGTTATTCAAGAGTACATTGCTAAAACATCACAGGTCATAACATCGGTAAGAAAAGCTTTCCCCTCTTAGCACTCACTTTAACCTTCACTATTACATACATCTACCTTCCTTGTTTCTTATCTTCTTGTCAGGAAACAAGAAACGGTTACTAGTCAATGGCTCCTAACAACAGGGAAAATTCACAAAACCCAAAATATAAACAAGAACAGATAAAAAGGAAAAGAATAAAAAATTCAGCAGGACTTGAGCATGTTATAACAAACCAAACGAAAGGTTTGGCCCCAGCAAAGGAAAAGAGGTTTGCTGGAATATCTCATTACGATTGGCAGTCGACATGAGACTCAGATGCATCACATATCCAATCAGTGTGTCATCTCAGTGTACATTAGAGCTAAGGTTGAAATTCCTGATTCAACTTTTAAGCCAGAACCAAAAAGGAAACATATAATGATGCATATACGTATGAACATGTGTTTTGCAAATGAATGATGCATGAATATACCAAAAAGTAGCCTTAGCTAAATACTTCTGGAGTGAGTTAGAAAGGGGAGGCATGGGATGCAAATTGACAAATCATCCCAACAGATAGACCTCCATATGAAATCTTATTTTGCAAATGAAGCCTAGACCTGACCAGACACCCTTGCTTCCCTTTCCTGATAAATAAATTTACTATGCCTCTACCGAAATGACAAGACCTGGTCCAAGAGATGGGAAAGACTTACAAACAAGCCAAACCCATCCAGAACCAAACAGTGTAAGGGCTGCTTCTATAAATTTGTCTTTAAAATTGGTAAATGAACCAAAATCCTTTTCAATCTGCTGAAGAACACCAAGTTGAGGCGTACCCCCTCCTCCTGGTTGCATGGATTCCCAAAAGAAATCATGATTCCAGACCTGCAATATAATTCAGATATTGGTTTTCATATAATCATTCGTAGCAGTTCTTCTAGCCTAAGAACCTTGTAAATAATTTGAACATAAGAGACTTGATACGGGCAAGACCACCCAAAAGATACATTTAGGCTTCAGTTAGAGAACCAATAAATCTGTGTGAGAATGCAATTGATCCATAGACCATATTAATAGTATACCTGAGCGGCAATGTTGAACTCAGGGAAGGGGCTCCCGTTGTTATATGTAGCTTTCACAAGTTCATCCATGGTATACCCATACAAGATGTCATTTTTCCCTAGCGCTGTATTCAAACCTTCCAAATACTGACGATGATGTTCTCCCCAGTGCTTCTGTAGTGTCTTCTGACTCATATATGGCTCTAAAGCATCCTAAGATATCAAACAAAATTAAGTCCATTCAACATAGATATCAAACAAAATTAATTATATTCAACATACTGGAGACAGCAAATCAGTTAAAATTTTAGTGTACGAAACACAAAACTTTTATTTTCATATTCAACAAACATATTTTCTTAATGGTAAACATAGAATGACAATTTTATCTAATCCCAACAAAAATTTCTCGTTAAAGAAGTTCACCAAGATGGAAGTGATCTTCTCCACTCCATTTTCACCGATAACTAAAGATGTTTCCTTCAGAAGTTATTATTATGATTCAAAAAGACTGCTTAATCGAAGCAATTCAGAGAATCATAAGGAGAAAAAGCGATCACCACTTACGAGTTTGTAGGGAGGTGTCTTCAAGCCATAGTAGGCAACAACTTTTGAAGCTCTTTGGCTCCTATCCAACAGCCTCTTCTGCTGCTTATGCTTATAGAAAGAGACCCAAATGAGCAATTTTCAGAATGGAGTCAACTTTTTGATGCATATTCAAACAAATGTGTCTTTGCACGTTCCAAGGTCACCGAAACTCAAATGAAGTAAATGAAAATCGAAACATTTTTGTTACTAACAACAACAGTGGACTTATAAATAAGCAAAAGCAAGTCTTTCTACTTTTTCCCTTATGTTACTTCTTTCCTAATTCGGCAATCCAAGCATTTAACAGAACCGAATGGTAAAGCAAGACAGAACAGTTCCAAAGAAAGCAAAAGAGCGGAAACATTAGTTGGTTAAGATAAAGCAGTGAAAGCAACAAACCAGAGAAGGGAGAGTCTTCAAATGAGTTAAATGAAGCTGGGAAGTTGGAGCAACAAGAGTACAACTACAACTACTACACCACCACCCCATCTCTTTGGTTTCTCTGTTTCTTTTGTATTGCTTCCGTTGAGAGATGGGGCTTTAGGACAGTGTCGTACGAAATGGGGTTTTAGGCAGTTCTGTTCAAATTAAAATCAGTTTGGGCTTTCTGTAGTAATTGAGCTCGGGCGGAGCCTCCGGCCCGAGACACGACTGGCATATGCAAAACAATTTTGAAATTTTTAAAAAATAAATAAAAAGTCGGCAAGATTAACTTACATTTTCATAAAAATGTTATAAGGTATAGTATTAGTTTATATGTAAATTAATTAATTAATCAAAGAGATAATGAATTAAAAACCATAAAATTTTTTAATTTTTAATTTTAGTATTAACATATTAAAATCTTAAGTAAATATTTTAAAATTTCATTGAAATTTCAAATATTATTTTTATTAATATTTTATTTAAATAACTTGAAAAATATGTGAAAAATGATATTTTGAAATTTTACTTAATTTAATTTCAACTTTTTTAACATGACTTTTAAATTTTAAATTTTAATTTTTGTAATAAATACATCAATTTTTCATCATCATCACACTCAATCTGAATCTCGCATTAAAGTAGGGTCTGGAGAGATTTGACAGTACACAACTTTACTCCTATAGAATAAAGAGATTGTTTATGGTAGAACTACGTGCAAATGTGATAATGCAAAAGTGATGTAGATTAAAAAAGTAGATATAGAAAGCCGATATATTAAAATAGTAAGTAAATAAAATTAAAATTAATTAATTAATAAATAAAATAAAATTATTCAATATGAATGAATAAAATCACGGACAAAATCTTCAGAATTAAAAGTAGAATATCAGTTAAAATTTGGAGTTTAGAGCCCTTTTTTCTATTATGAGTTTAAAATATTATTTCTTATTTAATATTTAAAATTTATGTATAATAATGTCATTTAATTTTTATATATTAGCTAAACCATTAAATATTATTGGAGATACCTTTTAATTAAATTATCTAGTTATTAAAATTAAAACATTAAACATTAAACATTGAAAATTAAAATTGATATTTTAATTCATTCTCTCTATATTAATAATATTTAATTAAGAAAATATCAATTAAACTATTGTGTTGTTTACTATTAGTTTGTGCTTGCTCTGTCTCACTTCCCTCTTTGTTCCTTTGATCAGTTAGCTTCCAACATCTTTTGCCTCTCACTTTCACTTTAATATCCTCTTTTCTGGTCTTTTATTCTATAGTATGTCTCAAGTTTACAAAAACCCTAGCTTGGAGATTGGCTCTATTTAAACTTTACTTCGCTTGTGAAATCTTGATTGTGCTGTCACTTTCTCGGGTTATTTCTGAAAATGGGAAACAGAAGGTGACTTTGGGTATTTTGGCCTATTTGTTTTGGGTTTAATCTCTAGTTTTCACTTCGAAATGAAAAAATCTGCAATCTTGTGTGTATTAAAATGTTGTTTTTGTTCCAGGATCATATTTGCGGGAGATGCAGGAGGAGAAGACCCACTGGTATTTGTTTAGTTTTCTTTTTCTTTTTCTTTTTTAATGCAGTGCTTTTTTTTTATTTGTGTTAATATTCCTTAAGTTCCCTTTTTTCCCCATATATTTGTGGTTTCTGCTGTTGCATGTGAGTTGGATCCATCTTTAATTTTATTGGTTTTCCTTAAAAAACTTCTACTGCTTTGTTCAAATTGGTAATCTGTGTCATCTACTCTGTTAATTAATAATACACTGTTTCTTTATATGTGATCACAAATTTTGGTGGTTGTTTTTGTGTTAGTTTCATTTCTCTAACGGGGGCAAGGAACTATTGTTACATTGGATAATGAAAGATCGTGATATGGAAGGAGACAAGTTGCTCCATTTAATTTAACGAGCAAGTCTCTAAATTTAATATTACAAACTATTGCTCGCAGGTAGATCCCAATAGCTACCCTAATTGTTGAAGTAAACGAGAATCATGATTGAGTTGAAAAGATGAGCTTTTTGAGCTCATGTTAGCAGACTTATGAGAACTATATTATTTTATCGTAGATCAAAGTATTTACTAAAGGAATTACGTCTCTTTAGTAGGTCCACATTCAAGCATCAATCCCGTCTCTATAGATTCATAGGGCCTTCGAGACCTAGTTTCTCAATAGGGAATGATCCAGCTGCCCTGGCCGCATTTCTTTCTTCGTCTGAGGGTTCTCTGTCACCCTTTATTGGAGCTCAAATCCATGGATATGTTTTTAAAATTGGATTGCCTAATGATGTTTTCACACAGAATAATTTGATAAGAGCATATGCACACGGTGACCTGTTGGATGATGGTTTTAAGGTTTTTGAGGAAATGTCTCAAAGAAGTGTTTTCTCTTGGACTTTACTCATATCAGGTGCAATTCATTGTGGGAAGTTTGAACTGAGTACGTATATATTTGTGGAAATGATGAGAACTGGGTTAATGCCTAATGAATTTGCCATTGGTAGTGTTATGAAGGTGTGTGCCAGTGCTAGACGTAGTGAACTTGGCACTTCTGTTCACTGTTTTGCTTATAAAATTGGGAAGCAAAGCAACCTACATGTTGTTGGTTCAATTTTGAATTTTTATGCTAAGGTGGGAGATATTGAAGGAGCTGAAAACATTTTTTGCTGCATGGATAATGTAGATACTGGTTGTTGGAATGCTATGATTGGAGGATATACACACTGTGGGTATGGCCCTGAAGCAATCAATTTAATATCTTTAATGCGCTTTGAAGGAGTATCAATGGACAAGTATACATACATTGGTGCCTGCCAAGGGTGCTCACTTGTTTGTAACTTGGATTTTGGTAAGGAAATTCATGGACTAATTGTAAGAAGTGAGATGGATTCTAGTACTTCAGTAATGAATGCTCTTATGGATATGTACATCAAGAGTGATAAAACAAGCTTTGCTTTGAAAGTGTTCCAAAGGATGCATAACAAAGACATTGTATCGTTCAATACTATGCTTGGTTCACAACTTGAAGATCCAAGAGAACTAGTAACCTTATACTATGATTTATTGCTGAATGACGTAAGACCTAACCACATTACCTTCTCTACATTGTTCAGACAAAGCGGGGAGTTACTTCATCTCTATCTTGGACTGCAGTTTTACTGCCTTGCGTGCCATTTTGGTTTCTTTGATTATGTCAAGATCACTTCCTCTGTTATGTACATGCTCTCTAGTTGTGGAGCAATGGAGATGGTACATACTGTGTTTGACAATACATTGTTCAAAGATGTCACCATATGGAATCAATTAATTTCAGGCTGTAGTTGGAATAATGGTGACTTCAAAGCAATAGAAATCTTCTATAGTTTGTTTCAGATGGGAGTTGAAGCAAATGAATGTACATTTACAAATGTTTTGGAAAGTTGTATTAGAATGGAAAGCAAGCAGATGTTCAAGCAAATTCATGGGATTGTAATTAAGTTTGGTTTTTCTTCTGATGGATGTATTTGTAGTTCATTAATTAAAGGTTATGTGAAATTTGGACTGTTGGTTGATTCTTTTGAGTTATTCAGTGGAGTTGAGGAACTAGATTTGCCATCTTGGAGTGTCATGATATCCACCTTAGTGCATCAAGGTTATGATTACGAAGCTATTGGATTTTTCAAAACTTTAATTGATTGTGGCAAGAGACCGGATGAATTTATTTTTGCCAGTATTTTAAACAGTGCTGCTGCTATTGCTGCTTATTATCAAACCAAATTTGTTCATGCGTTTACTTTAAGAACGGGATATGACACATATAGTTTTGTAGCCAGTGCAATTCTAGATGCTTATGCGAAGTGTGGGGACATTAAAAATGCAAGAATGGTTTTTGATCTATCATTTGAAGCGAAGGACATTGTTATTTTCAATGCCATGATCATGGCTTACGCTCACCATGGTCTTGTTGTGGAAGCTATTGAAATTTTTGATAAACTGAGGACTTCCAATCTGCAGCCCAACCAAGCGACATTTGTGTCTCTTATATCAGCTTGTGGCCATTTGGGTCTTGTCGATAAAGGATGTTTTTTCTTTTATTCAATGAAGTCAAAACATGGAATGGAGCCTTCTCCTGATGTTTATGGTTGCTTAGTCGATATGTTCGCACGAAATGGATACCTTCAAAATGCTAAAGATGTGATTGAAATCATGCCTCATCCTCCTTGGCCTGCTATTTTGAGATCCTTGCTTAGTGGTTGTAGAACATATGGAAATAGGGAGTTAGGAGAATGGGCTGCTAAAAAGCTACTGCTACTCGTACCTGAGGATGGTGCTGCTTTTGTATTGCTATCAAAGGTTTATTCCGAGTTAGGTAGTTGGGATGATGCAGCAAAGGTGAGGAAGGGAATGGGGAAGGGGGTACTGAGAAAAGACCTAGGACATAGTTGGATCGAAGCATGAGTTCGGATCTACATAACGTAGGTACTTGCAACTGACAGGTTTTTCAAATGCTGTGTGGATATTGATGGCGATCGTGGTTGAGAGTCTTGCTAAATTATACAGATTTTCAGCACATGAGACCTTGGTACTATTTGTACCTGCTAATTTGTTGTATTTGCACAATCATATATGTTTTTTGATTGATGCATTGGCTTTTTATATATGTTGTCCTCTCGTTTCATTTTAAACGTTGATTAGTGGGCAACAAACTGAAAACTTTGAATAAATTTCAAAAGTTAAGACTGATTATTGGACATACACAAACACACCATTATATATGGAGAGGTGAGATGGTAAAGGGACAAATAGAGGTAGGTTAGAGCTTTGAAGAATTGATGAATGTGATTTATCTCTCATCTTTGTCTTTTCATCTCTTTAGGTCCAATAGACAAAAGAGGATTTCAGATTTTGAAGGGTCTGTTTGTATGGTTTTATCTCGTTTAGTCAATTCTTGTGTGCATAAATTTTCAAAATCTTCAATCTTCATAAATTTGACAAATTTTCTGTGGGACTCATGTTTTCTTCACCTTTAGTGTTCTAGCTCTGCTGATTATTAGTTATATGAAGATGGTTGCGACATTTCTAAAAATGCTTACTCTTGGTAACACCATTGTTATTTCTCCATTCCAAGTCAAAAGTTTTTTATAAAAAATTCTCTTATCATTTGATGAGGGATGAGTTGGACAATACTGCAAATGTATTTGTTCTTGCCTTCCAAAAGCAGAAAAGTGATTGTCCATGGCTTTTCTATCCTGCTTTTGCTGTGTAGTAAAAGAATATTTCTGTAAAAGCTCTTGAAAGTTTATGGAAAATTCCTAAATCATACTTCTGTTTCCTTGCTTTGTAGAAGATGCAATTGTTGAAGCACCTTTTGGATGATATGAAAGGTGAAATGACCTTGTTCACGTTTGCGTCTTTTTCAGGTCTGAAGCAACCTACAGAATTGTGCAATACTGTTCGTTTATTCAGATTGCATGCTACTGTTGATCTCTAGTAGTATATCAAGGCAAAAATTAACCCACTTACTTTGGAAAAAATGACAGAAATCTTCAGTTACACAGCGTGCAGACAGTTGGCAGAAATGTTTTTGGCAATTGCCTTCTTTCATGTTTCTGAATATGTTCTAGCAGTTATGATACATGGCAGATCGAGTGTTACCCTAAAGTCACTTCTGATCAGCAAAAGCTATCTCTTGGCGATGACCTTGTCATTACTGGAGTATGTTATCGAAATTGCTTTATTTCCTGCTTTGAAGGAATATTGGTGGATAAATAATGCGGGTCTCGCAATGGTCGTAATTGGGGAAATCATTAGGAAAATGGCAATTATAACTGCTGGACGAGGTTTCACACATCTCATCAAGATTCATCATGAGGAACATCACAAACTGGTTACTCATGGCATCTATCACTTCGTTCGTCATCCAGGATACTGTGGTTTCCTGATATGGTCAGTCGGCACTCAGATAATGTTGTGTAATCCCATATCAATTGTTGCGTTTGCAGTTGTTGTCTGGCGCTTTTTCGCAGAAAGGATACCTTATGAAGAGTACTTCTTGAAGCAATTTTTTGGTTCACAATACGAGGAATATGCTGGACGAACTCCCTCGGGTGTTCCATTTGTGAAGTGAAAATTCAATGGAATCTTGTAGGTTGTTTCCTCATTCTTGCCGGTCTCATCCATGATTAGGAAATTCACTGAAGACATTTGTGACTTCCTAGAATTCAATGCCATATTTTGATTGAATTGTACCATCCACTTGCGCACTGGCCTTGTGCTCGCGTAAAGCACTTGGCACCAGCAATGGGTAGTTATTGTGATAAACTTCAGAGGTTGGTTTGCCAATGTGATCACTTCCCTAAGCAGTTTTATCAGAAAACCCATCAGAATGATTAGATCCTAACATCAATTGACTTAAGGTGTGCCTGCAAGACATTGGTTCTTCCCTTTGTCAGTTCCCATCTTGGGCTACCTAACTCCATACAGCATGTACCATCAACACAAAATTCCTGTCAAACCAGTTGAAGCTAATTCGAAACCATTTAATGCAAAAGGTTAGCAAACTAAAATAGCCCTTCCGACCCGTGGGTTTAGCTTGGTATCTTAGAAATTTCTCAGGCCCCGTGTTACTTGCACGTCCACGGTCGGGTAATTGTTAGATGTGTTATTCCCACGTCGGGTAATCACAATAGTCAAAGAAAGTTGGCATACCACAATGTCTACATGATCATCATCTTGTGAGGTCAGATTTATTCCTCCACCTCCATGTTTGTAGGTCACTAAGACCTGTTTTATTCCAGAGAACTTGGGATTGCTTTAGGAGACCAGCTTGTATTAATGTGTTAGTTTTGTTTGTCGTGTATGCTACTTATTATCCACTAATCAATTGGCACAACTGCACATCTGCTGACCAGATGTCAGTGTAGTGTATGTCTCCTTCTAGCACATGATGTCACTGAGTAATCCAAACAAAGAAGACATTTAGAGATCAGAAGCAAGAACAGCCAACCTATGTAGCCTATGTTCGTGTTTTGTTCTGTGCAGTCAGGAAAATGGTTGGTTTGCCTTCTTACTTGGTTGCTTCTTCTCGTTAGTCAATTCCTCTTGCAAAACTAGCTTAGGTTGCTCACCTTGTAGCATTTGTGAATTGTCTGCTAAAACTTTACATGCTTACCGTCTTACCATTGGTTTTAATCGCTAGAAAGTAGAACTTCTCTTTTAGTTATAACCAGATCCCTATACATAAACTTCTTAAGGAGTAGTTCAAGAGGAGTCTTGCCAAGCACTTTGAAATTTCTGAGTTTAAATTCTTATGGAATATATTCAGCATCTCAATCTCATAACATATTAAAGGTTAAGCTTAAACCTAAATCCCGACTTCTCCATAAAACTAGTTCTAGTAAGTGAAAGAACTCATTCAAAATAACAAAAGACTTTGAAATTCAGTGAAGATTTGGATAAGAGTTACTTGATCTGATCAAGCTTTTATACATGTGGACCAAACCAAGTCTCCACAACTTCCATACAAAATCTTTCCAAATTCTTGAGGGCCAAGCTTTATCTATACATGCTTGCCCAGGTGACCTTGCCCATGCTTTGGAAAACATTTGCCCACCACACCACCCAATCCCTGTCCAGAACTAATATCAAAACAGGACACCACACCAATAGCCTAAACACTCTCTTGCTGCTATGTACTATGCTATTCTTTATGACCAAACTTAACCAATTCTCTTATAGGATGCAAGCAAAAATATAGGTGTATATATTATATATAAAGAGTAATAATGACAGAAAGGGTCTTGTCATTACAGCACATCTTTAATCTAAAAATAAACCTTTCAAGGCCAGAACTGGGGACCCTTTGCAGCTTTTGAGCCATCTCCAATACTTGTTAGCTATGTAGCATAGTCAAAAAGCTCCTTATCCCATATATCTCTTTTAGACATATTCCTTTCATGATAACTTTAATTTTTCAAATAACACGTTATGATTTTAACTAAGAAGGTTTCAAATTCTTAAAGGGTATGCTCTGTGACCTAAAATCATATCAATAATTGAGACACCACTCATTGTAAGATTCATCACTTTTATGCAAAACACATGGGGCAGTGTTGTTGCGTCTCTCTGCATGTCATTCCCGAATATTCCTTCACACCGGATAATATCGCCGTGCTCTTGCATTCACACTGTCTGGTCTCGTGGTGTCTCGTGGTGTGATTTGGGGATTACTATGTGGTCTCCAATGTTTTAGTAATGCCCTTTAGGAGAGAGACTTAAGGGATGGTGAATTCCCTCAAAATGTCTTTCTTAGGTTCAGGTCTTTAGCATTTTTTAAAAGTCTGTATCGAATATGCAAGTTAGCTTTATTTCAAATTTTATTATCAATCATTTGAATTTGAATGTGTTTTTTATTTTAATTTGTAAATTTATTAAGTAAAACATTTTAAATATATAATTAATAATTATTACATTTTTAAATATTTAATATATTAACACATTAATAATAACGAAACCGCTTTACAAAAATCTAATATTTTGACGTTTTAAAATTTGGACCAATGTTAAGAATACTAAACCGGATTTGGTACTGAATTAAGTTCTGATACGGTACTCTATCGGTACTAGTCAATACTGGATACCGTTTCGGGTAATTTTTTAAATTTATGAAATAGTCTATGAATTTTTTTAAAAATTACAAAATAGTACATTGTTATATTGTATAGTTGTACTGTATATTTTTAACCATATCTCTAAAAATCAAAATAATAAATAATAATCACAATTAATATGAAATAACAATAATTTTCAGGTATTTCACATATAAATAATAATCACAATTTATATGAAAAAAGACAATCATTATCATACAAATATAAAATTAAGAACAATATAAAATATTTAAAATATTAC
>JAOTAY010000003.1:5406640-5428763 GCA_025629805.1 Erythroxylum baracoense | reverse complement strand
TGAATTCCGGTTGAACCATTGACCCTTGAATCAGTTACTTCTCCGGTTCAGTCACCAGTTCGGTTTTTAAAACATTGAGGGCGAGGGCTAAGGGGTTTAGGTAGTGCCACCGTGGGACCAATTTGTGCGAGTCATATTGACACAATCGTCGAACCCTCAAAGGTCAATTAGGCACGCCGTCAATTTCGACCAAGTCACCGCATACACTAACCCATTAGCACATTAATTAGGTGTGGATATAAACCACTCATATTTTTGGGTTTAGACTATTCCACGCCCAATACAACGTTGTTTTAACCTGTTCCGTTTATATTTTTAACACAAAATTTATTAATTTTTCTATCAATTAATTATTTTATAATTTTATTTTGAACATTTTGAATTATATTTCAGGTTATCTTAATTTTTAATCATATATTTGAGAGTAGTGTTTGAATTTAAAGAAATTGAACTCAACATGAGTTCACTTTTTTTAATTTTTAATTTTAATTTTTTTCAATTTTAGCAAAAAGCCTTATTTATTTAAATTTTTAGTTTTTGTTTTTTTCTAGTTTTCAAAATTTACGAAAATTGCAAAAAGTAAATTTTTTTTCCTGTTTCTATTTTTTCATAATTTAATTTAATATTAACTAAATATATATTATTTAATTATTTAACATATTAATTATTGATGAGAATAATGAATTATTTAATATAATATTATATTTATTTAATTAAAATTATAAAGAACTTTATTTTATTTTAAATTTTTTTAAATAAAATTAAATTAAATTGATTAATAAATATAATTAAATTTAAAATATCATCAAAATATAAAATTTCAAATAAAATTCTGATTTAATAATTAAAATATATCTAAAATAAATTTTAATTTAAAAATAAAATCAAATAATTGTTATCGATAATTTATTAATAAATATTATATAATATATTAAAATAAAATTAATTAATTAAAAATAATTTATCTTGAAGCTTTATCTAATATTTAATTATCCTAATAATAAAATATAACTATGTTGGCATTAACAATTAAATAAAATTTTGTTTTTATTTAAAAAATGAAAACTAAAAACATAAAATGAAAAAAATAGAACAAAACGGTCATTAAATATAAAGTTGGTTTTGTTAATACTTAATTTTTATTTTAAATGAAAGCTGATTTCTAATAAATATAAAAACTATAAATAATAAAAATCGTTGTGTACTAGAACTTTTATAGACGGAAATGCCTCCTCAAAGATGTAACTATTGTCCTTTTTCTTTTCTCTTGTTGGCTTTATTAAAAGTTTTAGTTAAAAGGCAGGAGGGAAATTTTAATAGAAGAGACCTACCAATCTCAAAGTTCAAACATCATAAAATTTTGTCTTATTCTATGTCTTAAATGGGGAATTATTGGATTTATCCCAAGTGTTCATCAAGAGTAAGTAACTAAGTGGAAACTCAATCTGCCTTGTTGATGCTCTCAACCTTACTAAAATTTGGGTTCTTAAATTTGATAATGGCATTTAATTAAGTTAAGCACAACAAAAAATGACCTAGTAAATATTTCACTAAACACAAGATTTGGGAAGATTCAATAATTAGTAAAATAATAAAGTTATCTATCGTTATTTAAATAGTCTTACTCTTAATTAGTATAGAGACTGTTTGCAAATAACTCAAAAAAATGAGTAAATAAATGAATTTTAACAAAATAAAATAAAAAATAAAAATGACTAAATTATTTTCTAAATTAAACTCTAAATTTAGATATTTAAATCTTTTTGATTAAGTCATTTTGTCCTTTTTTAATGATTTATTGAAGAATGTTCGAAATAAAAATCAAATAAATAATTAGGAGTTCCTGTCGTTACCACGACCTAAAGTTATGTTTGGTTTAGGGGGTTTATTAATAGAATGAAATAAAATATAATATTATTCTATCGATTGAAATGAGGATTTATAATGGAATGTGATGGAAGAAGATGACTTCATATTACATCTCATTTTATCCTAAATAGTAAAAATAAGAAACCTCCAATTTGAAAAATTTAAGATGAAATGTAAAATGATAAACAATTTTTTCACTATATAACATCGTAAACCCTTATTCCAAACAATATTTCATTATATTATATTATAAATCATTCCATCCCTCTCAAACAATAATTTTCTAATATTATATCTATTTACATTCCATTCTATTATAAATCATTTCATTCAATTTTATCCCATTAAAAATCATACGTTAAACCAAACATCACCTAAAATTTCATTTGTTGAATTTCTTGTTGTAATAAGTGAAAATTTTCAGACAATTATTTTTAAACAATAGCTATTTCTAAAAATAAATAAAAACTTGAAAATACAAGCAAGTGGATATTTAAATCTTTTTTTATTAATTCATTTTGTCATATTTTTTAATGATTTATTGAAGAATGTTCGAAATAAAAATCAAATAAATACTTAAGAGTTCCTGTCGTTACCGCTACTTAAGGTTATATTTAGTTTAGGGGTTTATTAATGAAATGAAATAAAATATAATATTATTCAATCGTTTGAAATGAGAGTTTAGAATGGAATGAGATGAGAGAAGAGGATTTTATATTACATCTCATTTTATCCTAAACAGTAAAAATAAGAAACTTTCAATTTGGGATGTTCAGGATGAAATGTAAAATGATAAACAACTTTTTTACTATATTATATCGTAAACCCTTTTTCCAAACAACATTTCATTATATTACATCATGAATCATTCTATCCCTTTTAAACAAAAATTTTCTAATATTACATGCATTCCATTCGATTACAATAAATCATTTCATTCAATTTCATTATATTAAAAATTATACGTCAAATCAAACATTTCCTAAAATTTCATTTGTTGAATTTCTTGTTGTAATAAGTGAAAATTTTCGGACAATTATTTTTAAACAATAACTATTTCTAAAAATAAATAAAAACTTGAGAGTATAAGCAAGTTTTAGCATTGGAAAGGGTGGGATCAAACGAGCAGCTTTTATCTTAAACGACAAGCAAAAGCGGACAGAGCCAATACATTATACCGCCTAATCCACTTTCTCATTGCCGGCTTTTCCCGTTATTGTCTACACCCGTTTCAACGTGAAATTCGTTTCTGATCCTACCATTCAATCCAACGCTCGGATTTGAAACACCGCGATGGCTCTTTGACTCCTTCCAACATAGTTCAACTATTTGGTCAAGTCAAACAAATGATTATTTATTTCCTTTTCTGTATTTGACATAACTGCCCCTGCAACCCTAGATCCCATTTTGTGTCTCATTATGCAAATAATTAATTCGGTAGATTCTGATTTTGTTAAATAAACGCTTTCCATGTTGACATGACAACTTAACAATTGCACATTAATCATTTTGGTCATGTAAATTGGAAAAAATTAGCACTAAAAAGTGACATTAATATTTGATTTTGTGAAATTATTTTGATTCATTATGAATAATACTTTATTTTATTTTATTGTTTTATTATTTTAATTTTTAATTAAAAATTTTCTTTTATGGGCATTATTTGGAAACAATTTCTCTACTAATTAGGCATAAGATTGCATACTATTAAATTTTCCCAAGCCCGCACCTTAGCGACATATTTGTTATTATTATTATAAATAATACTTGATTAATCGTAGATCTCCAATTTCATCAGTCATAAAATCAAATAAAAATACTTATGTTGAAATATTAACAAGTTTTGATTGTAAAATTTGTTCAAATTCAATGAGTAGAGATAACAGGTTTGGCCCGGTACAATTCGTGATCACTGAGCCAAGCTCTGGTTGATCGGGACTGAGGCTCTATGGATAATGACAAAATGATATTGTTTAGACCTTTTTTATAAAAGAATAATAATTCGGGCTGGGTCGCTTGGGCTAATCGAGCTCGGGCTTGACAAGACATTTTGTTTGATAATTAATTAACTTTTTAAAAGTTTCCAAATCAAATAAATAATACCTTTATAAATGTTAACGACTAATTTTAAGCTAAATGGTTAATTCCAATGATTGGTCTACACACCTAATCACCTGCAATGCATTAACTCTCATTCTGGTAAGATCTTATTTTTAATAATGTAGGACATATGTCGTCCATATAAATTTAGCAAAAAGGCAGGGTCAGAACCGTCTTTTCACAAAATAGTATATACAATTTAGAGGTTTAGATTATATTTATTAGAAAATTAGAAATTTATTAATGACGATTTAATAAAAAAGTTTGAAAATTTCAAAAAAAGAGGACAATAAATAATATTTTAAATCCTATAATATATGAGAAAAGGAGGGAGAGAGAGTGTGAGGAGATGTTCTTTCTCCTTTGTTGTTATTCTTTTTATGTTTGAAGCAGAGAAAAAGGACTGCTTCTCTACATGCACTTGGATTTTCTATTCCAATTTTTTTCATTTTCTCTCTCGCTTTCTGGGAAACCAAACACGCCTATTGTCGTCCCTACTGTTGTGCTATTACAATTACCTTAACTATATACTTCCACTTTGTACACCATTCCCAGTTGCTGCTTTGTGTATGAAGCTGCTTTTCCGTTTCTTTTTATTCTCTTTTCGTTGCGTTTCTTTTGAGTTTAGTATGAACGAACTCCGTAATTCCGCTTGATTATCGACTCTGGAGTGTTTATGATATAGGAACAGCCCTCGAGGTTGATCCGAGATTCGACAGTGCTTCACTGGGATTTCTGATATTCATGCAAATTTTTTGACTTTGTCAAGGTTAGCCATTTGCTTTTCCTTGTCTCATTTCTCTTCAAATTCTGTTATTGTCATTGGTTTTTCTTTTTTATTTGTTTTCTAATTCTTCCTTTCCTTTTTCTTTCTGTTTAAACTTGTATTTCTTAAACGGAAATTAATTTTCTTTTGGGAAATCCTTAGTTTTGGCGCCGGATCGGTTCGGTTTTGGAACATTTTGGTGCTTTGAGGCTTTATCCTTTGTTTGGATTCTGAGAAAACACATAATAAGGAGAAGGATGTGATTCTTTTGTCTGTTGTTCCTTTTCTTCGAAGTGTTTATTTTTTTTATTCCTTCATGTAGTTATATTCTGTTAAATAGGTAACATTTGCGGTTAAGGAAGAAATTTTCTTAGTTAATTTGCCTCCATTTCCGAGCAACACAATAACTTTTGGTGCGTGAAAATAGGGGTTTTATCAGATCAAGTAGTTCTTCTACCATTGAATCGCTTCATCTCTGTTTGATAAATTTGATGGATTGGGAAAGATGATCTAATGATGATTGAAAGATTAGACCACTTTTTGGTTTGGAACTTTTCCACCCTCTTTTGTTGAGCTTGTCAATAGTGACCAAGTATTGAAGTATACCAAGGTCTAATTCTACGAGTATGGTCCCCTCCACTTTGGTAGTCAGATAATTTGGCAAGTGGGGACTTGTGCTAAAGCTTGACACGACATTTTTGTTTGAAAACTAAGGAGTTATCTTTTTAATTCATTTTTATCTCATGGTGTTTTTCTTAACTCAATCCCCAGGATCAGAGGAAATGTCACAGCAGTCGTTGGTCCATCCTTCCCTTCAGGCGATCAAATCATTGCCGGTTGATTTTAGGTTCATTGGTTCATCGTCACCTGATCGATTAGAAAAACCTGATTCTTTTAATGCTGAACTTAGGGATAGCACGTGTTCAGTCATTTCTCAGAACGATGGTATAGAGAACAGGGATGTTGAGGCAGTAGAGGGTCGGGTTGTGAATGATGCAAATGAGGATTCCCCTTATAGTGGCTGTGGCAACACCTTCCCAGTTGAAGGCAGGCCTTCTGTGGGGGATGAAGACCTGGACACTGGAACTTCACCCTTGCCTTCAATCTTGCCATCTTGCAGTGAGCAAAAGTGGGCAGATACCACGTCATATGCTGCAAAAAAGGTATCGTGCATGAACTCAATGATGTGTTTATTTCACGTGGACTAATAATATTGCAGTCGAAAATTTCATTCCAATATTAAAGAATTTTACTCAATTATTTTGTGCCTTCAAGCGCGTTTTGTCAATATCCATTTCACTGATCTTGTCACCTACTTATTTAAGTTTTTGGTCTCAGAAAGTTCAATCATGGGTTCAACTTCCAAATGGGGATTGGGCATTGGGGAAGATTTTATCAACTTCGGGTAGTGAATCTGTTATTTCTCTACCTGACGGAAAAGTAAGTAGAACCACTTGAAGTAAGATGATTTTTCAGTCAAATTTATCTGTTTAGTTAAAAACTGTTACTGCTTCTGTTGCAGGTTTTAAAGTTAAACTCTGAAAGTCTGGTACCTGCGAATCCTGATATCCTTGATGGTGTAGATGATCTCATGCAACTTAGTTTCTTAAATGAGCCATCAGTGTTGTACAATCTTCACTATAGATACAATCAAGATATGATCTACGTAAGAATTCTAATAAGGTTATGTTTGCTTATGGACATGATACCGAATTATAAACTTGACTAACTTGTCTACTGAATAAATTTATGCTTTTTAGACAAAAGCCGGGCCGGTGTTGGTTGCCATCAATCCCTTCAAGAAAGTTCCTTTATATGGGAATGATTACATTGAAGCATATAAGAATAAATCTATGGAGAGCCCGCATGTGTATGCCATTACAGACACAGCCATCAGGGAAATGATTCGAGGTGTTTTTTTGTTGAATTTTTTAGATTAAATTCTTGTAGCTTTAGGAACTTAAAAGTTTATGAATCTTTTTGGAACTGATCTTTGAGTTTTGTTTTCTATGCAGATGAAGTAAATCAATCTATCATTATAAGGTTGGTTACTCAAACATTTTGCCTTCATTGGTTCATGATTTAACTTGTTCAGTTACACTTATTCCCACGTCTCGAAGTTTTCTAGTAGTTATACTTTTCCTGTGCATATGCTCCTATTATGTGTAGTGTTCTGTTTCCTGTTTAGCATTAGGTGGATCTCTGCACAAATTTTAGATGATTTCTAGCTGTCTATATAAATTGCATTGATCATTTTTGAGATGCATCTTATAATTTATTTTTCATAGGTGTAGATGATATTCGTTCTACTAGTTCTTTAAGGAAACTTTGATTAATTCTTAATACATAAGACAAAAAGACAATCTAACCTGGCAAGTGGATGAGGAATGTAATACCCTTTTCCCCAATCTTTAGTTGATGAGGAAATTTAAGTTCTCCTCTCTTCAATATTTGAGATCCTGGCTATTCAATTGATAGTTGAAGTTTCTTTTGTGGAACTTTTATTGCAATCAAATATGTTATTGGGAATATTATCTTTGTTTTTTGAGTCAAGAAATAGAAAGTACCAGTATCGGGACCAAATGATGCTCTTAGTTTATTTTGGATAAATTCTGTCCTTATTAGTGGATGGGCCACTTCTAAATCATGTTTCTTTTCTTGGACCAAGTTGAGGCCATTCATTACTGCATGATTCCATTCAGTATAGTTTGTTTCACAATTTGTATCATTTTAATACTTGTGTTTGTCTTGTGTGCCTAGTTCGTACTAACTTTTTGTTTGTTTCTTTTGCCGTCATAACATGATTAAACAAATTTAGTTTAACTAGTAACAATTTTTTTCTGCAGTTCGTTCTTCTTTTAGTTTTTCTATTGCATATACAATTAAATATGTTGAATCTATTTCAATTATTTTTTCAGTGGTGAGAGTGGGGCAGGAAAAACTGAGACTGCAAAGATAGCAATGCAATATTTGGCTGCACTTGGTGGCGGCAGTGGGATTGAGTATGAAATACTGAAGACTAACCCAATCCTAGAAGCCTTTGGTAACGCAAAGACATTGAGGAATGATAACTCAAGCCGCTTTGTAAGCATCATATTCTTTGAGTTAATGTCTCAAACCACAGATCAATTCATATAGAGAGTTTGCAACCTTGAACCTGAAAGATTCAGCAATAGATGTTGTGGCTATTTTGACAATATGTTTTGCCTTTTAAACATGCTGCAGGGCAAGTTGATTGAAATCCACTTCAGTGAAACTGGAAAGATATCTGGTGCCAAAATACAAACTTGTAAGATTACTGAAATTTCTGAGTTCCTGAGACTTTATCTGTTTTCAATTTGATGTGGTGATGCACTGACAATTTTTGTTTTTGATCTCTCTTTTACCCCTTGGTGCACAGTTTTACTTGAAAAGGTGATGTTTATTTGTTGTATATTTGTTGCTTTATCTTTTGTGATTTATGTAGCTAATTTGAACTGTTATTAAACAGTCTAGAGTGGTCCAATGCTCTGAGGGAGAAAGGTCCTACCATATATTTTACCAGCTTTGTGCCGGAGCTCCACCTGCGCTTAGAGGTATCTATTTCCATTTTCTTCATTGGCTGTTTCCTTGGATGAATAAATTGTGATGTAACCCTTCAATGTCTTCAGGTCTATAAGAAAAGTGGCTGTTTCTAGGTTGTTATCATTCCATAGCTGTTACTCACAATTAAAATTTCTTATTGTAGCCTTGACTCTTTAATGATTTATTCCTTCATGGAATACAGGGAAGATAAATTTGAAGAGTGCAAGTGAGTATAAATATTTGAATCAGAGCAATTGCTACTCAATAAATGGGATTGATGATGCTGAATGCTTGTGTGTTGTCATGGTACATTTTTCCCTTTCATGTTCTTGCAACTATCCTAAGAATTCCATTCTAGGTTTCTATATTGCGGAGATTGCCATGCATGTATTCACATTATGACTGTTGCCAATAATCAGGAAGCGCTGGATATTGTTCATGTTGGCAAGGAAGACCAAGAGAGTGTATTTGCAATGCTTTCTGCTGTACTGTGGCTAGGAAACATCTCGTTTGTTGTTATTGATAATGACAACCATGTTGAACCAGTTGTTGATGAAAGTAAGATTCTTTCAGTAGCTAATGTGGATATTTCTACTAGTCTTGGATTTTCTGCACAAAATTAGAAGTTACTTTTTCTGTTTCTTTATGTTTTTATTCTAATGTCATTGACCATGGGATAGAGAAAAATTTTGTATTGACACGAGGAATTAGTTAAGTGGAAAGGATAAACAGACATTTTGGCTAGAGGCTAGTGAATGTAGGTAATTTGCTTGTGGTCCTGCATGGAAAAATAGCATTGCAATTAAGTCTCAAAAATCTAATCATGTGGAATAAAATAAACAAATCGGTAAAGGGTGAAAACAAAGAAAGCATGAAAGTGAAATATTTGAAAGAAAAAAAAAACGATGCTTGCAAAGTAAAGATGTAGGAGAGTTACAATAACATTGATATCAGAATCTTTTATGTTTAGTTTCTGATGGTAGTGGTAAGCAACATTAATTGCCATGTGATGCTTATTGCTATTTTATTCTTCAGTAACACTTATCTTTTTATTTATCTGATCCTTTAATAGTATAGCTTGTTTCCATGTTTTGCAATATCGACGCCAATTGTTTATTTTTTCCCCAGAGATACAAGCGTCTGCTATATTTGTGTCTTGTGATCTGTCCCACTCGATTTTGATTGTATTTTATTTTCAGCTATTTTGCCTTGTGGAAATGTACTTTTCCCCATCTTTTGTTCTTGAAATTCACTTGATTTCCCCTATTATCCTCTTCCTTCTCGTTAACAAGTTATGCATCCTGAGTTCTTTCTGGAAAGGGGTGTTTACCAATGATTAAAATTTGGATGTGTTCAGGTCTGACAACTGTAGCCAAGTTGATAGGATGTGATGTCGTTGAGCTAAAGCTTGCTTTATCAACTCGAAAAATGAGAGTTGGGAATGATAATATAACCCAGAAGCTTGCCTTATCTCAGGTAAGAATGTTTGAGTGAAAGTTAAGCAAAGCATTTGTATAATTGGTTGTAGCAATGTAAGAGGACAAATATGGAAGACAAAAATTTCTTAGTCTTCTTCAAGGGCATGTACATGAAGGTAGTCAAGTTACTTCCTTGAAAGAATCGTGTAGGCCAAAACTTAAAATATAGGTAGTGGTGAAAGAGTAAAGCATGCATTATAATCTAAGATGCTCCCTCACAGTCAAATCTGCACTGACACTTAACTGGACAATCTATTACACTTGTGAAACTATTTCTTATGCGTATAGCATCTATTGGATTTAGGGATCTGCCCTTAGTAAATCAAATTGAATTTAAATGTTTTATGAAAATTTTCTAGATTGGTGAATTGTCTTGTACTTCTAATTATCCTAACTTGGAATCCACAAATTTTGTCTTCCAGGCGATTGATGCAAGGGATGCGTTGGCAAAGTCAATTTATGCTTGTTTATTTGAATGGCTAGTTGAACAAATCAACAAATCACTTGCAGTTGGCAAACGCAGAACTGGCAGATCCATTAGCATTTTGGATATCTATGGATTTGAGTCATTTGAAGTATGTCTCAAGCTTTCTCATGCTACTTCTGGGAACTTCTTCACTTTTCTGTTCTAAAGTTGTGTAAATTCTTAGCTCTAAAACTTTGTTGTTCTGCAGAGGAATAGTTTTGAGCAGTTCTGCATAAATTATGCAAATGAGAGACTGCAACAGCATTTCAATCGTCACTTATTCAAGTTAGAGCAGGAGGTACCTCCTGATTCTAATTCTTATAGATGTGTAATCGTCTGAGTTTGAGTAAAACAGTTCTAAGCTGCTGTATGCATTCCATCTAAAAGCTTTTGTTTCTTGTAACTAATGTGTTGAAAGAAAAATACTTGAGCAGAGTGCTTCTGTAATCTTAACATGAACTACAACCAACTACTTATAATAGGTGCCTTTTTCTTAAATAGGAGTACATCCAAGATGGCATTGATTGGGCTAGAGTTGATTTCGACGACAACAAAGACTGTCTCAATCTTTTTGAGCAGGTACTGCTTCTGTAGCTGGAAATATTGCAAGGATTATATTTGGACATAAAGCCTTCAGCTTACTTATTGTAGCTCCTGTAAGAATTGCTTGGTATATTGAGGTTGTGATCCTCCACAGCTGTGACAAACCATAGGCAAATCTGATAGTAATTCTTCTTTCTGCTATGCATTTAATCACGTTTAATGTATTGCATTTGGTCTCAGCGGTCTTAAATGTCAAGAGTCCCATCACAAGTGCAATAGGATTAACTTCATCTCTCATTCTGTCCAAGTCATTTTTAAAGATTATAACATATTTTTAATTATAAGTAGGCCCATGCCTTATCATCTCTGACATCATTATAATTTTGATTCATTACGTATATTTGAAGGTGTTTTGTTTGTATGGTAGGCTGCTTAATTATGCTATATTTGTTTTCTATTTACTGTTCTTTTATTGAAGTTGTCAATTTTGGATTTTTGTACCTTGCAAAGTTCTTTCAGATTACCTGTTTCTTTTCTTTACTGGATTAAGGAAATCCATTGGAGAATATGGAAATGATTTGTTCACTCATCTTGACTTCTCCTTTTAAATTAACATGCATTCACTCTCTTTCCATTGTGTTTCATGCAGAGACCACTAGGGCTATTGTCTTTGTTGGATGAGGAGTCCACTTTTCCAAACGGAACAGACTTGACCTTTGCCAACAAGCTCAAGCAGCATCTTAATTTGAAATCTTGTTTCAGAGGAGAGCGAGGCAAAGCCTTCACAGTTTCCCATTATGCTGGGGAGGTGATTAGCCCTCTGTACACCGATTGATAGTCCAGTATCTTTGCTTTATGTGTGTCTCAATATATTTTAACGGGTTCATTTCAAAGTGGAAGTTGTAGTAGGAGTTAAATACAGTAAAATGTTACTGTAATTGAATTCGGGGCTTTTGACAGGCATATTTGCTATTTCAAAAGAATTACTTATGGATGTTTTTCTCCGACTTCAGGTCACATATGATACAACTGGGTTTCTGGAGAAGAATAGGGACTTGCTACACTTGGATTCCATTGAACTTTTATCATCATGTTCATGCCATCTGCCTAAGATATTTGCTTCTGCTTTGCTTGCTCAATCTGAGAAGCCTGCAGTTGGTCCTCTGCACAAAGCAGGGCCAGATTCTCAGAAGCTAAGTGTGGCTACAAAGTTCAAGGTAAGTACCTATGATGATCCCCTAATGGCCTTACCTTATAAAAATTATGAAAGACTGAATTGCATTGTGTACTTGTATGATTTTCATGTTGCTTTCCAACTCTTTCATTCGATAATGCAGATTCTTTAACATCAGGATTGTGTAATAAATTTGTTGGACTTATTCATTTATGCTGAAAGATGAAAGTTTCTCCTTGATGTCTTGTTTTATTGATTTGGTGTAAGGATAATACTGCTTTATAGTGTCTAGCATACAAGAAACTGAGGTTATTACTCATATTTATAGTGTCTAGCATACAAGAAACAAGAAACAAGAAACAAGAAGCTGGGGTTATTACTCATATTTATATTGTCTAGCATACAAGAAACTGAGGTTATTACTTTTGTTACTAAAACCATACTTTACCAAAACTGATTCATGTGATCCTCCTCAATGTATTCCCATGTAATTGACAGATGCATTCTGCTACTTGATATGAATTAATTAATGCAACTGCATTGCTTCATAACTCTTTTTAGTGAATAAGTAGGGATTCAGGACGGGTAGCTCTCAATGAGCCCAATTATTTTTGTAGGAGTAGAATTATTTAGTATTCAGTCTTACGAATTAGGGGCTTAAGTGAATGATTGGTGGAGATAGCTCTCAATGGTCCCAGTTATTTTCTTTGAAGTAGAATTATTTAGTGTTCAGTCTTACGAATGAGGGGCTTAGCCAATGATTGGTGGGGATTCTGGGATTTTGGGTTATATTCCTTTTTATTCCTTATGAGTTCAAGTTACTGTAGTGTGAACTGATAAATATATTGGCTGTTGGATGTTCATATCTTTTAGGCATAAGGTTTGTTGATTATAGTTTAAGAGGTTTTGGATTAGGATGATGAACTGTTCTCTGTCTCTGAAATCAGCACAATTGATTACAGCTGTCATCAGTTGATCCAACTTTTGCTTTGCTTAAAATTGTCATTTTATTTTTATTAATTAATGTCTGGTGTCTAGGGTCAACTGTTCCAGTTGATGCAACGCCTAGAGACCACCACGCCACATTTCATTAGGTGTATAAAGCCCAACAACGTTCAATCTCCTGGATCATATGAGCAAGGACTTGTACTGCAGCAGTTGAGGTGTTGTGGAGTCCTAGAGGTAGTTCGAATCTCGAGATCTGGGTTTCCTACAAGAATGTCACACCATAAATTTTCTAGAAGGTAAAAGAGAACAAGTCCAATTAGATAGTTGTTACAAGTTCTTAAATGGCTCCTCACTTATGATTCATTCTACTATTACGTGATTAGTTCGATGACCAGAGTTTTTGCCACAGGTATGGTTTTCTTTTACTGGAAAGCATCGCATCTCAGGATCCACTCAGTGTATCAATTGCAATTCTTCATCAGTTTGGTATTTTGCCTGAGATGTATCAAGTTGGTTACACTAAGCTATTTTTCCGAACTGGACAGGTACAAATTGATTGTTCTTAAGTCTTACCTAATAGCTTAAGCTTTGAGGTTGAATGGTTTTTGATATTATGAAAACCTCAAGTGCTCATAATTTTATAGTCACATTCCCTTCTCCCTAGACATTGAGATCTCGTGTGGTTTCTTCAGTATTGTCCAGTCCTACACATCAAAATTTTTGGCTATGTGGGTTTTTCTATGAAGGGGTGTGTTAGAAATGATTGTGTAATCAAATCTTGGCCATTGTTTGTCTCCGTAAGCTTTTGTGAACATGATCCACCACAGTTTATATTTATTATGATTTGAATCAGATGGTGAATTATGTTTAACCATATACTTGATGTGCTTGATTGCATACTGTCTTGAGCATAACAAGGAAATTTCTGCAGATTGGGATGCTTGAAGATACAAGAAACCGTACTCTGCATGGTATCTTACGTGTCCAAAGCTGTTTCCGAGGCCATCAAGCTCGCTGTCAGCATAGGGAGCTTAAAAGAGGAATTGCCACACTTCAGTCATGTAGTGGTCTTTCCTCCCAAATTCACACTTACATAGACGAAGGATTTCTTTTTCCTCTTTGTATAGAAGCTTGGTCACTAAGTTATTTCTTATGCAGTTATTCGCTCTTATGCAGTTATTCGCGGAGAGAAAAGTAGAAAGGAGTATGCTGTCTTACTTAAGAAACATAGAGCTGCTGTTCATATACAAAAGAAAATCAAAAGCATGAGCTACAGGAGAAGATACGAGGACATTTATAAGGCATCAATTACGATACAGTCAGGTAGACTTGATCTTCCTACTCAAAGACTGCAAAAAATTTGGAGTTGCAAAGCTGGGTATAGAAGGTTGAATGTAGAGCTGTTGCCAGCTACATAGTCGCTATTTATAATTATTATATACTTACACCTCATGTTCTGTGCTACATTGCAGTTATTCGTGGATGGTTGGTTAGGCAATGCTCTGGTAGTATAGGATTTCTGAAATTGGGGGCAATGAAGGTACTTGCCATATCATTCTTTCTAAACTTTACTGTATTCATGTACGCACTTAGGCATTGCTTTTCTTTCTCTTTTCCTTTTTGGTGTAATGGGCATTGCTTATTTCTATCTGTTGAAACTGGAGTTGTATCTTTTATAGCACTATTAAAACTTTCTTTTTATCTAGTTATTTGTGATGCCCTGTTTTTCTTTTCTGTGCTCAATTGTGAATATATCTCAATAATATCTTTTGAGGATCATTACCCGATTGCAGGCAATAATTCTGTTGTTCTTTGATACAATATGCAGTATTCTTACAGTTTCTGATATTTGCTCCATTTAATGTACTAAACAATTACGACATTCTATCAGGACAACGAGTCAGACGAGGTGCTAGTCAAGGCTTCGTTTCTGGCTGAACTACAGAGACGAGTTCTTAAAGCTGAGACTGCTGTTCGGACTAAAGAAGAGGAAAATGACATCTTGCATCAAAGGCTTCAACAATATGAGAGCCGTTGGGCAGAGTATGAGCTAAAAATGAAGTCCATGGAAGAAGTGTGGCAGAAACAGATGAGATCTCTACAATCCAGCCTATCAATAGCGAAGAAAAGCCTTGCCGTTGATGCTTCAGAAAGGAATTCTGATGCATCAGTTAATGCAAGTGATGAAAGAGACAACAGCTGGGATACAGGAAGTAACCATAGGGGTCAAGAGAGCAATGGTGTGAGGCCAATGAGTGCAAAATTGAGTGTTATAAGCCGGTTGGCTGGAGAATTTGAGCAGAGGAGTCAAGTATTCGGTGACGACGCCAAATTTTTGGTGGAAGTAAAATCAGGTCAAACCGATGCCAATTTGAATCCAGATCGTGAGCTACGAAGATTAAAACAGACGTTTGAGGCTTGGAAGAAGGATTATGGATCAAGACTACGAGAAACCAAGGTGATATTGAATAAACTTGGAAATGAAGAAGGTACTCTTGACAAGATGAAAAAGAAGTTGTGGGGTAGAAGGAACAGCACCAGGTACAATTAGAGTTTGTAATTGTTGATTTGTTTGATTGTTAACTAAGCTCCTGTCATACACTGGAATTAGAAAGCTAGTATTGTATGGCCTCAACCATCCACAAAGTTATGAGTTTTGTTGTACAAGCAAATCTGGTGAATTGCAATTCACCCGTTTGCCTAAATTTAACAATGTATATCACATCATTCTTTTTATTTTTTTAATTAAAAAATCCGTAATAGGGTTATCTTTATTATCTTGTATTACTTCAATTTCTTCCAAGGCAATCATGAGTTAATTTGATATATTTAGGACATAATTAAAATAAATATATTATTGTCATAATCCTAATAATATTAAAATTTACTAAATTACTGTTATTAACTGCAAATTAGTACAAAGAATAATTTTTTAACATATTTAATTGAAATATAAAACTTTAAAAGTGATTAATCTGTCCAAATGTCTTTGTGAGAAGTATTGCAAGGAGTCAATGCATTCCTTACTTGGCACTCAGCTTGCAATTTTCCTGATTTCACTATTTTCCCTTCAAGAACAGGAAAACAAATGATAAAATAAAAAGCTCCTGTCCATAACAGATGCACCCTAATCTAGGAAAAGAAAACAAGAGAAAAAGGAGCATACAACATGCACACGTATAGGACCATAAAGCCAGAGTGAGATCTGGCGTCATAAAGCTAATTGCCAACGCAGAAAGCTTCAATCACACATCCTCACAATGTAAGCATACAAGACTTATTGTATGACCACCAAACCATCCCGTCGACCTGATCCCATTTTTTTATTCTGAGCTTCAGGTTAATAATATCATTTTGATTTTCGAGCAAGACCCAGTTTTTTAAAGTCTAAATCAGATTGCCATCCATAATGAACCATCCAACTACAGAAACCTTTTCAATCATTCAGTGTCTATCTATCCCTTCATCAGAAAGATATGACTAGTTAATATTGACTAGGAAACATAGAAACAGGCACATATTCTACATCTGCAATCTGTCTACACTTGATTATTCTGTGATGTATTACTTCACTATGTATCCAGAAGTAAAATCTCAAGAATTCCCTTTTCATTTCTCGCTTTATTATATAGATAGTAGTAATTCTTTTGGCATTAAGTGTTTTTCTAGACCATAACATTAAGCATCACAGATATTGCAAGATCTGCCAGTAAGAGACTTTTCTTCTTTATGCATCAGTCATTGTGACACCTGTACTTAAAATAAGCCAAGGTCCTAAGAAACCTTCTTCTGATGTCCTTTTTTTGGTCAAATTTCTTATATCCTCTGAGTCTAATCAGCTTCCTGTGAAACTTTTTGAAAGAAAATCTTGGAGCTTGTGTGCAGTAAGACAATGCAATCATCTTTTTCTCATTGAAAAGCCAAAACCATTTTAAGGAGATGGGTAAGTAAGCAGGCATGAGTCAGTGCTGGGATGGATTTGGATATGTAGGTGGAATGTATTCATCAGCTTGGTCTAATGCTTTATCACTTACAACTCAGCATTCCAATAAAAGAATGTTTAAATACAACGGAGGACAAGAGGTTACTTCACCTCCATAACTTGGCCTACCCCTCCCCATCACTCCCACATCAGCATGTTAACTAAAGCTTGATAAAGAAGGTGGCAAAAGAAAGGCATATCAGTTGTATATTACATAACATACTGTTATAGCAGTTGACATGTTATGCAGTTTCTTTTTCCAAATCCAAGGGCTATTCCTTATCCTTCTAAATCAGATCTCACATGTAAAGAAACTAACTACTCAATTTGGGTGAACAACTAACATGTTGTCCATCATTTTCAAGGATAAGATAAACAATACTTCAGTTGATCCAATAGATTGTGACTTGCCACAAAAATGCCCTTCTCTTGTCAGAATTAGAGAGATAGCATCATAAAGTTAAAATTACAGCTCAAAAGTCTGCAAGGACACACCCTCATACAGTCAGCATATCAGGCTAAATAGAGCAAGTTGGTGCTTGTGTGGATTATATAACTCAAAACTGTTCCAAGTAATAGGGAAATCCTTTCTTTATTTTCTTGGTCTCATACCCATCTTACAAGGATTTTGGTTTTCCTGAAGTTCTGCAAAGAACAATAGTGACGTAAAAGTTTAATGAGACACAAGATCATTGTCTAACCTCTTGTCCCATGAAAAAAAGCTAACTAGACAGGATGACATGAACCTTGTCTCAGGGAGCTATGACTGATAACCAAAGCTTATAATGAAATGTTCTTGAGTCAATGGTGTAACTAAAATAACGAGTATTAATGCTGATGTTGATTTTAAAATTGTAAAATGCAACAAGTTCTAATGCTATGGTTCCTAGCATACAACCATCTAAGAAAATGATGCTAATGTTTCAATTTAAAGTGCAAAATTCGAACCTTAACCACAGTTAAATTGCAGTGCGACATAGGAATTCATCTTGAAGTTCCAGCCATATATTGATTATAAGATTTTTCTGAAGGCTCTCAAAATGGGAAGATTTGGACCTACATTAATGTTTACTTAAAGCAACACAACATGCCAACTTTTGTTTATCTTTCCTAAAGATTATCTTTTTGAGTCAAAGAAAATGCCTTTATTCTAGTCAGTGAGCCATCGATGACTCATAGAATGAAAAGTTAGCTAGCCAACCATAAGCACCAGTAATATATATACTTGTAGAATACCAAGTTTGATCAACCACAACAGATTCTACATTTCTCACAGCCAAGCAAGCACAGTCTGCAGGTGTTTTAACCTCCCAACAGAAGACACTTCAATTAGTAGGTCAAAATTTTATTGTTCATATCAGATATGAAGGATTCACGTAAAATGGGAGCTATTGGCATTGCAATCAGCTCGATAGCAAAGCCAATTGAAAGGAATCCAAGACTATTACTGGAGCATGCTTCTAATAAAGATTATATTCCAACCCCTGCAAATAAGTCTCTGGCCTTCAAACAAAGTATATCTCTTTTGCTCTCTCCCTTAACCTCCTCTATTGTAACTTTAAGGTTTGATGCTAATCAGCAAGATTTTTGTTGCAGATACTTTGAACTCGGTTCTTAAAAGGATGAACAAGCTAGGGAAAAAAGCTGACAAGTTTGCACACGGAATCTGCGAGCATGGTGAGTTGAGAACAAATCTTGTGGTGATCAAGGAAGTCATATTTGTTGCACATAGGCCAAAACTAGACAAATGCTAAATTCATCTCAACTTTGTTTATCTGCAGTAAGGTTGGGGACCAAGATCAGTGAGACCCTGAAAGGGAAGTTGAGCTTGGGAGCAAAAATTATTCAAGTAGGAGGAGTGAAGAAAGTTTTCAGACAGTTCTTTACAGTTAGAGATGGAGAGAGGCTGTTGAAAGCCTGCCAATGTTACTTGTATACCACTTCGGGTCCTATTGCAGGTCTTCTCTTTATCTCTACTGAGAAGATGGCCTTTTGCAGTGAGAGATCAATCAAATTGACTTCTCCAGATGGGAAAGTGGTCAGAGTTCATTACAAGGTAAGAAAGGTTAACATGCTTTCACACACACCTCTCACCATTCTAATGTCTTTTTGATTATCTTTTCTGTGATCTGCAACCTAAAATGACATAAACTTTCTGCAGGTTGTGATCCCCCTGAAAAATATAAAGGCTGCTAACCAAAGTGAAAACGTAAAGAAGCCATCACAGAAGTTCATGGAAATAGTAACTGTTGATAATTTTGATTTCTGGTTTATGGGTTTCGTCAACTACCAGAAAGCTCTCAGGTGTCTTCAGCAAGCAGTATCTCAATCTTGGATGAGCATGAGCAAGCAAAACTCAGATTTGTTTTAGAAAGAAGGCTTTTATTCTCTTTGCCAATTGTAACTGAGATTTAAGAATACGCCAATATTGCCAGTTGACTAATGAAATTGTACATAATTTTCACGCCTGAAATATGCTCCATCATTTTCTGCTTCATCATTTTCTAACTGCCAGCCATAATCTTGTTCAGAGTCCTCTCTTCTTCTTCATTTCTTCAGTAGTCACTCATTTACGCTTCAGTAATTGGTGTGACTTTTGAGTTTACTAACAAGGAATACTAGGTAACCAACTACAAGGTACAACCAGTATGAACAGAAATTGTGTTTTCTCATCAGAGAACAAAAATAGAAGATTACAACTGTTACATATATATGCTTGCTAATCAACAATTAATTAGGTAATGAAATCCCTATAATCAAGCCTTGAGATATTGTAACAGCCACATTATCTTATCCATACAATCTGTAACAACAACTAATAAGTCTTGGTTCAAATGGAAAGTACTATTTGCCTCCCCTGTCACAAGCTCAAGTTCCAACTCCTAGTAAAACATAAAAATTGGATGCTGCAGACATTGATATGCAAGTTTCAAATTTTCCCAGTTTCAAACCTGCATTTCCCTGTGAAATTACTTCGCTTCAGATGAACGTGTTTAAGAAACACATAAACTGGCTGCATGAAATTACAGTGTTGGACACAAGTCAATGTCTACGAACCAACTTCTTCTATGCGTAACTTCTTGACTCCTTAACATATGAAATTCTTACTTTCGTGTGAGACTTCCTGCAAGCTCTAACTTGCCGAACTTATTCGGTGATGCTTGTAGCTAAACACTTGACTAATTTCATGTAAGTTTAAACATCAATCCTTCTAACTCATAGGCCAAATGGTAGCTAATGATACTAACTGATTAAATGCAGTTCCATTTAGCTATATTTGCTGTTATTCAAGTTTTTTTATCCTGTGTGAGTGCATGACAGGCCAGTGACTTCGTTCACCACACTATGTGTATCTACAACTTCAGAATGGTACGAAGTTAGAAAAACAAAAAAAGAAGGATCTTTCTGTACCTTTGCGTGATCTGTTGATAAGATTCATGACAGAACTAATGCTGTGACCCCGAGGTTTAATGTTACTAAAACATTATGAAGAACCTAACCTGTGTCGATTCAGGAAATGTCTAAACCATATTCTTCCGGATTAGTGTGTGAAATTATCCTGTTTATTCAATAAATAACCTGTCTAAACGCTTCTCATCATTTACCCCAAGTCAGAACTCAGAAGTAAGCACCATTCCCTATTGCCAAATGCCAATTGTTTCAGTTGATTTCTAACAAGGTAGGTTATAGTCATTTATGATGGCTAATTAGTAAAGATCAGCAACTCCAGTTCAAAAATTGACCATAGTCAAGATTTTAGGTAACATAGATGAATAAATTCAGGTTTCTGCAACGACATGGAAAGACTTTAGCAGAGAAAACTCTATAGCATCATACTCAGAAACACTGTGCTTTAAACTTTGATGTTCATTTCCATCGATATTTCTTGCGCGCTCCCTTTCTGTAAGATGATAGCCTGCTTCAGGCTAGTTTAACAATGAAATCCGAAGCTGACAAGGCTTTAAGATCTAATCCCACATGTTTACCCCTCGTTTCTGGGCCATTAGGATTAGTGCATAAACCAATAAATTGTAACAGGTAAAATAGCTTTCGCTTTCATTCATTCGCGTTCCAAAGTGACGACAGAAACTATTGCAAGAGATATGGCACACTTACTCATCACAGTGTATTAAACTATAGGAGCAGGAACTGTATCATGGGGGCGGTGAAAAAGAATAGTAAAGAAGAAAAGGGACTTGTATGTAAAATGGTTCAGCTTCCTCGATCATGTATTCCATCACCAGCTAACCATGGCAGGTGGCTATTACTAGCATTCCTTCACATGGTGCGCATAAAAACTGCTAACCACTGCATGCAAAAAATTCTGTCACCAACCAAAGCTACCATCAAACGTAAACAGAACCAAGGAACGAAACGGATTAACCAGCATAGAAAATTCAGGGGGAATCTTCGAGGAGTTGGTGAGGCTAACAACTTCTGCGCACATCATTGACACGATACCCTTCAGTTAAACATCATTAATTCTTGAATCCTGAGGAACAATCAACAATGTTGTGGTTGGAAGCGTCTCCTAACCGAAATTGAAAGTGCTACTAATGTTTTTTTTTTCTAGCTTTATTGAAGTTCTGCTCTTGTAAGACAGGTTGATTATCATATCTTCATTAACTTCTACAATTCCACCATGATGAAGACAAACTGATATCAGTATGAAGCTACAAGAAGAAGAAGATCAAGGCGTAAAATATATGACCTTATTCCTGTAGCAGGTCCAAACTTTTAGGAGATAGAGGAACATCTTACAACAACCTTCAATATAAGGAAATAGGAAAGCAGATAACAGAACAAGACTACAAGAAAAGCAAGAAGCGATGAACATTCAAGTATAATCTTTAAGGATAAAAAATGGGTCAAGCATCACTCTTGGAGATCGATACACAACATGTACACGAGTAGAAGAGGATTACAAGAATGAGCCCTCAATCATACTAGCAACCCAATCGGCTTCTAAAGGAATAGTTTTTAATCTTTACAAAATTTCTATAGAAAAAATTCTGGGATCCTAACTTCTGTAATATGAGGTCTTAAATCAAATATGTCTGGTTCATTCAAACTTCCGCTGAAATTCACTTTACAACATTCAGGAAACTGCAATCCAGCCTCATCAAAACCGGACTTGGTAATATGTGGGCATGATCTTGTTAGTTTATGCCCTTGCAGCCAATTTATTTTGGTTGTAATTTTATTTGTATGACATTATTATTATTCAATAAAA